>CAJINU010000071.1:153819-320374 GCA_905178165.1 Amoebophrya sp. A25
TTCCCGTTGGCTTTGGGGTCTGGTGCCTTCTCTGGCGACGTGCTTCGAAAAGAAGCGCGTCCTCCGAGAATGTCGAAGACCGCAGATTGCCAAAGGAGTGCCGCCGCTAATTTATACTTCACGAAGGACATCCACCCCCGCGAATTCGCGCAGCTTTGGGCGAGGTTTCTCGCGACTTTGAAACTCGACGGAGCGAGTGCGCCAGTAGTGGCGTAGGAGGTTCCTGCCTGTCGTTCTGTGGTCTGGCAGTTCGGCAGCCGTGTGGAAAAGGATAACAGGCAAGGGGAGGCGTTTTTGTATTTATGTGTTTACTCGAGTAGTGTGCTTTGCGGGCTTCTAATCGTATACTCGCTTGAGCCGGGCACGGGATGGGCGTGGTGAGTAAGCATGGCAAGCGAATGCCCCGCATTCCGACGGCTTGTGGGCGTGAGTTTGTATGCCACTACGCGAAGGAGTTCGTGAGCAAGAAAGTCATTATTTGTAGCATTCGCCTGCCGTATAGATTATTTCTGGACCTCGGCCAGGACTTGCGGGACACTTACGTGGTGACGCACTCGCATGTGGACCACAGCTACTGCACTGTGAGCTTCTTAAGTACAGACCCGCAGGCGAAGGACGCGAAACATCTCCAGCTGCTGGAGATTTTGGACGAGAAGCTATCACAGGAAGCCATGGCGTCGGAAGTGATTGCCTTCTTTTACAGGTCCACAGAAACGGCGGCGAAGCGAAAGCAAACATCTGGTTGGAATGTGGTCGCGTACTCGTTCTATCTAGATGCAGAGGAAGGAGACGAACACAAGAAAGGTACGCCTCTTGCTTCTCATGTCGCTACCAACGAGGCCCGAGGCCTTGCGTCTGTCTTCTATTAAGTCTGGCGCTAGTGAAGAGGAAAAGAAGGGCCAAAAGTTGGCCGGAATCTGAAAAACTTATCCAATATGCTTATCCGCTTCGCAGAGTCCTCTCAGATTCACTTAAGGAACCCCTTAAGCGATCGCATAAATTTTCCCCTTTTGCATCGTTTTACTCGCGTCCTTTTTTTCATAAAGTGGGCAACTTCTCCGGCCCGTTATTGCACGCCTTTGCCCGGAGTTGAGTCCCTGCGTGTGTGGTCTTTTTTCAAATTTATGCAGCGCGTTCCGAATATTTTTAATTTTCTGTATAGTTGAGGAATATTTAGAAATATCCAGAGAATATTTGGGAATATTTTTGGAATATTCGGAAGTAATTAATTTCATGCGGGAATGATTTCCGTGTATTTTTTCAAAGAATTCCGATTGAGAGGCGTATGAACCTCATACCATGCGGATTTAGATGTCCCGACGAGACTATGGACCTCCGTATGGACCTGCGTATGGACCTCCCCTTAGGGGAGAAGAAGAGGTCAGGACGAGCAAAGTCAACAAATTAGAAAGAAGAATAATTATTCATTCTTCTAATTTGTTGACTTTGCTCGTCCTGACCTCCTCTTCTCCCCTAAGGGGAGGACCATACGCAGGTCCATACGGAGGTCCATAGCCTCGTCGGGACCTCTAAATCCGCATGGTATGAGGTTCATACGCCTCTCAATCGGAATTCTTTGAAGAAATACACGGAAATCATTCCCGCATGAAATTAATTACTTCCAAATATTCCAAAAATATTCCCAAATATTCTCTGGATATTTCTAAATATTCCTCAACTATTCGAAAACTTCAAAATATTCCCAAATATTCTCTGGATATTTCTCAACATTTCTCACCTATTCGAAAACTTCAAAATATTTAGTGTTTTTCATAAACGTGGCTGAATCTGCGGGACCCTTGTGATCGGCTTCACACATAAACCCCGGCGGCCGCGCGCATTCGGTGCCCTGAAAACCATCAAACACGAGCGCCACGCGCGGCCACTTGCCTTGTTCCAGTCATTGCCGACATCGCGGGCAAGCGGGCGCCCTCTTTCGCGCCTCGGTGTGTTGCGACACCGCGCGGGCCCGCTGATCAGCCTCCCTGCCTCTTTTTTTGTTTCTCCTCTCTCGTCTCTGCGGCCCTGCCACTCTGGTGCGCGGCTTGCTAGTTCCTTCAGCGCTGCCGGCCTCCCTTGCGTCTGCCCCTCTCAGTTGTTCCCTGCCTCCTTCGCGGGCCCCTTTCATGAGTGCGCACGAATGACCGCACTGCAACCCACCTTCCTGACGTTGGCGGAGGAGATGGGCATTCGTCCGCCGCATTCGTCCGGGACACCGGTGGCGAACTCCCAGCGTGAGCCGGACACACCGGTCGCCCGTGGTCTTGGTTCTCCTCAGACAGTGAGGGACTGCATGTCCGATGGCACACCGTCGGCAGGGGACTCCTCTGATTCGTCTGGGAAGCTGTATGCGCGGGCTTGTTGTGCGCGCGCTCGAGTCCGAGAACGCATTAACGGCCTTCGCTTAGCAATTTACGAATTGGACCGCGCAGGAAAAGAAGACGGTGACGTTTTCCCCGAGTACTGGCCGCAAGAGGTCGAGAGGAAGGTGGCGCTTCTTGAGGACATCGCCTACGACCTCGAGTATATGCTCCAAGTTGAGGAGGATCGCATGGCGCCGGAGCCCCTGCCAGGTAGCTCCATCCTTGCCCGTTCATCCTCATTCTGCCGCGGCGTTTTTTTTGTACCTCGAGTGTGCCGAGATCCACGCTTCAGAACTCGCCTTTCCTGTTGCCTTCGCGTACTCTTTTTGGAGGTTCTGCGATACCATTTCTGCTCGGTTTTGCTTTTTCCACATCTAGGTTGTGGGAATGGCTCTTTTCGACTGTCGTTCGTCGGCTTTGCCTACGCGCCTAACCTTACCCTTTGCTTTTCAGCGGCAGCTCGCTATATTTCTGTCTCAAGTCAGCCTCTGATGCCTAATTCTGCTGCCTCGCCGGCCCATCGATTTTTTTCCTCACTCTTCGTTTCATCCGCGTGTGCATCTAATGTACGCCTTTAGACGATATTATTTTTGTGGCCTTTGCCCTCTCATTATCCTACATGTACCAACGACAATGACCCCTATCTTCTTTTCCTCCCCCTGATCTACAGGTAACTGACACCGAGCAAGTGATGGCATACTAAGCTAAGAGGCACAAAAGCACCTTGACTAGATGGTACTGCCGATGAATTAAATACATTTGCTTTTTTTTTACCATTCTCTCCTGTGCATAGCTCTATGCATCTTCGATGGCATGTAATTGATTGGCATGATTCTTCGTTTTTTGATCAGTCCACGTTATTGTGATTGTCGAGGAATGAACACCCCCACATGCTTACAGGTTCCCTTTGCGTAACAGGAGTAAGGAGCATGATATGGGAAGGATCGTGGAGAGAGAAGAAGCATGATAGGGGGTGACTTTGAACTAGGAAATTGGGTAACAAAGACTTTTTATGTTTGCCCCGCATGAAGCACCACATGACGCATGAGATTTATTTGTACTTGAGAACGTAAGCCAGTATACGATAGCACAACTTGAGCATGGGATAACAAGAAAAGAAAATACGTTTTGCAAAAAAACATTTCGATGAGCGCGCAAACGTCTTCCAATTCCACTCAATTCCAACGAAACTCGTATGCATATGAATACTTACTTTTTATCTTATCTATGATCACTCAGTGATGCTTCTTCTTATTTACTTTCTGCGTGATAATGTGTTCCTGCAAGACCACCTCAAGAATTGAGTTTCTGTCCGTGCCGGATTCAATTGCATAAGCCTGGAAGATCAACGTGTGAAGATCCAAAAACGCGAATTCAGACCCTCAAGTAGAGGGTGAACCGCTGCAAAAATTTCAATTTTGGCTCCGTTTTTGTATCATCGATCTTTCATAATACCGAAGCATCGTGCGATTTTTCTGTTTTTGCCCGCGAAGCATTTGAGAATCATCGGTCCTGCGTCCTGCTATGAAAGACACGAAGTCGAGGTCACGTTTTTAGGAACATTAACGCGACGGTCAAAAAAAAAAAATCTTTTGTTCCCAATATTACGACGGAACTCTCGCAAATTTTTGAAATTCGTCTGTCGTGACTTCTATTTTATAACTGTTTCACGCGAAAACATCAAGACAACATCGTTCATTTATGATTATAACCACATACTACGCATGAGATTACAATTTTTTATTGTTCCTAACGTTCTCGTTCTTCTTTCGTTTGCTCCTCGCTGACACGAATTTGCGAGTTGCGGGACTACGAGTGAGACGTTGGATACGAGCGGTAACAGGGAATCAGCAGGTGACAAGCAGATGGAGGGAGAGCAGGATAGAAGAAGCATGCTTGACTTTGAGCGCTTGGCAGAAGACGTGAAGGGGAAAATGATTTGCGCTTCAGCAGAACTGGCAATTGAGGCGGCCAAAGTAAATGACTACATCCAGAATTTTTCTTGTTTCGATCCTACTACGAGGTGGTCCAAGAACAATTCTCTTTTTCTGAAGAGCAGTGAACTTCTTTTTTGCAAGGTCGTGTTTGAATTTTTTAAACATTTTCTTTCAGGGAAAAGAAGGAGCTGGCCGCAAAAAAGGTGCAGTTCTCAACATCCCCGCTGGTGGTGGAGTAACAACTATGAGGAATCAAGCAAATGCATTAAAAAGTGCAGCGAGGAAAGCACAAACAAATGCCACGTCTAGTGCGTCTAGCAGTTTCCAGCCTGGCCCAGCGGACGTGTGCGTGGGCTTCGAAGAAGGACAAACCACATCAATTACGACCACTACTTCTCGTGCTGCAGCGAAGGACATGCGAGAAGCATTTTCCTCTACTACCTCCGCTGCTGTACCACTAGGACAGCGTCTATCCCGTTTTGATACGTTCGGTGGAGCAGCAACAACATTCACATCTGCACGTTGTCGAGCACAAGAAAAACTTCTACCTGAGGAAGATGATCTACATATGTTAAGTGGAGGTGCTGCACAACAACAAAACCTTCCACTTGAGGGAGATGATTTTGATATGTTAAGTGGAGATGATTTTGATATGTTACGTGGAGATGCCTCACCACTACAAAAACTGCTACCTACTGACGATGGTTTTGATTTGTTTAGTGGATCTGCAGCACCTTCACCAAAGGACGAAGCGTTTGACATGCTTGGGGGCAGACAAAAAATATCTACATCATCACGTGCTGCACCAGTTGAGACACTCTTACCTGCTGAAGATGATTTACATGGGTCTCACAGAACATCAAAAACATCTACATCATCTCACGCTCCAGCAGTAGGAAAGCTTGGTCGGGGAGAAAAGGCATCAACTTGTGCTCGTCCTGGACAGGCGCCAAAATTGTTGGGAGATGCTTTCGCAGTTTTTAAAAGTGCACCGGCAACAACTACGCGCTCTTGTGTTGGCGCAGGTAAAAAAGATGTGGCAACCAGCTTCGCAACAAGCAGCACTGCTTCATCCAGTTCGTCTAGTAGTCGCGCGGGAATAGTGGATGGGGAAACCGGCAGCTCAAGCTCAGCGCTCCTTGCTGATGGAGGAACCGAGAGCACCGCAACAGCAAGGTGTAACACGACGACAGCGACAGCAGCCGCTTCAAGGCGAGGTCGACCACCAAAGGAGCAGGCTGCGCCGGCTCCTGCCAAGCGCGGCAGAGGACGCCCGCGCAAAGACGAGAAAACTCCAGCGACAACATCATCCTCCACCACTTCAGCAAGCAGTAGATTCACAGCCACATCTACAACGAACGACCCAGCACTAGATAGATACCCGCCCAAGGTCGTAGCACCTGTTGGACAGTTCACCAGAACCTTCATTTATGGCGGTTTTAGCGCGATTTGCATCCTGGATGCAAATCCAGGACTTCTTTGGCAGTTTCCTCCACGCATTTCTCGTGTGAGGCCTCGCAGTTTTTCGCTTTGCGTCCTCTTTCTCATTTCCTGCTTTCTTCTCTTGTGTCTGCCTCGGTTGTGCCTGCGTTTCTCCTTTAGTATCCACTGTTGCCATCCTCGTTCGTGTCTCCTTCAATGAGGGTCGCCTCACGCGTGCTGCTCTCGTCGTGTCCTTTTTCGTCTGAATACATTGCTCCTGGCGTCTTGCTTCCTCGGATGACAACACGCAAAACTGCGAGGAAATGTCTCGTCTTCTGTCCCATGCCCCTCTTTTTTCATATTTCGAAAGCGATCCAAATCGAGCGAGTCCGTCGACGCGCTGAAGGAATCTCTTCTACGGCGGCCACAGAGCGCCCCCTGGGTCTCAATCTCCCGGTGTCAGCGTGTGCGGTTTGTGGCGGCAGACGAAATCACATGTTGGGCGCCGCTAGTTCGACCGCCCGCTTTTGTACGTGCGTAAAGGTAGAGCAGTCGCAGTCCCACCGAAGGGATCCGGCATACGGGTCCGCAGCGCCCACCCTCGAGGACATTCGCCGAGGACTTCCCGAGAGATACCTTGGCCGCAAAGAGTCGAAGCACTGGAATATTACAGTGCCAAAGATGTTGACGACAGGCAAGCACACACGCGAGTCGATGTTAGCATGTCTTCACTTCGTTAAGGGTTTCCCCGTGTCGCTCTCTCCGTTTTCAGTGGTTGCTGCTGTTATTCTCCGCCGTTCTCTGGCGCCACGGGATCCCTGAGAGACCACTGCAAGAGAGCACACGGGGGACGTGCGCTAACACACGGCTCAAGTTTGCGCCTTTTTCCAAGTACACGCCAAATGTCGCGAAAGCGGTGCGCGCTGAAGTCGTCAAGGAGATCTTGGCAAAAGAACCACCAAACCCCGAAGAAGATTATGGCTGGTCTACTCTCCTACTCAGCGCACTGCGCCACTCTCTCTATCAGCGGCTCTGCTTCCTCTTCCTCCCGTTTTCTGTTCACTGTCTGCGCTTCTCTAATTTTAGGACCAAGAGGCTAAGCAGGCAGACGTTTTCACGAAAAGGGCGAAACCCCGACAAAAAAAGAAACCCGGCCCAAAGTTACGGCTTTCCTACAGTCGAACGCGCAAGACGATTATCGCGGCGCATTGCCTCTCGTCTGTCTCTCTAATGTTTCCGAAGCAGCAGGCCGAGCCTCTCTTACTCAGCGAGGATATTGGACTCGATACGCACGACGATCCCACAAGCACGCTAGGGACGGACGTCATTGACCTATCTTCACAGCACGACGCTGCGGCTGCTCGAACGCAAGTCGACCCGGATCCTGAGGAGGTTCTTCGCGACATGGACTTCGAGAAAGCGCTGAACGCTGGGCATACGCATAACGCGCCCACACTGGGAGACGAATTCCAGTCCCGTGCAGATGTTATCGATGCGCTGATCGAAATGCTGGAGGCGCCACGAAAGTGGCCTATCCTTAAGCGCAAAGACTAACCGCACGCTTCCTCCTCCCTCAACGACAAACAGCCCGCCCCTTCTAATACATCTTGGGACTACGACACAGCGATTCCCATCTGGACCACGAGAATGGGCACTGCACTCTTCGAGGTGCGCGAAAATCTCGGATGGTTCCCGGACGGCTATGGGGAAGAACATGGCGAACAGTTTCGCGCGACGCCGCACGAAGACCATTTCCATTTATGGCCGTGCACTCAATCCCAAGCAACGAGCCCACTGGGCCCCCAAGGCTCCGCAGTAGCTACCTCGCTGCGCCTCTACTCTTTCTAATTCTTTGGGGATTTCAAAGCAACAAAGAAATTTCGACAGGATGGATGCAGGGCGAGTTCCGGTGGTTCATGGCTGCCGTGTTCGTTAAGGCAAGAAGGTTGTGCTCCCTCTTCTGCGTAGTGGACTCCAGAAATCTCCTAACACCGCTCACACTTCTCCTCAAGTCTAATTTCCGAATCTGCGTTTCTTGCCAAGATCACCCCGATTTTTCAAGCATCTTGGCCTATGCGCGTAATCCTACCGCTCATAAGCCTTACGACAAGTTGGACCCAGATCCCATTATCCATGGCATGGAACGGCCCTGGCTCGAGGCCATCAAGAAGGTTACGCACTCGGCCTTCCCATACATCTACGCGCACTCGCTGCCTCTGGCTCATTTGCTTCATCTTTCCCAAAGGCCAGTGCTGTCGTTGCGTGTACATGTACGGTGGGAAGCACTAAGACACAGACGCCACAAGAAAAACACTTATGGCCATATGCGTAGCCCTTCCTGAGTGTCCACAGATAGACTCTCCCAGGCAGTACTTCCGACGGAGAGTCTCTTCTTCTGACGTGTTCTCTCCGCACCTTCTTCTTCTTCTTCTTCATCTTCTAATGGGTTATAGGATGGTCGAACGACTTCGACAGAATCCGCGGACGAGACTGGACTTCCATGATTTGATTACAATGATTGCTTATGGCGCCCGCCGCTGCGTTCTTGTCTCCTAAGCCGGTGCCTCTGGAGAGATAACCCGTTCAGAGTCATACGCACCAGCACGGGAGGCAACGGACAGCCCGTGGCTCCATTCTAATGCTTCGCCGAAGGTCTCCGCACGCCCATGGAGGTGATCAACTGTTATGGATGGAGTATTCGCCTCCCTAGTATTCGTCGCGCGCCGTCATATTTTTTGCTACAATCCCTCTAACATTCGGCCGGGCGATTGGGTGAAGTGTGGGAAAGGCACATCGCCAAAAACGAGCGACTTCTGGACGCGGCGCTGGAATATGCTCAGAAAAAGGCGGAAGCGACCGACGAATACTTACGGCAACGGCCTCTCCCTCTCATAACATCGGTCGCCGCTCTTCCCCACCTTGGCGGCACCTGTCCAATCTCTAACCTGAGTCGCGTGGGAGCGCAAATCCGTATACCAGCGCCTCCAGCATTACGCGGCGATGCCGTGTCCTCACCAGAAGAAAAAGCACGGCTGTATATTCTTAAGGCTTCCGCCGCTTCACTTTCTACGCCTTTCGAATATGCTCCCTGACTACTGGCCAGGGCTTAGCATAACAAACGTCTCCACTATAATCATCGCCATAGAGTAAGCATGAGGATAGGCATAGGCTTCCCATATTCCACTTCCCCACCCCCTCTAACACCCGGGAACATGGTGCGGAACGTTTTTTGCCAAGAAGCGAACGCGCACTTCGTGCCACGAGCCTTTTACAAGTTATGGCGGAGCATACTTCATTGATTGCGCTTCGTTTTGAGTATCTTCATGGTCCTGCATTGTGTTCCCCGTGATTTCTCTTCAGTGTTTGCCAGTCAGACCGATAGCCCATCGGCGTCCCTCTCTAACTTTTGGAGTTGCCACGACAATCCGATTTGGCTCAACGAAGAGGACGCCAGCGATTCTCTTGCTTGGGCCAACGTCGTCTTTTATGAACTGCATCCGCTCCCTTCCGCCCCATATATTTTATTTTCATGCTCTACCTTCATCATTTGCCCCCCCCCCCCCCCCCCCCCGAAATGCACTCAACTTCTAACATTCTCAAGTCGTTTCTATTGTTGGAGCCGCTGAAGGACATCCTCCACGGGAGGTGGCACCCAACTCCGGAAAAGTCAGCCTCAATTACGGCCATTCTCTTCGATGGGCTTCCTACTTACGGCAGCAGCCTCCAGACATGGACACACCTGCTGCCGCCAACAGGTGCCATCCGAAACAACTCAGGCGCCACCCTCTAACTCTCATTGTTTCGTCGGAATTCATTTAACTTATGGCAGAAAAGTACTCACACCCGACAAGTTCGACGTGCTGACCGGCGTGGCGCGTGCAGTACTTCACACCTCTGCACAGCTCTAATTCTTCCTGATGGCCTTGTGGGACGAGTACCGCATTTTATGGCGCATAATTATATTAATCCTTTTCGTCGTGTCCTGTACTGCAGTTTCTCGATTTTAGTGTTCTACCGCCTCGGCGACGCGTGGACCTTCCTCCATGATTTCCATGTCTCTAATTCTCGGAGAGCTCTTAGCAGCATCCCGTGGCTGCAGCAAAGGCCACACCTTACATTATGGCCAATGTGTGCCCTTCTATCACGGTCATGACAAAGAGCAGGGGAGCTCATTGACCCTCAGCAAGCAGCTTACTTCGCTCCTCCTCTTCTAATCGCTTCAAGTCTTGGCGTTGTGGAATCAAGAAGACCTCATTATGGCGCTCACAGTGATTTTTCCATCCCCCACCTTCCCCGCTTGAGGCTCCCCGTTAGATGTCCTGTTTTTGATGTTTTCGTGCTTATTCTGATTCTTCTCATCGTAAACATACACCACGCAATCTCTACTCGTCTACAGCGGTAACCACCAAATCACCTCTAACGTACCGATTTCAGAAAGTCAATGCTTTCAAAATGGAAACAAGACCAGAAGGCTCGCTGGCTATAGCTGCTGCATGTGCGGCCCATTGTTAAGGCTTGTATAATATTCATTCCTCCTCGGGGAATTCTCCCCGGGGTTTGTTTCACAGAGGAGCACCCATCGACGAGACACCGTCACCCAGACGCCATTCCTCTAATACAAGACGGCTTTCTCAAAGAATGCACCATGGAAGAGCGGAAGCACATTCTTCTTATGGCTGTTTCTCACAGGATCCGCGATGCTTGGTTTTCACTTTCGCAGCCAAACTTCTCTGCTGCCTCGATATCTCTAACCTACGCAGATTAAGCGTCTGGGTTTTGGCGCATGCCTTTGAGGAGCATGAGCTGTCACGATTCGAGCAGCAGGTGAAGATTGGCCAAAAAGTCTGCTGCCTCCAGTGTTGGTGTGGTGCCGTGATAGCTGCAGCAGAAGACAAGCCTCACTGGCTTCTGGACTTATGGCCGTGAGTCATCCACTTCCTTACTTATAAACGTGGCGACATTTTTCCTCTCCTTCTAATCATCCGCTACCCGCATCCCGGTCAAAGTTGGGACCAGCAGGAGACATGCGCCGGGGCGCTTCTGTGGTAGATGCACAGGAAAACACAAGGTCGCATCGTCAGCAAATGCGTCACACTATTGACAGGCTATCGTTTTATTGACAGGCTATCGTTTTCCATTTTCGGCATATATCTTCCAAGTCTTAGAATGCATACCCCTCAACGAAAGTCGACCACTTTTCACACAGCATGCAACTACAGCGTTGACATAGCAAGCCCACGGATACAACCCACCGATGGATCATCTGAACAACCTCCCTCACGTCCAGTCCCTTCCCATTTGAATCCTACAAGAGACAAACATAAACTTGCGTGAAGCGTGTGAAGGCATCTGTGCAGTACATTCAGCAATAGCACAAGCATGAACTTGCCCGAGGCTTGCCGAGGTGCCGGGCAGAGGTGGCCACTGTGCTCCCACGATAAACTTTCTCCTCTGATCTGAATCCGCCAGACAGTTCATGTTTGTACTGCGCTCCCTTTCCATCTACTCTGAGCACTTTCTATAGATGTCGCGCCTAGCAAGTAAGTCGTTCTGTAAGCTTCGCACAACTCCATGTCGTGCACCTTTTCGGGCTGAATACTGGAGACGCGTCCACGCTTGCGATTCTTATAGTCGAAAAAATAAGGGTGCGCCAATCCTTCTCGAGAGTCCTCTTCGCCCAGTGCAGCTTGACTTCGATGCCGTTGAAGATGACCCCGATCGCCTAATTGCTTGGCATCTCGAATCCCTCGCGGACCCTTCCCGCGAGCCCTCTGTTGCATCTGGTGACCCGGATGAGCTTGAAGCAATTAGTAGATGGGAGGAATATCAAGCGGACGAACTCGCGGAGAGAATCCACGGAGAGCTTCCGGATCGGCCACTTGTCGAGAGTGATTCAGATAATGAGAGCACTCTCATAGCGCAATACCACAGATCTCTAGACGGCCCATCTCGTGCCACGTCGCTCGCCTCTGGGGATCCCGCTGAAGATGAAGACTATAGTCGGTGGGAAGGTTACCTGCATGAAGTGGCTGAGGATCTATATCTCCAATCCCTTGAGCAGCGACCTCCGCGCGAATTGTGGTCGAATCCTTCGACGTGATTTCTGCACTTCCATGAATACACTACTAGGCATCCTCTCTCTTCTACCACGCAAAAGAACATACGCCATCGTTCCCTCCTCGTTGCTCTCTTGCCGTTGCGCCAGATGGGTGACCTCGTCGAAGACCTCCAGAAGACCATTCTCGCACTTCAGCGGTACTCTTTCTGATTCTTTTCATTCTCTTCTGTACTCTACAATCCTAACCATTTCAACGCAGCAACACCGCCCCGTGTACAATGTTAAACCTCGAACGCGCCGACGCCCAGCCCGCTGCCCGAACTGAAACCAGGCCCCCCCCCGCCCCCCCGTGTACAAGGTTAAAGGTCGAACGCTGGTGGGGCCGGGTATGGTTTGCGACTTGTTTCCGACCAGAGCACTGCGCCGGCTAGCGTTCCCCTGCCCTTCGGTTTCCCGTCACCTAACCTTGTACACGGGGGGCGCGGGGGGGTCGGGCGTTTCCTGGAGCCGGTGCACGAGGGTCGGGGAACTGGGCAACCACTGCACGAGGGTCGGGGAACATTGTAAGCCGAGCACTTTTGGGCGGAAAACATGCACGCTGAGCAACTACTGGCGGCGTCCGCGGACATGGAACGGCAAAGATTGAAATTAGCGGCGCGGGTATGATTGCGGTTTATTTGTTGCGACGAATTGCGGCTGGGAGGCGTATGAGCCTCGTACCATGCGGCAGACTCTAGAGGCACGGCGTGCGTGCGGTGCTTCCGTAGATTATTTAGCAGACACCGGGAACATCAACGAGCCGCGCGGTGATGGGTGCCCACGGCACGCGCTGGGGGCGGGAGTTCTTGCAAAGGGAGAGGCGTGGCGCACGTTCGTGAAGATGATGGCGCGGCGCGGCAAATGCTGGACTTCGGTGGAGTTTGGGGCAACGGGGCAAGTAGCTTCCCAAAAGGGGGCAGGGTGTGGGTCCTCTGTTTTACATAATAGCGGCGACGCGCCGGCATCAGCCTACTGCGTGCCTCTGCGTATTTATCTTAGGTGGCAACTGTCTTGCGTATTTTCTCTGAACTGACACACAGGCAACTAGCTGAAGCGCAGCAAAAGAAGGAGCAGAACCCAGCGGAAGAGGGAGGGCCGCGAAAGACAGGAGGTAGTGCGTCTGTTTTCTATTTGTTGGTGAGAGCGTGCGGGAATGTATGGAATATATGGGTGAAGTTCGGCGTGGTGTCCTTTCTGCTGGTCTACCGCTTTGAAATTTATGCATGAGAAAACTACAGGTACAACTTCCACCCGGCCTGGTCCATATACTCGATCTACCACTGCGGCAACTTGTTCGGCAAATATTGGGCAAGAAGTTGTGACACCTGCAGAGGGAGTAGCCAACTGCGATGATGGGGCGGCTAGTAGTGTTCATGGCGAGCAGGGGTCTGACGTCGATCTAGATGGCCTTTCTGAGGTAGAAGAAGTAGCTGGGATTGCTGAGGGAGCACCGGGAGATGCGGATGCTCTCAACTCGTCAATAATCACAGCGCCGTCCTGTGAACAGGTCCACAACACGCACCGATCTAACGTGAAGCTGCCTGTGCGAAAGTTGGCAAGCGATACGAAAAGCAAAAGAGCAAGCAGTTGCGCGCATCCTCGTGTTGTTGGTGATGGTTGTGGATATACCACAGCGGGGCTTGTGAGTCCACCTCTCGGGGAAACATCAACGAACTGGTCAGGCACTGGAACTTCAGTAGTGGCCACGACAGGGAAAAACGTCACTTCAGGTGCATCAGGTGCTGAAGGGGGCACCGGATTGAGCAGCGATACTGTAGGTGGTGTGCTTTCAACTTCGGAATTTCCTTCGCTCGGAAAAAGTAAGAGTGGCGCAGCAACGTGTGAATTAGCAACTTCTGGGAAAACTAGTGGTGGGACAACAGCATCTGAATTCGCAACTTCTGGCAAAAATAGTGGCGGGACAACAACATCTGAATTCGCAACTTCTGGCAAAAATAGTGGTGGCGCAACAACATGTGAATTCGCAACTTCCGGCAAAACTAGTGGTGGCACGACAACATCTCAAGTGGCACCTTCTGGCAAAACTAGTGGTCGCACAACAACATCTCAATTCGCACCTTGTGGCAAAACTAGTGGTGGCACAACAACATCTCAATTCGCAACTTATGGGAAAAGTAATGGTGGCACAACAAGGTCGCAATTTGGAACTTATGGAACAGCTAGTAGTGGCGTGGGCAGCAAAACAGCATCTGAATTTGTTAAGTCGGGGAAAAGTAAGGGTTGTGGAGGCGGTGCCAGCACTTCGGAATTTCCTAGTGCGGCTACATCTGGTGGCGCTGGTTCTGGGAACGCAACATCTCAATTTGCGTCTGGAATTGGGGCAGGAGGCACAAGCAGCATTGGTGGATCTGGATTTAGTGACTGTTTTTCTGGCGCGGGATTCAACGGCGCAGTTCCTGGCTCCGGAAATAATGGTTGTTTTTCTGGCGCGGGATTCAATGGTGCTTTTGCTGGCTTCGGAAATTATGGTGGTGTTTCTGGCGCTGGATTCAATGGCGCGTTTGGTGGCTCCGGAAATAATGGTGGTGTTTCTGGCGCTGGATTCAATGGCGCGTTTGGTGGCTCCGGAAATAAAGGTGGTTTTTCTGGGTCGGGATTCAATGGCGCGTTTGGTGGCTCCGGAACTAAAGGTGGTTTTTCTGGGTCGGGATTGAATGGCGGTTTTGGGAACAGTGGCTTTGGTACGTTCGGTGGCGCGAATAATCAAGGACAGAGGTCAAACATCATGTCTTATGGCTATATTTTTGGGCGTTGGGGGAGCGCAGGGTGTTATCGTGATTCTCTTCTAAAAATCGGACTTGCGACATGGGCGTGTGGCCTTGGACAGTACAGAAAAAATTTTTGAGTACTTGGCCGTATGGCATTGGAGTAATAGGAGTAAGCTTTTGCAATGGCAAAAGCGCAGTATGCTTTTGGAGTGCCAAAAGCAGATAGTGCGCACTTTCTAACCAACGAGGCTCAACGAATAAGGACAGAGGCGCTATTAACAAGTGGCCCATTACCAACGACATCAAATGAGGTTGAAGACCTCGCTGGTGAATGTGATGTTGAGGAGCCAGTTTTTGATTGGGATAGCGAAATGCTTAACGGAGAAGGAAGACGGCAGGACTTTTAGATGGAAAATTATTTAATTCAGAATATTTGGAAGAGTTTGCAATGCTTTCATTATCTGGACATCCTCGGTCACGACGTGTGAGTATTGTTATCAGAAGTAACCACATTTAGCCACCCTATGAGCAAGAAACTTATTATGTTTATTGTTATTACAACATGCTGTTAGTTTGGTTTTTGTACATTTTCCTGTCTTCATAAGTTCTTTACTCATATCGCGGTCTCTACATGTCTTGAAAAAAGCAAGTTTAACACACGGAAAGACGAGATGAACACTCAGATGAGCGAGCGTAACCCGGCATTTTACAGGAAAGGAATTTGTTGAAGTAAAATCACTAACTGTGATAGAATGCGAGACTTTGCTCTGTTTATGAGTCCAGAGATCGAGGATGGGCTCGTGGTGTGATTTCACCGGAGGAGCTCTGCTGGTTTAAGATGAGAGGGAGAGCAACTGTTTTTGAATTTTTGTGGTCTGTAAAATCATTGACCATTCTGATCAGACGAGCGGCGCTTCGAATTGAACGTGATTGATGACACGAGAAGCAGAGATCGGTTGTTGCAAGAAAGAAGGTCCCCACTATGATTCGGATTGTGTTGACCTTGAACTAACAGGTTATTCGGACAGCTTCTTGCATGATTGCATTTTCCCAATACCCACATCTGAATTCAAAAATTCATTTAAGAGGACTCTGATAGGGAGACCCAATTTTTAAGGAGTGAGTTTCCTTCTTGCAATTCCTGCAGTAAAGCATCCTCGTTGACACAATAGCACAACAGATTTGGGTACTTAACGTTACTGATTAGCAAAGCCTATATATCTGTAACTATCGCTGTGTTTCCAAATTGGGTATAAATTTTGTGAGGTGGTGAATCGTGTGAAAAAATATATCATCTCCTCGTCGTTGTCTTATAGCCTGCTATCAACGTGGAAATTCGCTGGTCTACCCCACATCGACGCTTGGTTTCTGCAATAGCGTGCACTGTGCCTGAAGTACGTTTTTGGGGGTTTTCAGCAACTTGTACGTCGAACGAAGTGGAACCTCTTCTCGCTGGAGATTCAGTTTGGGGACAGAAGACGTGGCAGCACTTGTTTCTACTTGCGGGCTAGTAGTGCAGCACATCAGAAAGTTTCCTTTAGTTTCGCGGCACATCAACGTCAAGCTCATCTTGCGCGGGTGCTATATTTGCGGCACATCAAGAACTTCTTCCTCGAGTCTGGTTTTTAGTAGTGCGGCACAATTCCTGCTATTGCGGTGTTCGTTTTATCTCACATCAAGAACTAACACCTCGTACTCGTGATTTATCTGAGCGGCACAGTAAGAACTCACTCCTTCTGCTGCATCCAGATCTGGGCGCGCTAGTGTTACGGCAGATTAAGAATCTGCTTCTTGAGCTTGAGCTGCAGTTGTGTAGCAGATCAACAGCTAGTAGTTGTACGGTTGAAGATGAGCAAGAACTACGCTATGGATTTTGCTCGGCTAGAAGATTCGCACCGCAGGATTGTCGAAGTGGAGAACTCTCTTCGGGAGATCTCTACTTCGATGTCCGACCTTGAGTATCAAGCGGCTGCTGCAGAACTGCAGGACCCATCCGCCCCTCCTCTTGGGGGGGTCGCGTGGGCCTTGGAGGAGGAGGCGGTCCTGTTGCGCCACCAACTGGCCGAGTTGGTGGAACAACGAGACCGTCTTCTCTGTGTTCTGGAGCAAGCAAGGCAGGTATTATTTTTGATAGAGATCTGAAATGCGTTGCTCATGACAAAAATTGGCATGAAGATCATAGCGCCCAGCTCTGAAATATGACCATGAGGATCAAGGAAGGCGCCACGCGTGCCGAAAACAAGATCAGAAGCGCAACCTTGACGGAAACAGATCACACAAAAGAGAGGAAGAGAAGATCACTTAAGACAGACCTCGCCCGATACTTAGCGCGCCTTCTCCACTAAACAACAACCCGACAGAGACACGCTTGAGCTTTTACAATAACGAACGCAAATCGAAAACACTAGAAAACAGACTGCATGAATTTCAAACACTTACAAAGCTAAAGAGAAAACTACACTTAAAAAATTGAAGAAAGTTGAAAAGAGTAGAAGGATAAAAAGAGAAAAGGCGCCCTCGGACTTATCTCAAGATGGGAAAGGCTCAGATTATGCGTGACTTGAAGGACCGCGCGAAGGTCCTTGGGCGGGAGTTGAAATCCGTGCAGAAGAAGATTGCCGCGATCGTGCAGAAGATCAAAACCCACATTATGAGCCAGGCCACCTTCCAGGCGCGTAGGATCTCACCTTCGAGAAAGGTGAGACTCTGGCGGGCGTGGAGGGTGGCCGCCTCTAAGAATAAGACGAGCCGGAACGATTTTTTGAAGCTTCACTGCCTGAAAAATTCGCAGCGCCTCATCGTGAAGCAGATGAACCAGTGCGGGAAGAACTACCGCCAGGCAGCCCTACAAGAGGCCAACTCCTTGAAGAAGGACCGCGCTTCGACCTCTCGGGATCCACTCGCCTTTACAGATGCGGAGATGGCCTCGCTCGACGAGTTCATGTCCTTAGATGACGTGGATGAACTGGATGTGAGTACTTCCGTCGGGGGCGACTTGTGCGACGTGTTTGGGCTGGGTGTGGATGCCCCATCTGGCGGAAGTGCGTCGTCGAGTGGAAGCGCTGCTGCTGGTGGTGCTTCTGCTGGTGTCGCGCCTCTTCCAGGTGGCGAGGTGAACGGCGAGGAATGTGGAGTGGATGTCTCTGGCGCCCCGCCTATCGAGCTGGACGCAGGTGAAGGAGGAGCGGGAAGCGTATCCGACGGCGCTCCAGTGGGCCAGGAAGATAACCTGCTGGGGGAGGAGTAGCGAAAGCGCATCCGAGGGGGGCTTCGCGCGTCGCGAATGGTGCGGCCTTGTAGTGGAAGAGGTCGCGACACATTGAGACACACTGCAGAAGGAAACGCAAGGAGATGGCATGACAGTTCAGCTCGGTTGGCTGTCTGATGTAGCGGCATTCAATATTGTCTAGAATGTCGAACGCAGTGTTACAAATTGAAAAAAATGATCCGTGAGGCTGGCTGCATTTCTCGCCGGCCCTGTGCTTGATTGTGTTCGTGAGAAGATCCTCTGAAAATTTAGAAGATCAGCCAGCGTTCAAATTTTGAAGATCAGCGCCCAACTTTGCAGAGAGATCCCATGAGCCTGGGAAACTCCTAGGCGTTCCCGTATATGCAATAAGTATGCTCTTTCGCACTTGCGTGCACTCTTTTGCCATCAAATTCCATTTCGCACCGCAGGTTTTTTCTCGTTCGGGCTTTTCGCCATCTTTCGTTTAAATACGAGGGTGTTAGGGGGTCTCATCTCTTAGAGCATCAAGAAACTCGTAACAGCCGCAAGGTATAATCAGAACGCCAAGTAGCATCTCAAGAATAGAAACACTGAAAACATAGCAAACCACTGCGTCGAGGGCATCAGACTCCGGAAGCTAGTGCAAGGCGACGAACTTCGCGCAACATGGCGGCGCCGTCTCTAGACCCCTTCCGCCGCTCGGCCATTTGTTCCAAATGTAAAACGGAGCGCAACTTTTTCGGCCCTAATGAGGCTCCGATTTTCCAGTTCGAGTGCCGCGCTATAGGTTATGCGGCGCGTCCTCTCATAGGGATTCCCGTTTTGTCTGTTTCATTGGTTGGGAAAGACCGCGAACAAAACGGGAATTTTCCAAAAGAGGAGGCCCCCCCAGTCTAATGGTGCCTCCCCTGTGGTGCGGCGCAAACGGGTGACGCCTTGCCGGTCGTGTCAGAGCGTTGGCTTGACAAGTATAAGGGGCGCTGGAAGTCTGTCCCTCCGCCTTTGACTCCCGGCTGGGATGCAGCGGTAGAACTTATCAAGGAGAAGCAGCGCGCTGCAAAAAATGTTGGGACAGCTTTCGGAGGAGATCGCAGCGCTTCGTCGAAAGGCACCGGCCGCCACGTTTCGCAGCGCAAGTCGTACTGGCAGTCGGGTGATCCGCGTCCAGGTGTACCCGATCCCAGATTGGAAACCCCCTTGGCAGAGGCCCTTGGCATGCTTGGCTCGCCTCCGCCAGATGATTTCGGTGCGGCCCGGGCGGAGGTTAAGACCCGTGGGAAAGTGTTGAAGCGTGTTGCGGATCCCTCAGAGGTCCCCGCGCCTTGTAAGCGCTTGAAGCGGGCGGCCGTTGGAGGCCTAGAGGGTCGCGATGCTACCGCGGGGGGAGACTGCGGCAACGTTGGTGGGCCGAGCACGTCTTCCACCTTGGCCCCAGCGGAGGGCGCGCTCGTAGGCGGCGCCGCGTCTAGTAATCGCCGCGGAATGATGAGGGCAGCAGTGGAGAGGGTACTTGGGACCGCGGTCTTCAATCCCGACGGGGACGCGCGCTCCCGTCTTGTGGCCGCGGATGATCTAACTGAAGCAGAGAAAGCCGACCTTGTGCCACAGTTGGACGATGAGGGGGACAGCGAGTGGGTCGTGCGTCGTAAATACAAGAAGCGGTGCCGAAAGCGGGCAAATGAAGAGGCGGAGCTTGTGATGCTGCAGGAGCTCGTTAACGCACGCACTTGCAGAATCTCCACGCAGGACGTTTTGGAACGCATGCGCTTCTCCTGTCCGAATTTCCATCATGCTCATGAAGATTCGGAGCGCGCCGCCGTGAGCCGCATGTTTTCTGCTTATGAGTGTTATAATACGCTAACGGCAAAAACGTGTGGCCTGAATGCATTACCGAAGAAGAAGCCGAAGGCCGCCGGTGCGCGTTATAATCGGTTGAAGAAGGTTGAGGCACTTTTCGACACCTGGGCATCTTGGCGCCTGTTGAAGCACAAGATCCGGGCGAGGATTGATGAGCTAAAGGCGGCCAACCCCTACGCGCTTCTTCCTCATGGTGGAAAGGACTCGGGGAGGGGCGCAGCAAGTGTTCCGTGGCACAGTCACGTGGAGATGTTGAACATGGACGAGGTCAACATCCTTAAAAAATATGGAACGCGTGGGGGGTATTGCTTGCTGCCGTCGTCAGTGCCCGTGGACTCTTCGGGATTGCAGCTGCACGATGTGCGCGCCGATAGCGGGACAATTTTGGCACAGGTGGGCTCAGCGGCGCACATTCCTTTGCGTGCTCCTCCAGTGGTCTTACCGGCGTCGTACTACGATGGAGTGAGTGCGAATGTGAAGGAGCGCCTGGCCAAAGCGGTGCGAGCCATTTCGAGCTTTGGCGCCGCTTCGGTGTCTCCCAAGAACATGCGGAACGGATACAGCACCCGAGGCATTTTCCAGGAGTATGTGGCCAGTGTGATGAAGCAGAAACGCGAGTACGAAGCGCAGCATCGCCGGCGTTTTGTCCTGGTCTTGCTCATAGACGACAGCAACACGCACAAGCTTTCGGAATATGAGATGGATCGATATCAGAACGATGAACTGATCTACTTCCTTCGTGTAGAAGGTGGCGCAACGTCTTTGGCCCAGCCAGTCGACCTGGGGCGCGCGGCCTTAGATATTCACCGGACCGCACGCCGCGCCAATGCGGAGAAAGAGGCGGTGACCTTTGAGGATGAAGGGCTGTGGCGTGAGTTGGAGCAAATGAAGCGAGAGTGGAACGGGTGGCACTTTTTCGAGTCGGCGGGCCTCAGCTTGCTGCATGATGATCCGCGTCAAATTCCGCTGCATCCGAGTGTGGCGAGTTTCTTGATTAAGATTGGCCTTCCCGTTGGCTTTGGGGTCTGGTGCCTTCTCTGGCGACGTGCTTCGAAAAGAAGCGCGTCCTCCGAGAATGTCGAAGACCGCAGATTGCCAAAGGAGTGCCGCCGCTAATTTATACTTCACGAAGGACATCCACCCCCGCGAATTCGCGCAGCTTTGGGCGAGGTTTCTCGCGACTTTGAAACTCGACGGAGCGAGTGCGCCAGTAGTGGCGTAGGAGGTTCCTGCCTGTCGTTCTGTGGTCTGGCAGTTCGGCAGCCGTGTGGAAAAGGATAACAGGCAAGGGGAGGCGTTTTTGTATTTATGTGTTTACTCGAGTAGTGTGCTTTGCGGGCTTCTAATCGTATACTCGCTTGAGCCGGGCACGGGATGGGCGTGGTGAGTAAGCATGGCAAGCGAATGCCCCGCATTCCGACGGCTTGTGGGCGTGAGTTTGTATGCCACTACGCGAAGGAGTTCGTGAGCAAGAAAGTCATTATTTGTAGCATTCGCCTGCCGTATAGATTATTTCTGGACCTCGGCCAGGACTTGCGGGACACTTACGTGGTGACGCACTCGCATGTGGACCACAGCTACTGCACTGTGAGCTTCTTAAGTACAGACCCGCAGGCGAAGGACGCGAAACATCTCCAGCTGCTGGAGATTTTGGACGAGAAGCTATCACAGGAAGCCATGGCGTCGGAAGTGATTGCCTTCTTTTACAGGTCCACAGAAACGGCGGCGAAGCGAAAGCAAACATCTGGTTGGAATGTGGTCGCGTACTCGTTCTATCTAGATGCAGAGGAAGGAGACGAACACAAGAAAGGTACGCCTCTTGCTTCTCATGTCGCTACCAACGAGGCCCGAGGCCTTGCGTCTGTCTTCTATTAAGTCTGGCGCTAGTGAAGAGGAAAAGAAGGGCCAAAAGTTGGCCGGAATCTGAAAAACTTATCCAATATGCTTATCCGCTTCGCAGAGCAAGGAGAAAAGCCTCGCCTTGGCGAATGAGAGAATTAAACAATGGCTTGAGAGTGACCACGGTGATGAATTTAGACATATTGACTCCCAGCATCAATTAGCTGATGCACTTACCAAGCCATTTACATTTACACGAGAGCATCTTTTGTATCAACTAAGCTGCAATGGAATACTGAGAGGATGCCGTAAGACTAAAACTACTCGGCTAAAGAAGGCAAGTAGAAGCAAGCGGTGTTTTGCTTCAAAATTTAAGAATGCAACAGATGCTTTCGAGCAAAGTGCAGTAGGTGATACCACAGTTAGTTGTATACCTGGACGAGCTGATGCGATCCATGAAACCATGATCAATAAAGAGCGGTAACATCAGGTAGATCTCTACGGACTGGTCTTGGATCCCCCGTCCTGATGTAAATTGCCTCGTGCGGCGAATTTTCTCACGTCGTCACTACCCAGAAGATGAGTCGTGCGAAGAACCATGTGAAGATGAAATAGTACTAGTAGAAGAACCAATGGAAATCTGGAGTGATGAAGTATAAACAAAGAACTTAACAGAGATTGATTATTACCATGATTCGTCATGAAAGAACAGTTAAAGTGTGTCATTTTGGTGACGTCAACAAGATGAATTATTATCATTTCGATGATGGATACTCAATTCATGTTTACCGCGAATAACAAGTATCCTGCCAAAAGAAACCGGAGCCGATCCAAGAGACGCAATTGTTCTTTGTGCTTCCCAGATATTCTCTTTGGAAAGAAAAAAGGAAGGAATCATGCTGCGTTTCGGCGCCCTAACCTTGAGCGTAAGGAAAAATGAATGCCTCATTGATATGCCCCAAACTCCTCGTCAGGACAAGCAGACTCATAACGAAACAAAACAAGTAAGTACTTCTACTATCAAGGTAATCGAAATACGTATTCACTCCTCCTTAGTCAATCAAGACAGCCTCGCCACATCTAAAGATGAGTACCCCAGTTGATCACCATCGTGGTCAAATCAACCGTCTGATCCGCGAAGGAGTGATCGACAATGTCCTGGTCGGGGATGAGCCCTTCCGAGTGAAGACCATCAAGTTCCACAGTATTGGGGAAATATCCGACCTGGCAACAATCGTGCCTCAGTTGGAGATCAACAATCCAGATGCGCAAACATACGAAATCTACTGGCGCGAGAGAGATCCTCAAGGGGAAGTAACTTCATCTGTACGATTGAAGTACTGGGGAAATCAGTCTGACAGTTCTGTCCGACTCGAAGCAAAACGGTTTGGACGAGAGATGCTGGAGGAGCTAATTGATCTTCGACCAGAAAACTACGTCATCTGCAACATCACTCGAGCCGGAAATCGAAATACCAACAATGTGAGAATCGGGAAAGATGAACTGGCACATCTGAACAACGTCGGAGCTAACATGGCTGAATTTCCAGATGCTCATAACGGGATCCGACCTAGGGGCAATCAACGAGGACCCCGCCTAGGAGCACGATCAACAACCAACAGTCTTCAAGAGTTGAATCCTGATAACTTTCTCGGTCCGATGCCCGCAAATGATGCTGCAAACATTCCAGCTGCTTTCTATCAGCACGATGTTCTACGAGAAGTGACTCAGCGTAATGCACGCGAAACGGCAAATCATCTGCAGGAACTAGTTGAGGGACAACTCAGCCAGGCCAGTACCATGTTTCGAGAAGAAATTATGAATCATAAGGAGGAGATCACAACAGCACTAACTCAGCATCTTGAAAATCGAATCGAACGACTGATGGCGACCATGCAAGAGGAAATGACCCGTAAAATTGAGCGGATCGCTGAACGATGCTGCGAAAAGGGAGTTGAGCGGATTGAACAACTGTTGAGCAGAATGACAAATACTAGCGCCTCCTAGATGCTTAGAAAAGGAAGAAACCATCATCAGAGACTTTTCGGAGTCACATAAATTCAAACACTCCATCATTTCTCAAGACCTTGACCACAGAAACGTGATGAAACCCATGTCTACCAGTGGAAAATAGATTGTGAAAATGCTTTTTGGAGCATGAGAAACGAAAATTAAAAGGGGAAGCATGACTAGGAGAAGCTAAGCCGATCTGACTTCTAGTGTTCCCAAACTAATGAAGGAAAAAAAAGAAAATTATGAGAACCGATGATGATGACATGTGGAAGCTTCTCGGAGCCCTAAGTCAACTTGCTAATAAAAATATGGAAATCTCAACATTCCCTTTTCCAAAGCCAGTTACGTGAGACAAGGATAAGAAGTAATATAAAAGACATCGGGATGGACACTAATGAAGTTGATTTCGGTGATGGAGCTAGTTCGCCAGCTAACTCGTTATCATTAGATAGTTTCATCTCTGAATGTTCTGATCTTGAAAGAGCTCAAAAAAGACGACGAATTGAAAAGAAAGCCAAGAAACAACTAATTAATCAGTCCATAGAAGGAACAAAAATGAGTGGAGCTTCAGGAGGAAAGGCCGGAGAGTGGAACCACCAAGAAGGACAATCGGCGATCCTCTCTGAAGCTGACCTCCAAGACTTTCCTCTTCTTGGAGAGGCAACCAAAGTATCAACATCACAAGGGCGGAGTTCAGGTAACAAGAAGACTGACGAAAATCCAAAATCTACCACCCGATCTCCAACTGGAAGTGAAGAAGAAGAAGAAGTAGTTTTCACCTTAGAACTATCGGAAGGGTCGAAGGAATCAAAAGAGAATGGAGAAAATCGAGACAACCTTCCTGAAACAGCCAACAAGGAAGAAGGTGTTGTTGAGTGTGCTGGAGCATCAGGGAGCAAGAAAGACGAAGTGGATACAAAGGTCCAAGCGGACGACATCAAAGCACTTGAGGAGATACTAGATGGGAATGCTTCGGTGATTGCGTCAAGTCCAGCTGGGTCTTCATCAGAAGTGCAAGAGCCAGAGCCGGAAGCTAAACGCAACCTTCTCGGAGGAAACAACGTGGAATTTCTCCCAAATCAACTTCCCTCAACGAGAGAGGAAGAGGGAGCTCGAAAAGAAGAACCAGGGCAAGGACCATCAAATCCATGGATTGCGGGAAATGCCGCTCGAGAAAAGAAAGGACAATATGATGACCTAGTAGACCAAATAGTCCAACAACATAATGCAGCGAATAATACCGCGAAGACCTTGGGGAACGTTGAGTTCGCCAATATGGGCCGAGACGTGGCAAACCATGCCTGGACTCCCGGAGAAAATAATCTTCATAATAATTTCCGGAACACATCTTCAGCTATCCTGTGCAACGGGAACGGGATACAAGTGAATTGGAGAAAGCTGAAAATCGACCAAATGCCTGATTTTCTTGAAGATGAGGTCGCTATTGGTGACGCACTTGGAGATCCCATACCTAGGACTAAACTGTGGTGCATGGTAGTGGAGAAGTGCAATACCCGACGACTTACTAAGAACAATCATTTCTGTTCAGAAGATGTAACTGAAAAGGTGAAAGACCTTCTTGGAAGCTGGCCGGAGATGACGGGACTGGAGATCGCACGGCGTATCATATGTCCAGGAATGATGATGAAATTGGCATGCAACTGTCCAACTTATCAACAACATAACAAGTTGCGATGTGGTCTTGACCACGCAATTCTCGGTATGATGGACTGTTTCCTCAAAAGGGAATACCCCTACAACCAAGATGGAGTAGACGAAGTCGCTCTCGGGCGTCTTCCTGGAAGCATCTATTACTGGACAGATCAGTTTCTAGGAACTTGCGGATCATTTGGAAAGAAGGATGAAGCAGATGAGGATCCCACTTTTAACATCCTAATCGAACAATATTTCGACGAAGTAGGACGAGTTCAAGGCCTGAAGGACCTGGCAAAAGGAGGTCACAAGCTTCTAGGAGCTGAACCAAATATCTGCAAAACCACTGCGGAGAAGCGGGCCGAAATGGCAAATCCGTCACGAGGTCGAAACGAAAGATGGTGGCAGAACCACAAAACCGGGCTCAATCCTGCCTCCTTGAATACTGAATACGAAAAGGATGATCGCTACCGGAACATCATGGCACCAAAGGAACAAGGAAAAGGAAAATCGAAAACTGGGAAAGGAGCTGGGAAATCACGCCCCAAGCCTACTTTCGCGATTCCAGACCCCAGCGGAAATGGAGGATATATCGATAACTGCGGGCGAATCGCTGAATTCTACCGTGGTTACTGGTGGTGTCAAAATCCAGGGACTGGATACTGGGCCATCATCTCACATCCCTTTAGTGCAGCACAACTGGAGAAACTAGGAATTGATCCTACCACGAGTGGAAAGAAAGTTCCAGTTTCCGATGGGTGTGAAAACCCAGATGAGCAGCAAAATGTTGAACCTTTTCCCTCCCTCGAAGACCAAACACCGTCCGAGTATCATCACGTAGATCTACGAGAACGAGAACCCAGCTGGAAGAACGAGGAGACAGAGACACCGTGCGTTGGCGGACCAAGCTCCTCATCTCAATCAAAACATCTTGATACTAGTCGGAAGCGCGGGAGCAGTAGTTACAACAATATCAACCCGGTAACGAGCTTCCGTCCTCAAGGACGTGGCAAAGGAAAGGAAAATAAATCTGACACTGACCCTAGGGAACAAGACGATGACATGAGCTGGTACGGGAGTTGGAACGGAACCAAATATCAAGCTCCTTCAAGTCGAATTGGGACAAGCATCTTGCCACCTCCATCTTCCACGAGTAGTTCGACAAAGGAAGTAACTAAAGTAACTGAAGCTGAAGGCAAGAGAGGAAGTGAAAGCATGCTGATGGAGAAGAGCGCTAGAATCGGAAAAGGGCGAAATGAAATAAAGGAAAAGAACATTATCGCTCGACAAAAGGGAAGCACTCAAATCCAGGAGAAGGAGCTCGATAGGGTCGAATGCGTAACATCTTCTTCATCATCAAGTTATGCCAACAACCAGAGCAATAAGAAGGGACCCAAAAAGCACGAGGAACCATGCCGAAGAAAGGGTCTCAAGACCGAGATACATCCATCACGCGAATCAGTTAGTGTGTCAGCGGTGCGATCTCGCGAACGCTCGCCTCAACGAAAACGGAACCGCAATCACTCTGAAGAACCACCAACGTGGGCTCAAAGCACGATGAGGACAAACCACGAAGACGATGAAGAGGATAGCTCACCGATTTTGCGTACCCGTGGACGACAACGAAATAGATGGAGATGAGTCACTACAAAAGAAGAAAAAGGGGAAAACTAAATATCCACCACAGCATATTTCGACTAACTAGGCAAATTAAAAGGTAGATCGAGAAGGGGGTGTATCAAACGTAGTGAATTTTCAACCACATGAAAATAATATTCCATCGTAACCAATTATTCATGCTCTCACAGTCATCATATCTGAAACTGAAGAAGAAGGATGAATCTAAAGACAAGACGAATGTTATCGCATGACAACGAGAGATGAAGGTTATCTGTGACAATATCATCTGTGAGAGAAGAGCATGTCCACACCTGAAGGCACTGGGATGTGCATTCTGATATTTAATCGTTCGCTCTTCGGAGCCCTAATCAAGAATGATAAGAACTAAAGCATTGAGTACTTAATACTCCAATCATGACCAATGACAAATCAATTATCACACCAACCTTCATAGGTCAGGAAGAGGCGCGCCTGATATTCACCACTAGTCTCCGGTTGAGACGTACAGACATCGATGATCTTGAATCTTAAACTGCATCTGACATCCATTTGTTGCTTCTTGGAGCTCATTAGATATGACACAACCACCACAACATCTCTAAATGAGTCATGACTCTTGTATCTTATCCTGCTCTTGTGTTCGCTTATTCTAATGATCTAATGCCAGTCCTATCAACATCTCCTTTCTGTTTCTGTGAGAGAGACCGGCACCTGACCACCAGATCTATGTGATTGAATACAACAGTCATGATCCACTGCAGTGAGCATATTGCTTCTAGGAGCCCTATTAAAGAAACAACCGCTCACTAATCACAAAATCCTATAGGCGCGATGTCTTTAACAAAAATCCCTGCGGGGGTTTCGTGGATCTCCTTATTGGTTTCGCTTCGTCGTATTCTTCCAAAAGATTGGCCAGATGCGGGAGGTCTCGCCGGTCTCCACGTGGCGGCTTTTCGATAAAGCCGCGCGCCCCTCCGTCATCCATCTGCTCGCACTCCTTTCATTTCGCGAGATATGCGAGAGAGGTCGCCGCTGTCTTGTGTTCTGCTGGCTTGGCTCGTTTTTGTTCCAGTTTGGTCGGTCTGTGCTCTTCTGGCCTGGCTGCTCTTGTGTTCTGCGTCTTCTCGTGTGCTCTCCTCGTGTGCTCTTGCCGCGCGCCGTCTCTCTGGCGGCCTACGGTCGCCGTGGCCGAGGGGGCAGCGGGTTGCCTTGCTGGGCTGTTCGCGCTGGATTATGCGGCGCCCACCAGCGCAGCGCGGCGCGTCGTCCCTCTGGCGGCCTAGGCCGCCAGGGACGAGGGGGGCAGGGGGTTGCCTTGCTGGGCTGTTCGCGCTGGCTTATGCGGCGCACGCCGCGCGCCCATCAGCGCCCACCGGCAAAGCGTGGCGCGTCGTCCCTCTGGCGGCCTACCAGGGACGAGGGGGCAATGCGTGACAATCTCGCCCCCCCGCCCCCCTTGTACAAGGTTAAATGTTTGCGCGACGGTGAATCCCTCTAACGAGCCTGCGCCGAAGAGTGCGCCGCCGGACTGTGCCCAACCGTGTAACACTGTGCAAGGGGGGCGGGGGGCGCGGGGTACAACGGGAGGCGGGGGGATGCGTCAGACAAACTTCCGCCCGTGTAACTGAAGAGCTAAGGCGTGCCCAATCGCCCCGCTGGCGGCCGATGCGCAAGACGGGGCGTCTTGCCAAGCTTCTGCGGTCTTACCGAAAGACGTTCGCGATTGAAGTTATCCCCTTGGCTCTCTTCGTGTGCGTGTGCTACCTATACCGGGCGCACTTCTGAGAGCTACAGGCGCACAGGGCTAGCCTTTGCCTGTAATGATGCCCCGGACTCTTAAAAAGGAGGGCGGGCCCATGTCTCATGTTGTCGCCTGTCGTCTCATTCGGTTGGTATCGGTAGCCGGAGGGATTGCAGAGGAGTCGGGTACGCCGAGCGAGCGGCGCAACCGATAAGAGAATGGCGGAAGCATCTGAACAGAGCCCGGAAAGACAGAGGCGAAACCGATAAGGAAATGGGAAGAGGAGAGAGACGGACTGGCCTTGCGATCTAGGGACTGGCGTGCCAAACTGTGAAGAAAAGCGGCAAAATGTCGAAAACGGCCCAGAGGTGCCACTGCCCCTTAACGGTTTCGCTTAAGAGTTTCGCGAGGTAAGCGAAACCGCTAACGGGCAGCGCTGCCCCGGTTCCCTTTTGGATTTCTTTGCCCCCTCTTGTCTTCATCTGCTTCCCCCGATCCTGCCCAAGGCGTGGCCGCGGTTTGCTCCTGTGCCGTCCATTTTGTCATCGGTAGCGGAAGAGAAAGACAAGAGAAAGGAGGAGACGGCAGCGGCGGGGCATGTGAGTCAACCCGCGCAGAGCTCGCACTGCCGTGGCGATGGCTCTCCTTAGTGCCAGACCCTTCATCTGTCCCGGGGATATTCATGGGAACTCAGGGCGGTCGCTTTGTGCCGCGGTCCTGGTGCCATATCTTGGGAGACACTTGCAGACCACCGGAGTCATCTGAACCGGGCAGCAGCGGGCACGCCTGAGGAAAGGCAACTACGTGGTAAGTGCCTCTTCTCAAGCGTGGAAAAGCTTCCCGGCTTTGCTGTAGTCGTTTGCTTTTTTGGGTCTCTTTGTAATCGGCTGGCAATGGTACCACTGGCATCCGAGTAAGCCTGTGCGCGCACTAGAAACAGGGCAGGCGCGTGCTTTTTCTGCTTTTAAGCAGCCGATTAAATTCGTAGGCGCTTCGTCCTCGGTGGCTGGCGTTTTTCGTTTCGGAGTTATTTTAGCCATGTCGTGGCCTTGCAAATTCGCCGCGTTCGCTCCGGTTTTGAGATCTGCGAAGCATTTCCTTTCGGCACTGTTTGTCCGAGGTTCTTCTTCTTTTGATATAAATGCAAAAGAATCGACTTGGGCGCCAGCCGTTCAGCCGCGTGCAATAATTCCAGACGGCTGGGACAGCTCTGCCCGGCAAACTATTTACTTCGCTGCCCAGCCTCCTAGATCTAAGCAAATAGAGAATGTCTCTTCTTTATTTTTTTATATCTAGGAGGCTGCTCGGCGAAGTAAATAGCTTGCCGGGCAGAGCTGTCCCAGCCGTCTGAATTTTTAAGGCTGGAGCAAATGGCTGAATAAATCAAAAGCGCACTATTTTCAAACCTAAACCGCACTGGTAAAAATTCCCAAGCGTGTCGGTTTCCAGTTGAAAACATGCAAAAAAGAGCAAAAAAGGAGCAGGCTTTTTCTAACCCCCGCTGGAATAAGTTCCCCGCTCTTTCTCTCTGCTCTAGAAATTGAACGCAGGAAAGTGCTAAAGGCTAAAACTTCTCGAACCCCCCCCCGGAAAAAGTTCGCAGCTCTTTCCTTCGCGCCGCTCTAGAATCTGGACGCAAAAAAAGTGCAAAAGGCTAAAACTTTACGCGCCCCCACTGATATAAATCCCCCGCCCTTTCGCGTTGCTCTAGGATCTGGACACAAAACAAAGCGCCGGCCGCTTTTTTCTTTGAAATCCGCAACCAAATCAGTCCGGACGGGTGTCGTGCTTGTCTCGGATGGGGTCCGTCTGTTGTTCGCAAGTGTCGCCCTTGATAGTTCTAACCATTTCGCCTAATTTAGTATATTGCTAGCCCTTCTCCTTTTGGAAAGATGTGCGGACGGTTGCCGGGCTTTGGCTTGCTTTCTCGAAGCTGATCCCTGCGAATCCGTGGGGCACGTCGCTACAGTGGACAGCTACCACAGGGCGGAGCCAGTCCAAAGACTTCGCCCAGCCTGAGAGACACAGCACGGCGCACGCCAGCCGCAGCCACCGCGGCGCGCCCTCGAATCACCGGGGGAGGAGAAAGGGAAGAGAGAGGAGCAGACAGCAGCGACATGCGAGCCAACCCGCGCAGAGCTCGAAGGGCTGGGCTTCCTTTCGGCACTGTTTGCCCGAGATTCTTCGTTTTTTGATATAAATGCAAAAAAGTCGATTTTGGTGCCAGCCGTTCAGCCGCGTGCAATAATTCCAGACGGCTGGGACAGTTCTGCCCGGCAAACTATTTATGTCGCCAGGGAAATCCTAGGCACCTTCCCGAATAGATTCAAAGCAACAAGTTGGGATGGCTGTGGTGTTCTGTCATTTATCTTCTCATCATTCTAACTCATTTTTATCTCCTTGGATGATCATTCTAATCGGTCCTATGTTTCTGAGATAATTGCTGAGTGCCAAAGTGTGTGTCAAAAATGTGTACCTAGTACTTACTTTTTTTCCCACCAACATTGACGATGGTCTGATTAGAATTTACGACTTTTTCTTGCGCTTACGTCACGACCATTTATATAAATCGACTTTTGAAGCTGGTGAAACTTGATCCTCTTGGGAAAGGCTTTCTTTTTCCGAACAAGTATTTTTTTTCACACATGCACTCGATGTTACTGCTCCTCTTGTACAACAGAACTTCAAAAGTGGCCTTGCCTTATAAAGGTTTCCCTAGGCTCTCCTAATGATGAAGAAAGCCTTTCCAATCTTGCTTTGTCCCAAAAGGCCAGGTCTGTACAGCAAGCTCCGATGGTGTCTCGAACTCCAACTGAGGTCAACAATACAAGAACGGTCGATCAAGAACCCGGCTCGAAGTTTCTTTCTCGATCTACTTGCGTGTTTGATTCATGTAATGCAAAAGATTTCAATGAATTATGGAGATCAATCGATACGTAATCACTTTCGGCCAGAAGATCACGGAGTTCCTACAGAACAAGTGGAAGAAGGCGAAGACGCTGTACACATTCCGATAATTTTGACCGCGCTATTTACTTACTTTCAAAGGCGACAGTTGTTTTTTTTCCGAGCGATTCGTCGTACATGTTTCTCTTGGTTGTACTGGAGGGTTGCATTTCCTGGAATAATAACGTGAGTCCATGATTTTACAACTTCTACGATTCTAGACTAGAAAAATATGTGAATCAGAAACTACTAACTCTAACATCAAGAAGGAGTAAGTTATACAGAAAAAATGGCGAAGGTTGCTCCGTTTGATTTTGGGCCACCTACTGGCCGCGGGATGCGCGCATTGAAGGACTTGGACCAGGGTGAAGCTCTGTTAAGAGCACCAGCACCCTTACTAGTCACTCCGCGTCGATGTCGGCAGGTCCTAAAGAAGTGGATCCAAAGGTGGTGCCCGCAAACCACGAAACTTGAGCAGCAGCAGCTTGGTTCTTCTTGTGGAAAACTATCTTCGAATCTGGATTTCAGTCCTGCAGATTTTTCTAGTACTGCGGCAGACAATTTTAGCAGTACCACGTCTAGTGATGTAAATGGAACTAGGAATACAATGTGGGTTCAAGTCCGAAGAGACTCCGACTCAGTTCTGAGTGCGTGTCGCGCGTGCGGAATTGATGAGGACAATGATACTGCACGGCTGACATGCCTCGGGGAAACTTTACCGGTGTTAGAGTACGATCCCTCGGATGACACAGTGGCCTTGGAGAGTCGTGCGGATCGCCAGACGCTGTGGTTTCCTTTGCAAGCCTTACAGAAAGTACATTCACTTGACTCTGCTCTACAAGCAGTGTCGGACGAAAACGCACTCGTTCTGGCGGTGCTTGCTGCAAAAAAATGGCGCTCGTCCTACATTGGAGGTGCAGCGTCTGATGTTGGGAAAGATGCTGAGAGCACTAGTACAACTTCTGTATTCGTCGCAAAAAATGATAAGTCACCTTTGAAGATCATTTGTGGAACGAACAATATGATGTGCCTGTTGGATGAAGCAGCGGCGTGCCCGGGCCTTACACGACTGATCGAAGAAATGCCTGTGGCTACTGTAGGACTCCCTGCTGAGTGGACATGTGCGGAAATCGAACTCCTACGTGCCTCCCCAAGATACGAGTTGGCAAAAAAACAGCGGGAGCAGGTGCAAGAGGCGCGACATCGTTGTAGAGGCGCTTTGTCGGCTTTTTTTTCGACTGTGAAGATGTCAACAGAAAGAGTTGGTGGAGACATCAACTGCAGTAGTGGAAATATAGCAGATGAATCGATTTTAGACTGCTTGTGCGGAGAGAATTTCGACGAATTCTTGTGGGCTTGGACCCGCGTTGCGAGTCGTCATCGGACGCGCATGGCCTTCCGTACTGCCGTGCCCGAGATCGAGGGAAAAACGCTGATGATTCCTGGTGGGTTCGACATATTCAATCACAGTGTGGCTGTTACCCCAGGTTGCAGTACCCGAGAAGCAATAGTTGGCGGTGCCTTGATTGAGAAGGAAGCTACAACTCTCAGTTCTGAAGGTACTTTAAAATCTCTAGAATCTACACCCTCTACGACCGGTGATGAAAGCGACGTCGAAGACGGCGAGAAAGGGACGAGAGAAGTCCAAGTAATCGCACATCAAGTTGACGGCGAGACGTCTAAATTTATTTCGAGGACGCGCGAACCTGACTACGAGATTCGTCTGCTATGCCAGCAACCTGGAGGTGTAAAAGAGGGAAAAGAGGTGTTTATTTCCTATGGTGCAAAGTCGAATCACGAGCTTTTGCTAGGCTATGGGTTTACGATTCCGGACAACGCGGCCCATGATTTTTTCGAAGTACTTCTTGACTTGCAGAAATTCCACCTCGCTAAAGAAGGCCTGGCAGTGCCACCAGCTGGCGGAGAGGTGCGCGTCGAACTTGCGATGCGTTTTTTGCAAAGAGGTGCGGAAAGCGAATTACTGGAATATCAGAGTGTCCCACCTACTATGTACGCTGACGAGGACGATGGTTTACACCCACCGAATCGCTGTCCACGTGTTGTTGCCAAGATCAAGCGAAGGTCCTATATTAACGCAAAAAGTGATGGTGAAAATATCAAAGATTCAACACTGTTAAACAAGTGTGCAATGCCCAGAGAGTTTTTGGCGCTGGCACGACTCGAACAACTCTCAGATGCGGAGCTGCTGACTTTGTCCAGAACCTCTTCCTATCCTCTGCATGAGGCACTTCTATTCAGTGATCTCTCGACAACTACATCTGCGCCTATGAAATCGAACACTGACAATTTTGCGCTGTTGCGGGCGGAGTTGAAAGCGACGAGGGGTTTCGCAGATCACTTTCGCGCAACCTTGAAGCGATACGAAGATTCAGATATCAAACATGTTGGTGCTCCTACGTCGCAACAGCACGAGGGCCGCTCTGTCGATCCCATTCGACAGCAAATTGCTGCGACGTTGCTCAATTCCGAAAAGGAAATTTTGGAGGATTCTTTGAGAGAATGCGAAGACGCATTTCGCGCTGTGCTGCGTACGGCTCTACCATCGATGGTTGCAGCAATCGCACGCAAGCGGGAAGACTTTATGCAAATCGAGAGTGGTGGTCCGCGTTCTCTTCTTGCAGAAGAAAGGTCCAAGCTCGAAGAAAGTCGGGCAAAGGTGGCACGAATGCGATCGGACACGAGTCAGCTTTTCAGCATCCTACTCACATCAACAAACGAGACTGATTCCTGCTCGGCATCAAGCACAAGAACCTCAAGCTACCCTAGTTCATCGGTTCTCACTACGAATCGATGTTGGTCCTCTGTATGCGACCTACTTTTTCGAGCTGCTTATGGTTTGGAACACCTCCAAGAAGAAAGTTTACAGACACATGTTGACGCCATTTTCCCCAAAATCCCAGACAGTGGAGCAGCCCAAATAGAAGTCGAGAAAAATTTTATTTTCAGCGACTACACGAAGTTGCATTTAGAGAAGACATCATTTTGGGGCCGGTGGCTGTTTGCGCAGGCTTTGGCTTGTGATGGTCTCTTGTCGCAAAGTGATATGTCCACCATGTGCATGGAAGCGATAGACATCCGGAAAAAACACGCCTGGAGCATACTTCCCTATGAGCCAGAGTTGTTCGACAAGCTGTTGTTCTCGACGTTGACGAGAGAACGTCCATCATCACAAGAAGAACATGATTATCAATATGTGCCAATGATTGAGTTGGGCGCTGGACGTGGGTTGTGGGCACAAACACTGCATCAACGATTCCATAAGGGTGGTTCTACCACTTCAGGGAACAACGCATCCAACATGATTCGTGCATTCGATCTAGGTGCCTGGGATGCGAAATTCGCTGCGAAGAATCAAGCAGGAGAGCCCACTACTACAACACTGCAGATGGACGACGACAAGCCAGAACAACACATTCACAGAGAAGAATCATCAGACGATCATAGGAGTGAAAAGGCTTCGCCCCTTGTGATCGAAGTGGGAGGCCCAGATGTACTCGATGGCCTGTTCCTGGACAAGAACACGCATGAAGGGGAAAATGCGGGATTGATGATACAAGACGAGCAACGGGGCCCTAAAACTTTGGCTCTGATGTGGCCGGACTATGAGGCGAAAGGCACGTTTGGATTGGAGTGCGTGCGCAGATGGGAGGGTGAGTTCCTGTTCTTGGTAGGAGAATGGGGATCATGTCCAGGAGGCAAAGAAAGAACCTTAACTTTTTCTTCTCACACTCAAAGTCCTCCTAGTTATGGGTATAGCTGTAACGGGTATCTACGTCTCTTCCCGCAATACCCACGTGGACAATCATTCTCTGTCGAGTTTCAGGACCTAGTTGAGAGAGACTTCGACATTATCCACTCATTCGAACTGCCACACTGGCCGCTCGCTCGCGACGTTGCCCGCATTTGGAAGAGAAGACCGCAAAAGAGCAGCTCTCGAAGACACTAGTAAAGAACTCAACTACGAAGATTCAGGGAAGTCGTAGGCCCGATCCGAACCGACTAACATCGCCAAAGTGGGAGGGAGTGGGAAGGTGAATATTGAATAGCGTTAAGGTGGACGAATCGAGAATATTTTCGACAGCAAATTCAAGAGAAGAATGTTCACGCTTCAAAGATAATCGTAACTCTTCAATACGAGGAGAGCCCTCTTTCACCCCCACTGCTCAACTCGATAATCCCCATTTTTTCTACTTTTACGTGGTAGAGGAAAATCACTCTCTCATCACTATCACAGAACAGTAGACAATAGCCTTTTGTTCGCGCGGAAGCAAGCAAGCAAGAGCGTGTTCCAGTCTGACAGATTCGCGTGTGTGGGCGAGACTAATGTTGAATTATGGGGCTCGTCCAGACCTTCGATGCGACCATGCCTCTTCGATGATTATGTTGAGTCATGAGGAGAGCACACATATGACATCAGCAGACAGAAACTCAAGTGGCCTAAGCTTGCGAAACTTGTGGAGAGCGAGGATCTTAGAATTATTCTGTTGGCGAGCAACTCTGTGTGTCCTGTGTTCGGGATTGTTTCATCTCATGTGGAATTTTTTTGACTATCTAAGGTTTACTCGCTTATTCTGTTGGCGAGCATCTCCTAATCCAAATCTGGAATCTGTTCATAGAGTGATGCTGCGAGAGTTTCGAGAGGTGTCACCAGTGAAGTGCTGCAATACAAAAAGAATTATGTTGAGATAGCAGCTAGGGCGCAGAGAGAGGGAGAGTGGCAGTGTAGACTTTTTAGCCTTTTATGATCTGTTGAGACGAGAGCAAGAGCGTCCTCTGTCACTCAGGAACCTTATAATTGTAAGTTTGAGTGTCAGTGTCGGCCGCGTTGTACTCAACAAGCATACGAGGATCGCGATCTATCCTTAGAGTGTTCCTGCTTTGTCGATGATGGACCCAGGCTTTGAAGGATGCATAGTCTGTTGATCAGAGTCAGATCAGAAGAGGCACGCACCTTCTGACCAAGATTTCCTATGGTTATCAACATTCATTGTTTCTCAACAATTCTTTCAGCCAGGAAAGCGCCACTTCTGGTCACGCTCTCTCTTTTACTTAAATCGTCGTGCACACCACAACGATCCCACACACGCAATAAAGACCTTGTATATAGGAACCACTGTTCTATTTTTCTCTGGCCCACCATCTACTCCTATTTATGTGATGGGGATTTGCAGGCATCTTTCTCCCTCTACAATTCTTGGCATACTAGTAGTTCGTTGTACTAGAAGGCCTCACACATAGAAGGAGGTTTTTGGATTACTAGTACTAGAAGATCCTGGAGGACATTGTTGTTGTAAGTATTTATGATCCTTTTATTTGTCGCGTCCACGTATCTACTGGGTCTCCTCATCAATCGATACGAGTAAGGTTCCACCGTAAACTTGGACGAAATACAACGGGTTCTTCTGAAACGCGATCCACCAAACGGTGAAAAACGGTGAAACTGGGTGGTTCTGGTTCACTCCAAGACGTGTTGGATCTCGATCTTCTCGTCAGCGTTGACATTGTGATGATCAAATGAGAATCAACCTGGATGATCCTCTTCGCGTTCTCTCCCCGTGATCATTGATATGAAGATTCATTTTTCTCACCGCTCCGTAGCCGTACACGATTCTCCATTCGGTTATCAAGAAATCAAATATCACACGCATTCGAACACCGTTTGTTAAATTTTTGCGATTCTAAGCATGGAACATTAATGAGAGTACATCAATCATCCGGAGGTTGATTATATCTCCCCAAATTCTTCAGGTGTATTTTGGTTGCAACGCTGTGATAGAAAGAGGCAGCAGGCATTCTTCTTGTATCTGAATGTTTTTGAAAAACGTCATAGAAAAACTAACTGTCTGATCGGATTTAGAGTTGATTCATTTGGATTTTAGAAGTAGGCCCTCGTACCCGACAATTAAGAGGGTGCTTACCTGCAGAGAACTATACTACACATACATATCGTCCCAACACATAAGTACATGCAGCATCATCTTTATTTGATTTGTAGTGGAGGTAGTTTTTTGTTTTGCTTTGAAGATTGATCTACACAAACCTCCGTCCATTTCTTGTAGAGTATACTTACTATGGACGTAGATGACCTTATCCTAGAGCCCCTCACCTACAACGACAATTCCATCTATTCCTTCTGTTTAGAAGAAGGCGGTGGGTTCGTTGTCTATTGTTGTCGTTGATCCTTGTCACCATTCTAGTCCATCTCCCATTTTCATGCTGCTATAAGAGGTCGAGGGAGAAGATTTTTCACTGGTTCTTTAATAACTCTCTCAGAGTATCAACTCTAATTTTTTTTCCAACAGCAAGTTATTGGTCGTTTTTTGCTTATAAGAAGCAAGTGGTTCCTTTTGTCTAAGTAAGTAGTTCTTTTAGTTCTGAACAATCGATGATGGAGCACTACTCCCTTTGAATGAGCATTCTGCCATTCCGTTTGAAGCGAAGACGAACTGTAAAGTAGACGGAGGACCGATCAAAAACAGCCAAAGACCTGCGGACAAGTCACCAGATAAGCCACCTGAGAAGCGTTGTGGGTGCACCAAACGAGCAAAGCTTTTGCACAGGTACTAAAGGGACAAGATCCTGGTGTACAAAGAGACGCTGGTGGCACTGACTCCACGACAAGAAAAAGAGCTCTGTTTTGGAAGAGTACGCAGTGGCGCGCAAGTTGTCTCTCAAGGAGACGACAAGGAAGTACTACTACAAGTGAAAGAGGAGACAACTCGCGCTTCGCTTTGTAAAGCAAGAAGGAGAATTAATCGCTGTGGCTGTGCTACGCATAATCCAAGTCCGGTCCTTGCCTCTAGACCGAGAAAAAGGCGTCGTGCAAATCCACAAGAAGCCCAGTGGTAGATGAAAATGAACCGATATTACTGACTAGACCGTGCGAAGATCTTCAAGCCCAGAAATAGTCACGCTGTGCCATACTAGATTGGTTCCATTCATAGGATCAATCAAATTTTGTGGATCACCCACTCTCGCTAGCGGAGGGATTGCAACTTACAGTTTTGTCCCTTTGTTTGTTCGAAGTGAAGCAACTTTTCTACCAGAATCGTTACAAAGAAGAAGAAGAAGAAGAGAACTTGAACCTTCATCCTGTGTAAGAAGAAGAGGAAACCAGCCTCTTGCATGATCTAAGACGAAGAAGAAGAAAGAGGAGAAGAATAAAGAGATTTCATCGGTCGGACAGAGCCCAGAGAGCAGACGCCATCCAAGAATATCCGACGCCGAGCAAGAACAAGAAAAACAACAGGCTCATTTTCTACAACGATCTTACGTCCAAAAGGAGGAGCACAACAAGGACATTGCATACGATCAATCAGTGAGGCTCGTTCGACGTTGTTGAGACTGAACAACATTTGGTACAACGGGAGGGTACAACTTGACGCTGGCACTCATAGTACCTACTTCTTCGTTCAAAATTCTGCAGCCCAATTACGTACTCAGCTGTACCACTTTGGGCACTAACAACACAAACCGTCCGTGCATCAGCATCGGTGATCACTTCTAGCAGCGCGTGAAATGGCCTCAGATTTGCCACCCACATCGGCTCAGATAGAAAACTATCGTAGCCGCTTTTCTGCCGCCGCCACTTCTGAGGTACTACAAATTTTTTCTATTTCAAGTTAGGCACTCCAACACAAGTATCAAGGCCTTTGCTCTAATAATCTTGAGTTCCATATCAAACTGCATCTAGATCCTGTAGATTTTTTGGTTTATACTACTCGACTTCTGAAGAATAAGCATTTTCATAGTTTTCATCCTTTTAAACAATCTTGATCCTCTAGAAATTCTTTTCAGGTGGACAATGCTGTCGTAGGAGCCATGTCAGATTACGAAGACGAAGTCGCGGTTCCCTCTCCGGGTCCGCCCCCTCAACTGCCACCGGGCCTCCGTAACAAGAGGTCTAAACAAACAGAGAGTAACTCTGGACGGGACGAACTCGCCCAGAGCTTAAAACGGGAGCTGCGAACAAGCCGCGCCAATGGAGGAGGCTCGACGAGCAGCCAGGCAAGAGACCAGTACGGCTCGCCATCGGCCGTCGTAGGAGCCGCCGCCGCGAGCGAGTACGCGCCTGCGCCGCGCATCACACGTCCCCTGGGAGGAGGCGCAGATGCAGGAGCAATGGCCGCCACTGCTCTAAATGACTCGATAAGCGAACATGATTACACTTCTCGCTCGGAAGCGGAGGAGGCATTAGCGGCACACGATTTCTTCTACGACTCGTCACCGTACGCTTTTACCCCACAAGCTGCAGCAGCGGCTGCAGCGTATGATCATTAATTTTGCTCACACTTTCTCTTAGATCATCTTTGTATCTCCTACCTACAGCTCGTGCCGATGTTACACGTAGCCCTCAGAGAGTCCTAATATGCAAGGTCGATTAAAGATTTTTCATGCGAGCATATTTACATCAAGAATGTTGAACTCGTACTATCATATATGTACCAGGGAGGGAGGCCCCCCCCTGTGGATGGATCTGTGGTGGACCACGCCAGAGGGGTCCAGCCTGGCCACCTTTGCGCGGTCTGTATGGTTGGCCACATGCAGCACGCCAAGGGGGTGGGTCCCGCCTTGCCTCCTCTGCCAGCTCTGTCGGGTACCGCAACACGCCAGAGGGCGCCAGCCTTGCCATCTTTGCCAGGTCTGCAACAAGGCAGCGGAGCCCTGCCTTTGCCCCTTTTGCCAGGTTTGTAGGGTACACGCAACAAGGCAGCGGGGCCCTGCCTTTGCCACCTTTGCCAGGTCTGTAGGGCACAGGCAACAAGGCAGCGGGGCCCTGCCTTTGCCCCCTTTGCCAGGCCTGTAGGGGACACGACATGCAACAAGGCAGCGGGGCCCTGCCTTTGCCCCCTTTGCCAGGTCTATCGGGTACATGCGACAAGGCGGGAAGGGGTCAGAAGTGGGCGCTTTGAGGCCTTCCCGCCCGGCAGCCCCTCGAAAAGATGGGCCGGGGCTGACAGGCCCCCCCTCAAAAAGTTAGACCGGGGGGGCCTCCAGCCCGGAGGCCTGGAACTTATATGTTCCAGGGCGCGGGGCGACGATACCCGGGGGGGTGCCGTGCGCCCTGGGCCCCTGTTTACGGCGTCTGCCGTGGGGGAAGGCCTCAAAAGGGGGCCAAGTGGCCTCCCCCCTCCGCTCCCTTCCAGCTGCCTGGCTGTTCCCGAGGGGCCTCCGATGATGGTGGGAGGCTTCAAAAGGGGCCCAGGGGACCGCCTGCGCCCGCTTCTCCGCGCAGCGGAAGGCCTCCGAAGGCGGCAAAAGGCGAGGGGCTGGACCCCCTGAGCCGTGCAGCCTGTACCATCCGGGGCTTCGGTCATCGGCTTGCCTGCTCTTGCGACCGTGGCCGCCTTCGGCGGCCTTTCACCCTGGAGCCCTCCCGCCTGCGAGGGTCAGCAGAGGCCAGGAGGTCCCTCAGGGACACGCTGAGAGGCCCAAGGGGAGGCCCGCGCCAAGTTTTGACGCCTTCCACCACTAGAATCCGCGAAAATCCCCGCGGAAAAGCGCGCGCGCGCCACCACAGACCAGACCACAGGGGGGAGGGGGGAACCGTCCGGCCCTGAGTCATATATTTGGATACTAGTTTTTATTTTAGTAAACTTGGACTCTGATGCACATGCAAACTCATGATTGTTGGAAGATGTGCTATCAATCAAAAGCATTCTCTTCGACAGGTATACAAGTCCACCGCCAGCCGCAGCTGCTGTGGGCTACGTAGGAACGCCAGGAGCTTATCCAGGTGTATACCCTGCTGCGGCACTGCCTCCTGGGTACTACCCCGCACCACCGGGTTACCTACCGGCCGCTGGAGGGCTCGTGTACCATCCCGGAGCAGAGCGACCCGTACTAGGTGGTGCGCCCCCGTACTATGTGGCAGCACCCGGCGGTGTTGTACTTGAGGGAGCGGCCGGTTATCCACCCACCGCAGCTTTGACTCCGGTGCACATGCTGCCGCCGGCGTCATCGGGACGGGCCACGGCCGGCCTTGGTTCCGCGTACAACGATATGTCCATGTCGCGAACGGCACATAGTCACAGTCACAGCAAGAGTGGCGGGAGCCACGGCGGCAAGAATATAGGCGGCGCACTGCTGTCACGCACCACCGCCCCACTGGGTGGCATTGCGGTCGGACAAAGCGTCAGCGGGTCTTCGCGTAATGGCAAGGCGGGCGAGCAGTCGGGGGCCTACGCAGGTCGTGGAGGTGCTCTCGACGCTTTGCGGCCCGCCGGTTACGGCAAGGCGAAGGGCAGCGGCCACAGCGGAAGTTATCATCGCGGCCCGGGAAACGGCGGACCTAACACCGAAACCTCGCACTCCGGGAACATTTCAAAAGGGGGCAGTTCCTCAAGCGGAACCGGCAAAGGCTCCAAATACAGCAACAAGGATCATTCTTCATCCTCCGGCTACCGCACGAAGACAGGCACTCCCAAGAACGGACCTGGGCCCTCAAATTCGAAAGGAGTCGCTGAAAAGCAAGAGCAAAAGCTCCTGGAAAGAAGTAGTGTAGCGAGGACGGAGGATGACCGCGATATCTACTTCGATGCAAAACCGCCAAACTTCATGCTTTGTACTGCTAATGTTTACTTGCTTTTTGATTTTCGCTTCCACGGGACACACTTTTGCTACACTTTTACGAAGTCTACAACATATTTTTTAGCAAGGCAAGCACTGAAGTCGACACAACAAGTCACCATGTTTGGAAAACTAACCTATGTATACGTATAAGTAGCTAGATGTTTCAGTTTTCTACATTCTGAACAAACAACAGCCGTGCGCATGCCCGACGTACTCCGGGAGCTGTATTACATGACATTGTTTTACATGATTGATTTCCGGCGATACGAGAAACGGCGATTGCAGGTGATGCGGAAGGAGCAATTTCATCTGACAATAGCCGCTCTCCGTATTGAGACTGATGAGGAGCTCCAACGCGTCCGGAAATGGATGGATAAAATGGATTTTCACAAGCTTTTCCAAGATGTAGACCTCGAAGGCGGAGACTTTCGTACTCAATTTTTACTCGAGTTCTATACGTCAACAACTTTAAAATTGACTTTCTTTCTTGTCGAAGGTCTACTACGTGGTTTGAAGAGATAAATCGTTTAACAATTAGGTCAACTAAGAAATGAAAGCTAGCATGCACCCATGCTGTCATGTCGATTGAAGCAACCTAAGCATTATCCTTGTTGGCAATTCCCAGGTCTTAATACCGGTCCCGTGATAAATGTGCCAATGCATTCAAAGCAAGCAGACGCAATAGAAGCCGCCTTGGAAAACATTCTTGCTGGACTGGACAAAATTGGCATTGTAGCAAAAGCGCCACCACGAGATGGTATGTGAACAGCGTTCTTCGATGAGTTATTATTTCATGACCTTATCATAAAGTAAGTATCGAAATTCGAAATTCATTTGAACATTCACGACCGCTTACTTGCTTTCTTTGCTTCGATCTTTTCTCAAAGGCATCGTGTTCTAGCCAAAAGCAGAACTTTGTAAGTGACTCTAATTCTTTCATGAAAGACAAATGAGCATGAGATTGAAAACCTACCATAAATGAAACCAACATAAATAAGGCGACGTCCAGCTTTATATGACATTGGTGAAGCATCGGAAGTATTTGACGAGCTTTTCTTGGGACCGCTCCTTCTCGAACTGCTCGGTGATTAAGCACCTCTGTTCGAACGGGAACCTGGAAGAATATGACTGGGAGCAGCGAAAAGAAGCCAGAGATGCGATCGAACCCTTGCCGCTGCCTGATGATTCCGATGAATCGCATCCGATCACCACTTTGGACCTTTGTCGGATTAACGGGAATAACACGGAAACCGAGCACAAGTTCTACGCCACCAGGCATATCAAGGACTACTATGAGGTAGTAGTTTCTCTCTATGATTGATGTTACTAAGTAGTACTTCTAGTAGATCGAGATCTCCACGATGCATAAGCCCTGTTTGTACACTTTTTTTCTTTTTTTAGATGAAAACTTTTTGTAAAGAGCGAAAGTCAAAGGCTTCTCCTACCCACGACAGGTGTGCCATGCTGTCGGATTGCGGTTGCATGTCGGAGTGAAGAACCTGACGTTTTTGTCGAGGTACATGCAGGAGATAGAGGCTGAAACGGGCAAGCGGCTGAAAATGATGACCGAGACAGAGCTCGACGAGCACGAGGAGCAGAAACGGCAGCGCCGGCTCCAGCTGATGGAGCAAAGAAGGCAGGAGAAAGACGAAAAGCGCCTGCAGGAAGCCCTCGAAGCGGGTGGCGGGACTCTGGTCTATCTGCCCCACGATCAATACCTTGGAAAAGGGACCGGTACGGGTGGATCAGCATTGCATAGCGCTGCGGCGCCACCCAGTGGGGTTCCCACGACACTCGGATCCACCCCTGTCCGTGGCACGCCGCTGCAGTCCATCGCTCTGGCTCCCGGATCCCCGAAAGCCCCCACCGCAATAACACAGATGGCCACCCACATTATGGACGGCTCTGGAAGCGGGAGATACAGAGGCGAAGACGGGGCCCTAACAGGCGTGCCGGAAAGTGCCACAAGTTACTCAAATGGGAGAATGTACTCAATGATTTAAGTCGATGTTGCAAAAGGCTGTTTAAGTTCTACGCACTGGTGTCCCTTCTGCTTCAAAGCTTACTTGATGTCCTCTTCGCTGAGGTAGTTCCAGTTGGAAAGCTCTTCTTCGAGTAGTTGTTGTTCTTGGTTGATGGTAACGACCAGATTCTTTCCTTCGAGCGATCTTTTGATAATAATCTTTTTCTGATCAATTGTTTCAGGAGTGCCGCGGCAGCTAAAAATGTAGAGTCAATGGGCTATTACGCAGCACCTGCGACCTTCCCCGGAGCAGAGCGGACACCACGACATGTAGACGGGACTGAAAGCCTCGCAGCCGTTTCTGCGCCGCCAGGTCTGGTTGCGTATTTGCCGAGTCCCCGGTAGCGATAAACATCTACACGATGAAGTGGCAACCCAGCTACTACACGTAGGAGGTGATCTTCTTTGTGTAGTATTTATTAGCGTCTACTACATGAAGCGAAGACTATGTCCTCGAACGATACACCGGAGTAACGACGCATCTTCGCGTTTGGTACCAAATGTGAAAAGGGCCTATGAATGAACAGTGGATCATTCGGACTAGGAGCTGCGGAAGCTGTTCTATGCAGACTAGCAAAGTACTAGTTCTCCGTTTCTCAAGCTGCGGGGGGAGCAAAAGAACAGCGCACGTCGTCTTCCTCCAAGAACCTGCCTAGGTTCTTTTACTACGTCTTACCTATGCGACTTCTATTGTTTGGTGTATTTACGAAACGAACCTCGACGAACGTTGGGTTGATGTATTTAAGAAACGAACATTCAATGTAACAAATCACTTGGTCATTTCGCGCAAGGAACCAAATTGAAATGTAAACCAAATGTGAAAGTTGTAAACCTTACTATATCTTCGCTGAGAACACAATGTACTATGAGACGCTACGTATCAAAAAACAAAATGCACGACAACGCTTGGAGGACGACAAGAGTTCATCTTACAACAGTTTACTAGTACGCTAATATCGCGCGCAGAGGGTGTATTTTGACTTTCTTCGCTAGAGCGCTTCATCTAGAGACCATTACAATAGGACGAAAACAAAGGTCCAGGAATAGACAAACGGTTGGCTTCCATAGACTGCGCCCGCATGGGGATACGGAACCGCCTCCGTGGTGTGAACTGAGTACCGAAACATATGGGCAGGAAAAGTCGATGGAGACTTGCAGTATATACAATGTCCCGGAGCTTGACGGAGGCACTCATCATGTGATCGGTCCGTTGCTCATCTGCAACGGGCTGTGCACCTTGAAGATAGTATTGGAGTATCTACCTAATATACGGCGCAGGACTGAGGTGGCAGCCCATCTGGATCTGAGTCTGGCATTAAACCAGATTCGGTATAATACTGATCAGGGTGACCCACAATGGCCATTCTACGAGTACCTCTTTGGATATGAGGTAGACGCGTTCTTTTGTTGTCTTCATCAATATACAGCTCGATGGTTCTTCTGCAGTAATTGACTCGAATTTTAGGCGCGTGAGGTATTCGTAATATACCGGAAGTGACGGTGGATCAATATGCAGTCACCTCAGGGATGTCCTTTCTTCAGTTTATCATGTGTTGCATACTTTCCACAGCTTAAGATCATGTGTTGTACCGTCGAGCTTAGCGTGCGTTGCCTATTATTTGGAAAAGTTCATGCGCGTCTTCCTTGTAATGAATACCACTGATTTTCATTTTTCAGTGATATAGGAAAGTCAAAACGTTTATCAGTGTTTCCTTATCGTAATCGCACCGGGTTAAGATCCCGTGGTGGTCGATCTGTAGCTTACAAATGGTCTTAGATTCTTCTTTACTTCTCTCGTCCCGGCCCAGCTGCAGCACTAATGTGAGGTTTATTGTCCTCAGCCGTCTGCATTTGTTTGCGGACAAATACATAGGAATTAAGTAGATGGAACACGAAAGCTGCTAGTACTTTCTTCGCAGTGGTATGTCTCGTGTGGACAGTTTTCTCCTCTGTCTTCTACTCGTTGAGTCTGCGCGCCGTTCCGTTCTACTGCATTGTTGTTTTTTTTTTCCGTAGAGCTTTCTAACATATACAAAAAAGATATCTATGATGTATAGAATTTCCCAATGGCCGGAATGCCAGAAATCGCTACTGCGTCTACACACTATCAGGGTCGCGTTGGGAAAAGCAGAATCTTTACCCTTAGTGCTGCCGTTTGTCTCTAGTAGGGTACACGTAAGTAATTATATGTTGGAATTATAACTTCGCCAGAGACATGATCCAAGGAGAGTATATTAGAGAGTCAGAGTTGATACCTAGATCAGAGAAACTGAATAAGCAGTATAATGAACATGATAGTGATAGAAGAGCCTGATTATGTTGTCCTAAGGCAGATTGCCGAATAGATTCGCACCATCCGAAGAGCCTGATTATTTTACTAGGCCTATCTTCAATTCAGTGGCCATTGTGTCAAAGGTGCTGACGCAAGGATACCAATTTGCGATATTGGAAAAACAGCAAGCGCACGCCGCTACGACATGAATTCGAGCCTTCGGCTGTAGCTCCATGAGTGCGCTTACTTTCTAATACGTAGGTACTTAAGAGCTCTAGTTGCTTTATCAAAGTCGTACCTCGTCTAATTCTAAACTACTTTCAAATTCAATTGTTTGGATATGTCATCCACTGTGCGGTTTCGGTCTTACTAATCCTCATAAAAAGTAACTCTTTAAGGGTGGGAGGATGGATCAGCACGTTGCACACCGCGCGGGCGTCAACGAAGGAGTTAATGATAAGTAGCATACTCCTAGAGTGAAAGCGATGACTACGCGTGTGTGCGTGCGCGCCCCACCCACCACCTTCCCATCGCTACACAGTTGCGTTTTATAATTACGTAGTACTTTTTCCCAGAAAGCACTGATTTCTGCATTTGTGCGCGATAGAATCCTCACAAAAAAGCCTACAAGAACATCGATGCGCTGAAAATAACAACGCGATTGGGTGCTGTGGTCTTCACACCTAGTTTTATAAAACACACCTTCGCGGAAAAGTGTGTTCGTTATTTAGTATGGTGAACACATACCAGCATGATGATCCATTGTGGGTTTTACAAGTAGTGATCCGGAGATCTCTGAACCTCAAGCACGATTGACACGACAGAGAAGCGAGCGAGTAGACCCTTGATGAGGATGTAACGCGTTCAGGGTGATCATTGGTCAGACGATAATTCTTCAAGTTTTTTAAGGTTGTGGCAGTGCCGATGGCAGGTAGAGTTGAGCGTGGGATTGAGTAAGTGTCTTCCGGAAAGACGAGAGGCTGTCATGCTACCGAATCGAGCGAGACAGTTTGTTTTTGAAGTATTGAACAGTAATGAGCATGGACTTAACAGCATGTCCAGGTCCGCCACGGCTCAACACGTCGAACCACTCATGCCTCTGTCCAGTGTCGATGCTAGGGATGGCGCACAGCACTGATGTCGCTATTCAGGGCATTTAGGCTGACGTCGGCTGCGAAGACGAGCAGTTGTCTGCTCACTGCCACGGCGGTGTGAGTGAGCAGTTAGCCAAATCTTTCTTCTCGCAGGTGGAGTAGCAACAGGTAGCCGTGGTCGTTGTATTGTTTGTGCGAGAAACCAGGTGCTAGTCGTGGCACGATGTTCCGAGATCATCGCGGAGCGACGTTGTGGCAGCAATCGTGGCAAGGACGGCTTAGTCCTTTGGTAGGATGCCTATTCTGCATCAGTGTGTTTTTGGGCACTTTTTTGTGTCCGCCGAATGCAGTGCTTGCCCAAAACGCGCGAGACAAAAATGACCAGGAGAAGGAGGCGCAGCAAGGCACCGCGAGCCAGTATGGTGAGGAGTTCGTGTGTTTTGAGGATGCTGCCCTAAAACTACAACAGCAACAAACAGCGGGCATTGCATATTTATCCGAGTTTCACCGTATCTACGTGGGAAGCCGGCACTTCGAAGTCGTGGAGCTCGTCTCAACATCGCAAGCCGATCAGCTGATTGCTTCGGCCCTGCGGCTCTTCGAATCCACCTAGTATGACAGAATTTAATTGATCCATTTAGCATAACCTGTCTTATTCCTCTCAACGATCTAGTGTTCGTGGGTTCATCGAATAACTACAGCTTGCACTTTTTAGACTCCTTGGAAATACTTGATTTGATTTTCATGCTTACATACTGCTTTGCTTCATAATCGCCAGGGATTGATGCAGGTGATATGTCCTTTGCGTATTTCGCCTCTCTTCGTTGATTCTAGGATAACGTGGCACACTACCCAGTTTGAGCAACAGATCGCTTACATGCTGGAAATGCAAGAGGGGGTGGAGGCAGCGAGGCGACGTCTGCACGAATTGACAGGCAGTTTGGACATGCTGATGATCTCTGTAGCTCGCGCGCTAGGGAATCGTGGATATTCCGACCAGCTGGTGAGGATTCTAGACGTCCATCGTGAACTTCTGGCAAACGTCCTGCATTTCCTCGAACCAATCCTGGGTGACATCGCGGAGCACTACTCTTTATGCTATTGTGAATTTCGAACAATGGAGACTAGAAATTGGACTCGGACGAGGGGCTAGTGCTGGCATATGTTCGAGGTACACAGAAGATATATCAGGTACGTATTCACAAGAGGCCTGGCACTATTATTTTTCGATGCCTGGATTTACACATGCCTGGATTTACATTTGGTGACCCCTTTCATGCATCGTTCCGAACCATCTGCCTAAGGAGTTGATTCCGAGACACGAGCACCCTGCGTTTCGGGCGATGTTTCCAGCCTTCTCCTCGATATTCCGCGTAGCTCCGACAAGAAGTTTTTTCGTGGAGCCGCAAGCTAATCAGGACGACCAAGCAGGAGGTGGAGTGTCCTCTGCACGTGGAGGAGCTCAACCAATGATCACCGCAGTGGATCCAGGTCTTTTGCGAAATGTTCTCAGTATGGACTTGAACGCGCCTGAGAATGCGTACAGAAGCAACGACGATTCGAATTTCGTTTCCCTCGAAAACAAAGATACCAGTCGCAATCACTTGAACGCGGTGTTCAGCACAGAATTCTTGAACAACCTAGCAAATCCAAAGCGAGAGCTGCTGTCGAGCGGAAACCAATTCGAGCGCATTTGTTTGTACATGCGAGGCACTGGGGGGCGGCAGCACGGCGCTTTCCACGAGTATGACATCGAGGATTACAACGACGTTCCGGCCGATATTTTTCTTCCCCCTGGAAGAAATGCTGGAGGAGGTGCGCAGTCTGCGTTGTGGCGGCAGCTAGCAGGTGAACACGCCCATGACGCGGCGCAGGCAGGTGGAGATGGTGGGCCTGCGACCGGTGCAACTACTCCTAGTGGAGATCACGTTTTGAACTCGGCGCTCTCGCTCGCATCTAAAAGTGCTCAAAAGTTTGAAATGCACTGGAAAAACGTGGAGGAAGACCTTTTTGGCCCTGCCAACGATCCACGAAACCCAGCTAAACGGCTAATGGTGTCAGAATTTCAGAAAATCGCCAGGCAAACTAGACACCAGAGAGCAGCGGGTAATACAGATGCAGCAGGCGTGCCGCGTGCTGAGCGCTCGCCGATCCAACTCCTCCGCATGGCTGATCGCGAGGCAGTGCTGTCTTTCTTCGTCATTTCCTACACGCTTGACTCACCACACTTTATGAGTTGTTGTTGGCGGTAGCAGTCCTTTTGAATGTTCGCTGACGACGTGACGAGATGTTGAATTGCTCCTGAGCAAAATTGCTCAAGGATTGCGGTCTACGGTCGACCGCCCGTCCGAGATTTTGACTTTCAACAATACATGAGCATACCAAGGTTGTAAAAGACACCTGAGTAATTTTAGAAGACACTAAGTAAATAGCTTGTCCCCTATTTTCTCTCTTCATCGTGGATCCTGAGGGTGGGTGCCGCGGCGTTCTCTTAGACTACGATCCGAGCGACTGCCTTCCGAGCGAAGCGGGCTGGGCGCACTATCATTTCACCAGTAGCATAACAGATCCGTATAACGTGTCGGTTGCATACCGAGGACGACCTCTGGGTCCGGGAGCCCGACTGGTCAAAAGCACGATCCACACCACAAATACCATGAGTCGGCTGGCGCAGTGGAGCAGCATGATATCGCTCTACAAAAGCGTGAATCACTACTCGCCCGACTTGCTATTTCTGCATCCTCTTGTAGGAAATTGCGTAATGCTGAAGAAATTGCTAGAGAGCGGACCTGTAAATTATGAATTGAGTAGTAGATGATCTTGTGTGTCTGTGTGTTTTTAGGGAAAACTCGCGAAAATGCTTCGAGGAAGTAACGCGATACAAATGAAGAAAATGATCCTAGAATCAATACAGTCATGATAAACTACAAAAGCCTTTTTTCTAACATCAGCCGAAAATTGTTATTGTGGGTATCAATCCCGCCGTGCCGCCTCCGATTGAGGTCGCGCCAGACCTTCGGCAATATTGGGAGCTAATTGACCATGAGCATCGCTTACCCTTTCATGAGGACCGGGAGTCTGCGCCTTGGCGGTTGCAGTGTTCCCTCGAGTACGTAGAGACACGCGTCATGCGCAAACACGGCTACGTTCTAGACCACATAGAGCATATGTTTGCAGTGTACGTCTGGAAGAAAGCCTTTACCCATGATGCTTGGATCGCCCGAGAAGAGCGTCTCACGCAGGAGGAGCGAGAAGAAGAAGACCGAAAGACGAGAGTAGCGAGCACGCTTGGTGCTACCTCAAATGTCGCTCGGCCTGTGGCGGCAACGTCTCTACCTCAAGTGTCGCCGGCAAAACCCGGACTGGGACAACATTTGAAAGGCCACGGGACGAAAGGAGCGACAACAGCAGCAGTCGGTGAACGAGAACAGCAGTCGCCCTCTAAAACCTTTCCTACTGCACCGGGTGTCGCGCAAGCTTCAGCCCCGGAGGCCAGTGTAAAAAAGCCAGAGAACGAGCAGCACGATGCGAGTGAAACACAGCACGCAGCGTACCACGGAACGGATCAGCAGGCAATCGCAACGAAGAGGCGGCGCGGCTCCGTTGCCTCCTTTCCCGTGAATCCCCCTGCGATTGTTCCAGAAGAAGCGCATCCTGCCGACCGGTGTCTGATATCCTACATTATGTCGAGAAGGACGATCAAGAAGAAGTGCAAATTGTTTTACTTCTTATTGGCTCACCCACGGAGGTGGCCACGAAAGGCCATATCAGGGGCACTTACATGACTCCTAGTTGGTTTCCACATTAGCATAAATATGTAATAGAGCAATCAGAGATTCATGCCAGCCATAACCTCTAATACTCGACCCAGTATTCTCTATCAGAAGTGGCTTAAGGGTTGGTATTGCTCACCCATGGCGCGCGTCGTCGCCCAGATCGAGTACGAAATGGCGTTTGATCTTTCGCCCCTGGCTGCATGCCAGGCTGAGAGCCACCAGGAGCGCGAAAATGCGCTGTGCTTGCTCTATCAGTACTTCGAAGCGGAAAAAATTCCTATATTCGCACACAATCTACCAGCTTCCTGCGCTGGTGGCGGTAGCCGTCTCTCTACTCAAAGAGGGGGTAACACAGCTTCTGGATCTCCTGGGCCGTCGTCCACGGATGAAACAAAAGGCAAACTTTCCGAAGCAGATCGAAAATCTTTGTTGCCTGACACAATGAAAGTTGGATTACCGACAGCTCCCGACGAACAGGTGTACCAGGTGAAGAGAGCACCGGAACGCTACATAAACGAGGTGCCGCCCACGTCCACGCCTGTCACTGCGTTCGAGGACGCAGAACTGCTGCGCGACGTCGAGGTAGGCGGCCTCACGCTGACGCAGGCATTTGCGGCGCGCGTGATCCACGAGAAGCCCTTGCTCAAATGGTTCATTGAGAAGGACGAGCGGGGGAGGTGTTTCGACGGGGAGTGCGAATGCTTTCCGCCTTACCGAGGGGTCCAGTGCGAGCTCGAGGATCCTGGCAAGTTCGGAGGAGCACCAGAAGCGTCTTCATCGGGACCCTTTCCAGAACGAGGCAGTCAGGCCAGCGAACAGCGTCTCAGTGCCGTGCTGCATTTCGTGATGCCCGAATCGGAACGTGACTTGATTGATATAGAAAGGGCATTGCCGAGTATATGGCTCAACTTCAATAGAGACTACGACTACCCCGTTGTCATCTTCCACGAGGGAATGTCGGAAGCCGCACGGCGCCGCATCGTCTTAGCAAGCGAGAATCGGATATGGTGCCTGCTACAGCGCTCCTGTGAGTGATTAATATCTCACTTTACAATCGTCAATCAGTTTGCACACTCAAGTTCATTTTGCAGGCTTAGAAGTGGCCTTGATTGTAATGACCTAGAAATATTAAGTACAATAGAAGCGTCAGAATTCAACATGAGTGCTAGATCAAGTATTTTTGAATCCACCTTTGTTCAGGTTCGCAAACCTCGGACGAAAATTTGCGCAGTTGGAATCAGTTCCTGAGATTTGGCGTGACAAGATTGACATTCATAGGATGCCTTTTGCCTTGGGTTATCGTCACATGTGCAGGTGGCGTTCCGGCCCCGTCTTTCTGGTATGTTTTCCACGAAATTTCTATCGGCGTTTACGTGCAAAGACTTCTCGATGTTTAGATTGAAACGATATATACGAATGTACTATACCACTTCATCCCCGTTAAATATTCACTAACTCGAGGCCCTTATCTCGACTGTGTTGAATGATGATGATTATCATACTTGTACAGGAACCGGTGCTGCAACGGTTCGATTATGGCATGACACTGGATACTGATTCTTATTTTCCTGGACCCTGGAAAGAAGACCCGTTCCGAATGCTGGAGCGGACAAAAAAAGTCGCAGCTTTTCCTCACTTAGGTCGAGAAGCAGCAAGTGTCGCAGTGAATTTCCTCTACTACTATCTGCTTTATTGCAAGATGCACAATCTAAACCCACGTCGCACAAGAGTTCTCGCGTCCCTGGTCGAAAAAAATTGGAAGTGGTACAACTACTTTTCTCTTACGTTGTTTTTGATGAACGTGAATATTCGTGTCCTGGAGGAGGGTGGCAGGAACATGACTTCAACGTACTTTCTAATGAACGTAACGAGCATGTTCTAATGTTCTTATCTGACCGTACTGTATTTTTTCAATATTCGTCCTGGAGATCATGTTGTCTCGTTGCTTTTGATTGGAAGAAAAGATCCGTGGAATTCATAATAATAAGAAAAGAAGTCTCTTCATCGTCTCCAAACACCACTATCAAAGGTACCAGCAGACTTTCATGTCCGATATCGAAATTCTGTATCTACCCTGGTTCCGTGACCCAGCTGGCGAGTATCAGAAGTTTTTCCGATATATGGATGCAACTGGCGGGTTCTATCTTTAAGACGAGAATAAGAAGACAGTTGTAAAACTTTGAGAAGACAACAACTTCGAGGAATATTTCGCGGCTAGTAAAAGAACGCGCATCCCGAGATGCGCTAGGCGCGATGAAGTAACTAAGGTCTTCTAATGGCTGTATCGTTGGGGCAACAACCCTTTTCGGACGTTTGCGATGGGCACGTTCCTGGATGATAGCCAAGTCTCAATAGCGACAGTGCCGTATTTACACCAAGAATTTTGCACCTGCGGTGGCGCGGACGGTGAGTGTCGCTCCTTGGGCCCCGGAAACTACAACAAGACTTGCGTTGAAGTTCGTCCCCGCTTCGGAGCAGGAGAAAATAATGGGTCTTATGGAGCGCATAGTTCCTTTTGAAAGCTGACCTAGCATAGAGCCCTATGTTGGCATTAGATGTTGAAAAAGAGCAGAAGCCGTTTTTCTGCAATGTTGGCGTGGAAGTAGGTTTAGTAAATATGAAAATAGACTCTCCCTAGGAGGTACCACTTCACTGAATGGCCTGATACATAGATGCGCAATGCTATACAAGAGGCACCATGACATGACGCATTTAGTTATAACAGCATCTCTCTTCCTCCTTTATCCGAAGATCATGCTGGTCAAGAATGTCTGCTCTAAAATTTCGGAGACAGTCAAGACTCTGAAAGTCTAGACACGAAGCTTCTGCAGCTGCAGCCATGGCGGGGTCTCGATTGGCAAGTTGATAAATTCGAGAAGGAGGATTTCCATCGCTTTGTCATGGAACAGGAGAAAGAACAGGCAGAGTTGTAGAGAGCAGTCAATCATCAGAAGATGAACTGGAGAAGACATCAAGAAGAAGGTGTCGACACATATAGTGAAGGCGACAGACCTGGTGTTGCACTTTGGGGAATAAAAACCTTCGTCTTTGAGGACTAGTTGTTTGTCATCTTGCCATTTCCTCTGAGCACGAACGGTCGCATCAGAGGCGCATATTACAGAGTTTCGATAGGGTGGAGTACTCTCAAGAGAATCTTGACTTACATTCCAAATCTAAAGAAGAGTTGAACCTCGTGTCTTGTGAAAATATCTAAAGAAAATCAGACCTACTGATTACTTGGCGCAAAGTTTATCTAAAGATGAGGGAAATTATCGTAAAACATTTCATCAAAATTCCTTTTCGTAACCTGATAATATTTTCAAAAGTTGTACGATTCAATACGTTGTTGCATCTTCCCTGGCTGCTTTTCTTGTGCATACTTATCTCCATCTCCGGACGCGTTGTTATGAAGCAAACTAGCTACTGTAGCTACCGCATTCAGCTGGCATGGGAGCTCCTTCTCGTCATTGGTTTCAGCCGCGGTCGAAGATTCTGGCGTCTCTTTGCCGAAGCGAGAGTGAGCACATCAGTCTTTGATTCTACTTATGTGAAGATCTGATGTCGTACGTTCACGACAATCATCTGGAACTACTTAAGTCCACAAGAACAAGTAGTAGATCCATAACGACAAGTACAAGGTTCAGAGATCATTGTTGTGGAAAGACCAAGAAGATCTTGTTCTGCGATTTTGGATCTTCAGAGATCTTCTAATTCGATCTTCCCTAAGTTTGTATCATGGATCCAGTGGAGATCACGACACTAGGACTCTGAATCGTTCTTGCTATTGTTCATGTGCCTCGGGATCCTTTCAGGAACTGTTTCGTTTTGCCAGTGGTACAGAGTGACCATTATTTGAGCCGAAATTATGATGACGCATCCTGCCTAATTTTTTCCCCACAGATACAGAAGAAGTCATCATGTTGTATTCCTGTGTACTGTAATGAATTGTGTAAACATGTTGAAAACAAGCTCCTCCTGACAGCGACTATTTGTATACATATCAATATAATGAGAGCTATAAGTACTCGAAGATATTACTTATTAGCAACTTGGACTAACGACATCCTGCACCTGATTAATTTAGTACGGTAGCGACACTCAAAACCAATGACCAATCCAAGTGGATGAAAATGAAGCGAACGCGACAGCCTCCAACCGCTGCGGTGGCTCCCGATGCAGGAGAGGACTCTGACGTCGGAGAGGCAGTGGCATCCGTACCCGATTTTCCGATCGAGAAGAAAAAGAAGCTGCTGAAAAAGAGAAAACAAAGATCTAAGTCGTCAAGCGAAACCAAAAACGAGGGAAATGAGGATATTGGTGCTAGGGTAGTCGAGGAGCCTCCAATCATCGTCGGCGGAGATGGAGAACAGCCACACGATGCTGTTCCGATTCAAGCGGATGTGCAGGCGGAGTGTGGCGACGACGCAGAGGACCTGTTACCAGTGACGCGTCACAAGCGAGAGATCCTTGCCGCGTACGCCCGCAGCGATGTGGTCGTGCTGCAATCAGCGACGGGATCGGGTAAGACGACCCAGGTTCCACAGTTTTTGGCGAAGTTTGTGCACCGCAAAGTCCTGTGCACGCAACCGCGGCGTGTGGCGGCCACGAGTGTTGCTGCACGAGTAGCGAGCGAAATGGGCAGTCCGTTGGGCGCTGGGGGTGATGTAGGCTACCGCGTTCGTTTTCAGGAGTGCTGCTCTGCTTTGAACAAGATTCTCTTTTTGACAGATGGTATGGCCGTGCGCGAGGCGGTCCAAGACCCGCTTTTCTCCCAGTACAGCTGCATCCTGCTCGACGAGGCGCACGAGCGTAGTGTGCAGACTGACATTCTCATGGGTCTGGTTAAACAAGCTTTGGTGCAGCGGCGGCGGATGCATCGAGAGTGGACGCGAAGCGGCGGAAAGAATTCCGTAACGAATGAAGGTGCAAGTGCCGACGAATGCACCCAGGAAGAGCCAGTTGCCACTCCCCCTCCGCAACCGCTCAAGGTGATCGTGATGAGTGCAACGTTAGAAGTTAGAACCTTTGTGAATTTTTTCTCGAACGCCAGTACACCTGACGATAATAGAACAGCAGATGGCAGCTCCCCAAACGTGAAGGACGATGATCCTTTCCAAGTGGAGGTGGTTGAGGTGCCCGGTCGCCAGCATCCAGTGAAAGTATACTACACGCCAACACCCACGGACGACTACCTCCTGGCATGTGCGACTGCGTGCCTGCAGCTGCATCGCAATAAGCCTAGTGGCGGGGATATCCTCTGTTTCCTGCCCGGGCAAGAAGCCATCGAGAGCTTGCACCATTTGCTCGAAGAACGGCGGCGGAACGAAGGCGATTTTGGTAGTGGACGAGTGGACACCGAGCTTAAGCGTCTAAGCGACAAGGAGGAAGTACCTCTCCACTCTGAAGGGCCTGCTGAAGACAATCCAAACTTAGCGAGCGCGGCTGCGCATCAAACTTCGCCAGGGGCGGTGGACGATGCTTCTCCGTGGGAAGTACAGCAAGAAGATGGTCATGAGGCTCCTGTCCACGTACCAGAAGAGGACGGCGCTGAGGCTCCGCCGCTGATTTTAGAGGACGACTTGCTTATTTGTCCGCTCTATGCGGCGCTCCCCTTCGACCAGCAGATGAGCGTTTTCACACCGGCAGCTTCGGGGACGCGCAAGGTTGTGTTGGCAACAAACATCGCGGAGACCTCAATTACGATTCCCGGAATCCGATACGTTGTGGACGCTGGCTATGTGAAGTTGAAAATCGCACATCCCACTACCGGGGTCGAATGCTTGAAAATCGTAGAAACGAGCCGCGCCCAGGCGGAGCAGCGGGCGGGCCGTGCGGGACGGGAGGCTCCGGGTGAGTGCTACCGAATCTATCCGGAGTCCTTTTTTCGAAACAAGTTTTTGGCCCAGACGCCTCCAGAGATACTGCGCACAGAGTTCTCGCAGTTGTTTTTATTGCTTAAAAGTTTGAGGGTGCAAAAGGTGGACAAGTTTCCCTTCTTAGATGTTCCCCCGAAGCAGAACATGATCAAGGCCTGTTTTTTCCTGAAACGCGTGCAAGCCTTGGACCGGAAACTAGAACTGACGACGCTCGGCCAGCAATTGGCACGACTGCCGCTGCATCCGCTCTTCGGTTTGGCGCTCATCCGGAGTGTCGAGTTCGAGTGCGTCGCGGAGGTTCTCTCCATAGTGGCAATGCTTTCGCTTGACGCGGTCTTTTTCCTCAACGTGGAGAACGATCGGGCGAAGAAAGAGACGCGAGACAGTCTGAGGCACCCCCTGGGAGACCAGCTCACACTACTGCAGGTCTACCGGAAGTGGAAACGTCATCCGGCCAAACTGCAGAGGCACTTCTGCCACGTGCACGGCCTGAATCACTTCGCATTGCAGCGCGCGGAAAAGGTTCGCACGCAGCTTAAAGAACTTCTAATTCATGCTTTGGGCGTGCAGCACATCACTTCATGCGGCGGAGGTGGCAGTACCTCCTCGACGACTACTTCGTCTAGAGCTGCTTCTAGTGCCACACAGGGAGGCGTGCAGCAGACATTCGATCCCGTCCGCAAATGCTTCTTGAAAGCGAATTTCACCAACACTGCCTTCCTCGTTTCGGCGAAGACCGGAGAGTACTGCACTGCTGCCGACCGTCAGCACTGCCGAATCCATCCTTCGAGCGGGCTCTTCCAGGCGCGCCCCCTGCCGGAGGTCGTGCTCTTTGCGGAGTTGGTTACCACCACCAAGACCTACATGCGCGGCGTCATGGCAGTAGAGTCGTCGTGGCTTCTCGAAGTCTGTGCTGGGAACTTCGCAGCGGTCACCGATGCGAAAGATTGAGACTCACGTGTCTGGACATAGCCTTCGACATTGGAAGATGATTTCAGTCTTCTGATATGCGAAATGAACCAATTATTGTTCAAGGATAATCTGAATCACTTGAGTTGTTGTTGTACTCATGGTATACTAAAACCCAAAGAACGACTACAAAGGCAATGTTCTAAGCGGATCGCTTGCCTAGCGCGGGTGAGAATGATGGAGAATACCAAAACCGGTGTTCGCGCTTGAGAAATAGTCGGGCAAGCGTGGCACGTCAGCTCCAAATTGCCAGAAATGTATAAGTTGCCCATACTTCATCCAAGTAGGCAGATGTCTGGCGCAAGTGGTGGATGCAAGAATCATATTTATTAGCAGCTACTTATCGCCGTCTAGTCCTCCTTTCATCATCATTATTACTAGCTTGGAGCGTCCGATAACATCCCTCCCACTAGGATCCCCCTCCTCCCCAAAGTAAGAAACTAAGCAGGGCAAAGATGTAAGCGATACGCGTTTTCAAATTTCGAAAATTTTCCACGTTTTGCCATCGTTTGCGGATTGGATCTCGTGCGTTTGAGGTCAAGGGCTAAGATCCCAAAACTTTCCGACTTTCAGCCCTTTCGCTGCAATTCAGTTTCTTGGATCTGCATTTTTCAAATTTCGAAAATTCTCCACGTTTTGTTGTCGTTTTGGGATTGAATTTTGGGCGCTTGAAGCGCTAAAGTCCCTAAGTTTTTGACTTTCAGCCCTTTCCCTGAGGTTCAGCCTCATGGATTTGCATTTTTCAAATTTCGAACATTTTCCACATTTTGTCGCCGTTTTGGGATTGAATTCTGCGCGTTTGAAGTGCTAAAGCCCCAAAGTTTTTAACTTTAAGCCCTTCCCTGAGATTCAAGCTCTCGGCTTCGCGTTTTTCTAATTTCGATAATTTTCCACATTTTTCGTCGTTTTGGGAGTGAATCCCGTGAGTTTGAAAGGCTAAGATCCCAAAATTTTTGATTTTAAGCCCTTTCGCTGAGATTGAATGTCTTGGCTTCGCGTTTTTCAAATTTCGAAAATTCCACATGTTGGCGCCATTTTGGGGCTGAATTTTGTGCCTTTGAAGCCCTAAAGTCCCAAAGTTTTTGACTTGGAGCCCTTTCCCTGGAATTTAATTCCTTGGATTCGCGTTTTTTCAAATTTCGAAAATTTTCCACATTTTTCGCCATTTTGAGAGTGAATTCCGTGCGTTTGAGGTGCTAAGATCCCAAAGTTTTTGATTTTAAGCCCTTTGTCTGGAATTTAATTCCTTGGATTCGCGTTTTTTCAAATTTCGAAAATTTTCCACATTTTTCGCCATTTTGAGAGTGAATCCCGTGAGTCTGAAGTGCTAAGGTCCCAAAATTTTTGATTTTAAGCCCTTTCCCCCGAGATTCAATCCCATTGCTTCATGGTTTCGTGGTTTCGTGGTTTCGTGGTTTCGTGGTTTCGTGGTTTCNTCCTGGGTTCCTGGGTTCCTGGGTTCCTGGGTTCCTGGGTTCCTGGGTTCCTGGGTTCCTGGGTTCCTGGGTTCCTGGGTTCCTGGGTTCCTGGGTTCCTGGGTTCCTGGGTTCCTGGGTTCCTGGGTTCCTGGGTTCCTGGGTTCCTGGGTTCCTGGGTTCCTGGGTTCCTGGGTTCCTGGGTTCCTGGGTTCCTGGGTTCCTGGGTTCCTGGGTTCCTGGGTTCCTGGGTTCCTGGGTTCCTGGGTTCCTGGGTTCCTGGGTTCCTGGGTTCCTGGGTTCCTGGGTTCCTGGGTTCCTGGGTTCCTGGGTTCCTGGGTTCCTGGGTTCCTGGGTTCCTGGGTTCCTGGGTTCCTGGGTTCCTGGGTTCCTGGGTTCCTGGGTTCCTGGGTTCCTGGGTTCCTGGGTTCCTGGGTTCCTGGGTTCCTGGGTTCCTGGGTTCCTGGGTTCCTGGGTTCCTGGGTTCCTGGGTTCCTGGGTTCCTGGGTTCCTGGGTTCCTGGGTTCCTGGGTTCCTGGGTTCCTGGGTTCCTGGGTTCCTGGGTTCCTGGGTTCCTGGGTTCCTGGGTTCCTGGGTTCCTGGGTTCCTGGGTTCCTGGGTTCCTGGGTTCCTGGGTTCCTGGGTTCCTGGGTTCCTGGGTTCCTGGGTTCCTGGGTTCCTGGGTTCCTGGGTTCCTGGGTTCCTGGGTTCCTGGGTTCCTGGGTTCCTGGGTTCCTGGGTTCCTGGGTTCCTGGGTTCCTGGGTTCCTGGGTTCCTGGGTTCCTGGGTTCCTGGGTTCCTGGGTTCCTGGGTTCCTGGGTTCCTGGGTTCCTGGGTTCCTGGGTTCCTGGGTTCCTGGGTTCCTGGGTTCCTGGGTTCCTGGGTTCCTGGGTTCCTGGGTTCCTGGGTTCCTGGGTTCCTGGGTTCCTGGGTTCGTGGGTTCGTGGGTTCGTGGGTTCGTGGGTTCGTGGGTTCATGGGTTCATGGGTTCATGGGTTCATGGGTTCATGGGTTCATGGGTTCATGGGTTCATGGGTTCATGGGTTCATGGGTTCATGGGTTTGGGGTTTGTTTGTTTTTGTGTCGGAGGTTTGGAGGTTTTGGGTTTGGGGGTTGGAGGTTTTGGGTTTGGGTGTTGGAGGTTTTGGGTTTGGGTGTTGGAGGTTTAGGGTTTGGGTGTTGGAGGTTGAGGTTTCCGAAGGGATGTGTTTGCAAAGTTTTATTGCTCTTAATATTTAGCAGCTGTCTTCTTTGATGTGGTTCTCTCCAACATGGTTGAGGATTGTAGCAAGAACTGTAACAGGCGGAGAGAAAGCGGAGTCGGCTTCTGTATTTGTGGAGCGATCAAGTGAGGGAGAACGCCGTTCAATGGATGTATGCCTCCTGCGATTGAAAAAGATGTGTGGAGTTGAAACTTTTGCTGGAACTGCCGAGCATCTACACATTCACAAAAGACCTGAAGAGATCTTTGTTGAAGACGACTGGAAAAAGTTTGGAAAGATTGCTACTCCAGTGGCTAGAAGTTGATGGCTTAGCGTGATGTAGTTTAGCTGACTGCAATGTGTCATTGGATTTTTTCTTTGCTCTTTCCATTAAATAAGAAAATGTGACTGCAAGCCAAGTCAAGAAAACATGACGGCAACGTCCTTAAAAGCGCGGCAACGTGATCAAAAGACGAGAAGCTGAAGAGGTGCCGTGTCGTGGCTTCGTAATTCTACCTCTGGTCTGAGTAGAGTAGTTCTGCGTCGTTCTGCACTGTTCTATCTGCTTCAAAGCTTGTGTACGAGGTGAGGGAACGCCAGAAGGAAGATGAGCGAATACGAGGGCGAGTTACAACCGCTCGCAGGCGAAGTTGGCGTGCGAAACCGAAGTGAAGATAGCTGCACAAAGGACGCTTAGGACCGGTGTTGTGATAGTCCTATTAAGCATAAGCAAAAGTATCTGTGCAGTTACGCAGTGTGGTATATGGCACTTTGAACTAATTTATCATAGTCCACAAGAACAACACGCGAAGAAACCACATTGGTGTCTGAGATCACTTGCTGGCTCTAAGGATTGGACACTGCGCCATTGCTGCCGTCTTTGTCGGGTGGTAACTACGGTCTGTACGTGCTGGACAGCAAAAAAGGCGACGTCGGCGGGGTCGCAAAGGCCGAGTTAGCCTCTGCGGCTGAGGATGCAGAGGACTGCCTGGAAAAGGATCGTGTTTTACTTACGGCTTTCGCATGTGTAAAAGGCATATCTGTGGTGTCGTGTTTTCACTCACGGGGCTCTGCAACATTAAATCCAGTTTTTCTATACCAAATCGAAAGAGATATGTAGAGGCTCGTGGGTTAGGGTTACAAGAGCGTGGATAAGGTGCCCTAATGAAGAGTTTGTGTGGTGTCGAATAGATGATAGAGTTGAGTAGATGGTAGAGACATATCTGCGTAGGATACGAATTTTCCTACTTAAGTGGAGTCAAAGTTATCTGCAGTTGCAGCGAGGGAGTCGATATTTTTTGAGTGTTCTAAAAATTCTGCAATTGGGCAAGACACGAGAGGCTCCGGGTTGTGGTTTGCTAAACTGGCTACGGCAATCGCATCCATTCTTGTTGTGCTGTGTCTGGTTCGACGTTGCTGCAGCTACCCTCTCGATATCGATTTTTCCGATTGTTATGGCTTATAAAAGTGATAATGTTGTTCTCAGTCATGATTCAGGAAGCACCTGATTTTCCGAGGCATTTGCTGCCCGCGAAAAAGATTCTAGTCATGGTGGTTCTAGTTCCTGTGAGTCGTCGCGATACCAACATCTTAGTCTCTAGAAGTACAGGTAGAATACGTCGTTGTGTCTCTGCCGGTCTTTCGTTCTGAGAAACATTTAGCGCTAAGAGTTGTTGTGGGCCAGGGCCTTGCACGGATCGAAACCAAACGACGAAAAGGTCCCAATTGATACAGCATCAGCACGAAATCGCGATAGACGGTTACGGGGTGCAGTCCCCTTGGCCAGTACGCTCGTAGAATTGCACCCTAGTAAAACAGTAGAACAGCTGGAGGAAGAAATCCGGCAAGTGGACGAAGAGACTGTTAAGGTGATAAGTACGCTTCTTTACGTTCAGTAGTACCAAGTGCTACAACGTGGAAGTACATATTTGAATTTAGATAAGACTGCCAATATGTGGACCTCTATGCATGGGAGGCACAATACGCTGAGGTCGAATCACTGCAGTGCCACATCCGCACTTACAAAATTGTTCCTTCAGCTCATCTTATCATGTAGTAAGCTTCTTCTTCTTTCGTCCGAGGTTCTCTGATTAACTTTTTATTTCAAGTGAAGAAAAACACGTAAGGAGTCACTTTAGTCGGGAGAAGGCGATCGATGTCCTGACAGAAGACTGTCAACACTCTATATACATTGTTTTTGAGTGTAATAACTCTCTTCACTTTCATTGCTGATTCTTCCTTCTAAGAAGTTCTTGATTCACCCCAGAGTTTATTCTTCTTGACAATTCTAAACTTAGTTTTTTAATTGTCTACTTGCAAGATTGTTCGTTTTCTCGTCTAAACTTTCCAGTTTGGAAGGGGACTACTATGAATTGGAGACGATTATCGAGCAAAATGAGGAGAAGGCTTCGGAGGGGATTGCTGCGATGGAAGAATGTACGGCGTCGAAGAAGATCGGAAGATTCTTGAACACTTAGATTACAATAATGATACTAAGAGGTGGTCAAACGACGTAGAGAGGGACGGATGAGACTACTACTAAATCAGAAATGTGGATGCTGACTTGCGGAAGAGCAGTATTCATCGAACATATCCGCCACAGCTGGCGTATTGGCTCCTGTTGCCAAAGACATTGGATAAACAAACTGGAGTTCGTTGTAGTGCTATACCGGAAGATATGCATTTGTAGTTAAGAATAGCTTGTCCTTGTCTATCACTATGTCCTGTTACAAGGGTCGCGACATAGAACACAACTTGCATCACTTCGAGCTAGGCGCATTCATTCACTCACTCACTCAACTACCTATCTGTCACACGGGTAAAAAAATGTTAAGGCTCGTTTCTAAAAAAGCGGAGATGTCCGAAGAAACCAAGAAATTGCTAATGCAAGCGAAAGCAGAAGAAGCTGAAACGAAGGTGGAAGAGGAGCGCTTCGCGGAAGTTGAACAAGAGTACCAACAATTAAGGAGAGAACAACTACGACACCGCTATGGCAGTCTGCACTGAACTTTGTGCGAGATTTTTTGCATTGTATTGAGTAGCGTCGTTCAATCTCTTCCGGCTCTTCTATAGCCCCGAACGCTTGCCTCGTCGTAGTTGAGCCCACTTCTTTCCTAATATCCTAATATGAAACTCGAGACATCATGCATGTTTGAAGATGGTCCTTACCTAGCATCAAACTGTCGAAGAGAGATTGAGGTAGTGGATGCCACCTAACACCAGAAGCAGCCCGTCCGTGAAAACAATGAAGTGAAGCATGCTACAAGTCCTCCAGTGCTGCAATAAACTTTTCCAGGAGTAGTTTTCTCGTAAACGTACTCCTAAGATAGATCCTGTTCGTCCGTAACAGTTTGTATAATTACTATTTTTTGGACGATTAGGAACAGCAGCACTTTTGGTTGCTCTAATGACGAAAGTCGACCTGAAAAGCAAGCTGACAGAAGGTATGGCGCATTGATTCATAAGTAGAGGCTCTTGCTCAGTATGATAGGTGAGAAAACACTGCTGGAACTGTCTTGTCCCGCCATTCGGCTAGAAGTACTAAATGGGGCATCGTGATGATCAGAAAGCTCGTTGGCCCCATTCATTTTTGTAGTCAGGGCAGTGCTCGCCTTCAAAGGTGTTGATGTGAAGGGCTTCAGTCGCGAACTTCCTTTACTATGTGCGATCATGGTAGTAAAGTATGTGATCCTACCCGTGACTTTGGTTGTGAAGTAAAAAATCTAAATCGAAGAAGAGCGAGCTTGAGCAGGCGCCTACGGATGGCGACGACTTTCAGAAGGCCGAGGAATTAAGATAATGTAAGCGAAAGGCTCTTTTAGATGACTACTTAGACTTTTTCTTTAAAGGTACTTCTAGTTTGCTAAAGGTTGTTTTCGCTTTTTTTTGTTCGAGTTGCAATTTATACCTAAGCCGGTCGCTGGTAATATAGATTAAGCACTAGAGATGCTTCTATGCTGACGAACGGAGTTGGTCGCGAGTGACTACATCAGAGGCACACGCAGTAGAGGCCTAATCCTAAGAGGCGCCGTAAACCCTGAGCCTCTAATTTAGGAAGCAGCAAAGGACCAGGTGAGGGTTAGAGAGGAGATTACGGCACTACAGAACGAGCAAAAGCGGAAGGTAGATGAGCTAATGCTGGAGGAAAGAAAGCAGCAACTGGAGATGTCGACGGTGCAGAAAGGCATCAACGAGGAGGAGACGGCACTCCAGCAAATGCAAAAGGCACCAGCGCCGCAAGGGACACCGCAACAACAGCCACGCCAAACTCCGCGAAAGAGGCAACTGGTATTGCGCTGTGTTGCACGCTTTCTTTTCCAACTTAGCAACGCGATAGTTCTGGGAGTTCTGGGTGAGTGTCGTCTCCGCGGCTGCTCTTTCTACTTGTATTTTTAGGACAACCAAATGTACGTAGTAGGGCGTGGTCGTGGGAGGTGTTGGTCTCTTTCTCTCTCTCTCTCTCTCTCTCTCGAAGTGTGCGGGCCTCCTAAAAACTAGGTAGCGCGCAACCCTGACCGTGTCAAAAAATTGACGGACCCTGTCCCTCCAAGCTTTGCCGAAATGGGTGCGGTCTTGAAAGATCTTGCCGAGATCATCGATTACCTCAAAAGTGAAAATCCACGGCCGTTATATCGAGTAGGAGGGCCGTGTAAGAGATTATTTCAGAGCATTAAAGACGAGAAGTCCGACTTCAGGAAATTCCTCCGAAGCAAACGAGGTGAATTATGAGTCGGTATTTCTGAACTTTTTTTTTCTGAAAGGTAGCTCGACTTACTGAGCACACTTGGATAGTTAGGCGCATGATTTGTACGCAGGCTCACGACGACGTTGGGGAATTTACGACGACGTTGGCGAATTTTTCTGCTTTCGTTTGTGGTAATTATACTTCGGGGTCTGTGGCATAGCTCGATCGAGTGAACTCCGACTGCCAGAGGCGGAAGGCCCCGCGCCTTGTCTCGATTCGTTTGGGCCGTGGGTGTGTCAGTTCGTCAACGGGTGTTTTTCAAAGTTTCCCTCCTTTGTAGGTGCCAGGCGTGGCGGTTCTTGCCGTACGCAATGAGCCCGTGCCTGGGAGATAAGCCACCGGTTCCCATGAGGCGTCTGCCGGAAATTAGCGTCGTGATGCGATCGCCAGTCTTTTCTACCTTTTGAGCACGCGGCTGGGCAAGCTGTGGCAGCCGCCTGCCTGCTACAAACCCACGACGGCTTTGGCCGTTCATTTATCATAGATGGATCGTAGGGGGACAAGTGCCGCGGAGCGTGCGCTAACTCGCGAGCGAGTTAGCCCCTAGACGTTGGGAGGATGTGCCCACCCGGGCCATTAGGTGCAAATCCTCGGCCGTTCTTGCGGTGGTCCCAGGCCGCAGCCTGGGCAAGGCTACTGCAGTGTGGACGTGCAGCAGCTACGTGCGTCAGCTCGCTGAGTCACCTGGTTCCGTGGGGTGCTTCTTTTGTTGTTATTGTGGCATAGTTGTTGGGCCATCAGGGTTGGTCGGGGTGTGGTAGTGCATTTGGCGGATCGCTAGTTGATGGCCTTGAGAAGTGCTTTCGCTTCTGTGTTCGGCTTGCAGCTGTGTAGTACTGAGATCGCGGTCCCTGTTCTTATGTATATAAGGCTAGAACTCCATCATCTGGTGTGCAGTATCCTGATCGAAATTCCCGTTGTAGAAGTCAAGGAGAGCCGTATTCAAGGAACCACTCGCATCCTCTATGATGATGAAAGTCTGACACTAATTCCGACTCTGACTCTGTTCATTCCATCTGGGGACGTGTCTTGAGGAGAAACACCCCGATGCAAACCCGGACTTTGCAGCACAGCTCATAGTTGCCGCTGAGGGGTTGGGTGACGCAGCGAAAACGGGCTTCGTAGAGGAAGCGACAATGTGGGATAAAATCCACCAAGTGAAAAACGGAAAAGTGGACGACGCCGTGGCTAAGCGACTCTATGCTCTTACAGCGCAAGATCTTCAAGAAGCAAAAAAAACAGGCTTCCTCGATAAACTCCTCGAGAAACCAAAGGATCCAAAATCAAATGAGGTGCGAGAAAATATGCTGGGGAAAGCATTGGCAAACAGGGTTGGCCTTGCGGAGGTTATTGACTGCCTAATCACTACACCCTAACAATAAAGACATCACAAATCTGATCAGCCTGATGTTGTAGGTCAGCCATTGACTGATCGCTATGGTAGATCGATGTCATGCTCATGGTAGCTCGATAAAATGTTTGCCAGCGAAGGATACAAGAACACGAAGCGAAAGAATTAGACCATCTTGTTGTCAACATTTGAATTGGCTGGCTACCTCCTGCAAAGAAACGTTGAGTATCGATTCTGAGAATACCTGTCTAAGAAGGAGTATGTTGTAACTGGTGCTCTGACACTCGATCATATCCTCAATTCTGTTCTTCGAAAATTTTGCTCATTTTTGAGGGTACATAAAGTTGGACGACATGGATGAAGGAAGAGAGCTCGTGCAATACAAAACGGGGATCCATCTTCCCGCGTTTCATGGAACTCTATCTGCAGCAAGAGGTATGGTCAGATCTCGCTATCTCCTAGATCTTCATAGTCCTTCTCGCAAAGGATCCAAAGGTACAATGAAAGGGACACTCTATAATTGACAGTAAGCGTCGTTGTTTATTAAGTACCCGTTTTTTCTAAGTAGAACGTCCAGGCCAGATTGGTTGTAAGAGAACTAAGCATGAGATAGATGATCCTGATGACCGTATCCATTGCGAAGAGGTCGCAACAAATTCTAGACAGGAGGACAAAAAAGTTGGCGACGGTCAATCTGCTGAAGCGGAGCAGTCACCTTGATGTGACAGCGAAGTAGAAGCATCCTGTCCTGTCGTATCCTATCCTATCCTATCCTATCCTATCCTATCCTATGGGTAGAGCAGATGAATGCGATGAATTTATCAAGGTGACAATTTAGATCAGTAGCATCATGACTACCACTAGTGTGTGCCCAGACTTAAATGTTCGTGATTCAACTGTTTCGATTCAAAGTCCAATTATCAACTTCTGGTTTATAAAACAAAGTTGTTGATGAACGGTAGAGGCTTTATACCTGAATTGTCTGCGCTCGGAGTTGTAGTCTTTGTCTCTGGTAGCCTTTGTCTCTGGTAGCCTTTCTCTAAGGTGTGGTAGGTGGATGAAACTGCGACTTGAATAGTTGAATAATCTTATTCACTAGCAGCTTTTACTGGAATGCTAGCAGTCACCAGGGACGTGTGTCACGAGTACTAGTCGATTGTCACTAGATGACTTTCCAAGTAGGCGTATTCCCTTAAGTAGTTAAATTGTGTGTCTCGGAAGGAGCACGAGCAGAGTCGGCACGTATCATGTGAATAAAAGGCCGTCATGTTTCGTCTTTTTGGGTCCTCAGCGTGGTGGGATGATGAGATCCGGAGAACGGAACCCGATCGCAGGTTTTGGCTCTGTGTTGTATCCGACTCAGGCTGTGTGCTGTCTCCTGGCATGAGTCTGAGCATTCCGGACCAAGAGGACGCCAAGATCAGAATCGTACCGATAGAAAACTCGAGAAGGACGCTACTAGGCGAAGAGTGGATGGTTTCTTGCGAATCGATCTCGGGAGACGCGCCTCCCGAAGTGGAGGAGGACGAGGCCCTTCGAATTGGCAAAGGCGAAGATCGTCCGACACCAGAGATCCAGATGGCGCCTTCGAGTTCGAAGAAGACTCTCGAGAATGAGTCCGTGAAAAGTGAAAATTGTGAGAAAAGTGAAAAGTTCCGCCTGGGTAGAACCAGAACGAAAAGCTCCTGCAACAAAAGTTTTAGACGCCTTGAAGGCAGTGCTACGAGAAATCGTGGAAAGAACCTAGTGAAGCCTAGTGCCGGCGTCGAACCTAGTGACGGCTTTGAGAGTAGAGCAGAGTTGGAGTTGGTGGGCAAAAAGCAACATTGCATGAGACTGCAGAAGTTCGTAGCGTATGCGTTCCGCAGTGAACTGGCAGTGGCGGAGAACGGCGTGGATGGCAGCTTTCCTCGTGCGGCAGTGAGTGCACATCACGCCTGCGAACAGCGCAAGGTCTACGTGAATGGGGAGCCTCGAGCCAACGACTCCTTCGTGCATGATGGTGACTTAGTGGCGTTGGAACTAGAGGATGTCCGCCACAACTTGGATCATCGACCCCACGAGGCGCAAGTTGGAGCATCAGCTTGGATCATCCACCACAACTTGGACGAGGGTCATCAACTACACGAGGAGTGCGGCGCAACCCTACATAGTGCACTGGATTCAAAAAATGGGCACTCCTCCGCCTCCCAGATCCGCTGGCGGGGAAGCAGCGCTTGTGTCCGCATCAACCCGGGGAGAAGGAAAAATGACTTTCATGATTACGCGTGTCCTTGTAATCCTGTCTCTCCTTCATTTCCTCTTAACCTGCTTCTCTACAAGACATCTAGCCTGTACATGTTGATGCCTGTGTAATTGTTTGCACGCCTACTCCAAAGTAATCAGATGTTCCCTTCATTACGCGTGTCCCCGAATGCGTGGAAACTTAAGATTTCGACTTCAAGCTCCATCTCCAGAGGTTGAGGTAGAAGGACATCAAGCAAGCAACTCGGCATTAGGCACGGTCACAGATCAGAATAAGATCTTTAAGGCTATTACTACCTCGTGATCCTCAACAGCATCTCTGGTCTCGTTGTAGTTTTTCAGATCGAGGAAAACGAGACCACGGATTCTCTCCTAAAAAATGAAACGCAGGGGAGTGAAACGAAGGGAAGTGGTAGCTCTAACATGAGTGAGGGAGTGTCGAAGAGTAGTTGCGCTTTCTTGGAGAATTACCGGAACATTCTTGCTCCTTGGTGGAGACGAGAGGTGCACGAACGATGGCTTTATAACCCGCTGCCGTTGACGGTGCGGATGAACGAGAGCGGACCGAGCTTTGTGGTGGAACACCAGGGAGCAAGAACAGAGTGGAAAAGAAAACCAATCATAAGTAGGCAACAAAGAATAAGAAAAGAAAAAATCATGGGTGGACGCGAGGAGCTGAATAAAAGCAGAAGTCTTTCGCCTACAAGCAGAAGTCTTTCAACTCTTTCTACACTGGGCTTTCGACATACGCCAATGCGGTGCGGCGAGTGCTTAACCGGTTTCGGCGGACCTGATTTAGAGGGTCCGAGTGATCCTGATGACTTGTATTTTATGAAGGTGTCAGGCGAACTCTGTCAGCAAGAGGTAGCGTCGCAGATGCCGGTGCATCTGGGTATATTGGCTCTGCAGAGCATGATCACATCGTCAAGGAATTATAATTTGTCCCATCATCAAGACCAACATCAACGTCACGATGTTGATACGCAACAACGTAGAAGTGAACACGGGCATTCCGCTAACTACAAAGAGACGAAGAAGGTTTTTCGTCGTCTACGCGCATTAGAGACGTGCAGTGCACCGGGAAGCAAGACTTGCCAGCTGCTGGATACCCTCGCAAATGATGTTCGGCATCAGTCTGATTTTTTGCTAGTAGCGAACGATGTGGATCGCTCTCGGTGCGAGCAAGTGTGGCACCGTTGCGCGCAGTTGCATCCGGAGTTAGTGAAGAACCTTGTTGTCACCTGCGCGGATGCTGCGAGCTCAGATTTTTCTAGGTTCACTTCCTATGAAAAGAAACTTCAAAATGCTGATGCTTCCGCACCTGTGCCTGACTGCAGGCCTGAGAAAGAAGAGGTGAAGGGCCGTGACCAGGGTCGCAGTTTTGACCACGAGGAGCACCCTACGCGAGGTACTCGTTCTGGAGCATTGTTCGACTTGATTTTGTGCGACGTGCCGTGTAGCGGGGATGGAACAATCCGGAAGAATCCCAAAAAATTGCATGCTTGGACGTCGCGCCACGCCAAGACGAACAAGCCACTGCAGAAGAGCATCTTGCGGAACGCGCTGACGCATCTGGCCCCAGGTGGTGTGCTTGTGTACTCGACCTGTTCCTTGAACCCCATCGAAAATGACCAAGTCGTCTTGGAGGTGCTTGCAGAAGTTAAGGCTTGTCATAGATCATCTTTCATCTGATTATTGAGCAGAATTGTTATCGTATCAATCCGAAACCGAAATATTTAGTAGCATACCAGAAACACCCTAGGCTTTCATCTTGTGCATGCATATCTGTTTGATCTTTTCACATTTAGGAAGGGAAGGAAAAACGCCAAGGATGACTGTCAAGATGAATGTAGGCAAGCGCTAAAGAAGCGAATGGGATGCAAGAGGAGCTTGAGAAAAGTGGACTCCTAGACCTTTTCGGAGAGCCCTTGCCGTATCCCGATAAGCTTCTAGACGCGTTCAGTGACGCACCAGCGTGGGAGTTTTCGCTTTTGCGGGAGGCACGGGACGAAGGAGGAGGCGAAAAACATGCAAACCTGGAGGGAGCCAGATGTTCCATGGTTGCGGGAACAGGTGAACCACACCTGTCCTTGGGGTCTTCTGCCGCGCGATCGCCGGATGTTGAGTCGTTTAACAGCAGAGCGAAGGCGGAAGAGGACAGTTGTACAGCCTCTTCTTCATCCTGTGATATCATGTTCGCGACCCCGGGACGTGCTGGCTTCGCAATTCTGCCTGGAGAAGAGAGCGGTGGATTTTTCATCGCCACCATCGTTCGTCGAAGAGATATGCAACCCGAAGAGGTGGCGGATGTCAAACCTATACAGCATCAGACTGAGACAACATACCGGACTCGGAAAGTAACTTTAAAGCAGGGCGATGCTGCAAAAATTGAGTGCTGTATGCCGAGCAGCGATTGCAATGATGCTGAGAGGCACAGGACTTTTCATATGGATGAAGTGATGCACCAGAGGAACCACACCAGGAACAAAGATGATGGGGTAGTACGAGCGACGCGCTTTCTCCGACGGAACTTGAGCCCTGTGGCTTCCACGCTGGTAGCGGTTTCAAATTGCGTTTGGGAATTCCTTGTTGCCGTCTCCTCATTCGGGGGTTCGAGTCCTGTATTTTCCAAAAGCAAGTCTTGCTTATCGATCGTGGGGTTCGGTGTGCCGGTGGGCTTCCTTCGTACCACGCACCGCCAAACAGAGGGACGGCGTGTCGTGTTCAGCCAAGAGGGTGCGGCTTTGCTTTACCACTATCTGATGAAAAAGCAGCCTATTTGGGATCATTCTGCTGCCGAAAATGGTGTACACCAGAAACCGCTTTTGTATAGCATGGAAGCAAAAACCTTTCTTACGGCCTACAAAATTTTAGGCTGGTCCTGCTTAGAGTTTTCGCTTGACGATGTTTCTGCAATAGACACCAGCGAAGACCGTAGTTCGCACCCTTGTAGCCAAAACCATAGAATTTCTCCTGTCTGCTGCTTCTCCTCCTGTAGTGGAGCGGCCGAAGAGAGGGGTAGTAGAACTCAACAAAGGCCGCGTGCGGAGGAAACAAGTCAAACACTTTTCAAAGACGAAGAAGAAAGTGCAGTTGCGCGTCCGATTTTGATTCGTGTAGAGGACTTCGTACTTTCCTGTCAGCTACTTGGAGATCGCTCTATCGTTCCAGTGGGCCGTCCGCAGCTGTTGCATCGCATGGCACAACTCTTGGAAAAACAAAGACTGCTCAAGGTCAAGCAATCAACTGAGCAAAAGATGACAGCATAAGCACTTTCTGCAGTGGTCGTCTTCGGAGATATAAACTCACGCTAGCAGTGAGAGGACGTGAATACCTACTAAATGTTGACACAGACACATTCATTGCATGGAATCAAAGAGTTGGGGTTTGTGCGTGTTCGGATCTTCATCACAAAGACAAGACAGCACCATCTCGTACCAAAAATATGTGCTGGCTTCGATTTTGGGGGTCTCAATGCAGTAATTCTCGACGTGGCAAGAATACTATCATGATTTACAAAGACCAAGCACGAGACCACGGAATAGAATTACACTGTGACAATTACGTGATCTGATCTGACATAGTCGCGTTAAAAGAAGGACCTATACGCTGTGACCTTCTGTGCGTACTACGGAAAAGCGCAATAATTCACCAAGAAGTGTTGACGTCGACGCAGTGACCCTATCATCTATAGTCACTTGTGTATGAAATCAGCAGGAGTCCTTTCATAATGGCTATTCCAGCGCTCAGAATTTTAGCACTAGGTATGAATGATTGATGGGTACACTTTCCTAAGAGGCGATCTACGTGGTTCTAGTAGTTCGCTAATTCTATCCATCGAAATTAATACTTTCCATGATAGATACCTTTACCTTGATAACTTTGAGTTGACTTTCTTCTTGTTGCAACTTTTAGGGAAGAAAAAATGAGTTCGAAGATGGCGCTACTGAAGGAAGTAGATGGGGACTTGCTGAATTGCGGCGCCGACTTCATTGTCCATCAAACGAATTGTGTTACAACTAGCGCAGCAGGTCTGGCAAAGTTTTTGTTTACGAGATACCCGTACGCGGACATGTATACACGAGGTTATCATGGACATGGCCAACGGATTCCCGGAAAGTCAGTCCTATGCCATCCACCTTCAGGCAGAAGTGGTAATAAGCCCGAGCCTATTGTCGTGAACCTCTTTTTAAGGCCACGGGGAATTACTAATCTTGTCGGAAGCCATCCTCGCTCAGTGTATCCACTTTTCGTTACCAAGTGGTGAATGATTGACATTCATCAGCGAATAAAAAAAATGAAAATGATGGTCTTCCAGCACCATGATATTAAGAGATTGGTACTTCGGTATAGTTGCTCATCTAATTTTTGGGCAGAAGAAAGTAGGAGCGAAACCTCCGAAAGGCGATACGAGAGAAGAGCGCGAGGCGTGGTTCAAGGAAGGACTGCGAGACTTCCTTGCTCAACTGAAGCGGCACCAGCTAGTTGCCCCGCCTAGCTCTCACGCTGTTGGACCCGCACAAAAGCCTATGCCTACTCTGATGAAAGATGGCGCCTCATCAGCATCAACTACCACTCCTACGAAGAGTGGTTTAACCTCCGTCCCGAAAGCCAGATCAATAGTCGATAAAACTTGCAGACAACAAGAGGAAAGCCAAGGCTCATCAGAAGCTCCGTTTGGAAGCAAAGTCGAGGCGGTAAAAAAGGACGATGTAGTAGTACAGGTCGCCGGCAAGGACATGGGAAGGGAAATCGCTCCAGTAAAAACGGAGGATGTAGAAAAAGAGGAAATTTCTAGGAGCAAGGACAAGGTTGGAGGATCACCCAAGAAAGGAGACTGCAAAAGTGCTGCGAATGAAACAACGCAGAGGTGTGATATTAACCAGGCAGCTTCGACACCAGAGAGTGCGGAACAAGATGAGAAGGTTGTCGTGCTGTCGGACTCGGAAGTGGTGTCCACAGACCTGCATCAAGAGGAGAGCAAAGCTTCAAGTGAGAATATGGATGCAGATTTTGGGGTCGCGCCAACGACAGCGATTGAGGTCGCGCCAGCGACAGAGATGGAGGTGGATTCCGTCCCATGTGTAGATGACTTGGGTGTAGTCCCAATGAGTCCGGAAGGAGCTCCAATGAGTTCGGGAGAAGCGCCGACGAGTCCGAGTGAGAATGGACTGCCTGAAGGAGGAGCTCCTGCAGCGTCTGTGGGAAAGGTAGCTGATGAGGCAAGCGCAAGCGCAACGCCCTCAAAGGCACCGCCACCACCGTCGGGGGGCAGAAAGCGGGAGAAAAAGTGGAGTGTAGGCAGTAAAAAACGGAAAGCTAATGGCGACGAAGTTTTATCTCCATCGATAGACCTTCTGCATCAGAAATGCTCGCTGAGCGGAAATGGAGACGAGAAGGGAAGCGGCGGCCCTGCTCAGAGAACGGAGACAAGAAATGAGAAGGCCAACACGACAATCAGAGAGCCTTTGACCGTAGGAGCGGTTACCTTAGAAGCAGCACGACCGCCAAGACAGTCGGAACGCGAAGACAACAGGTCTGGCAAAAAACACATGAAAAACCAAGGCACAGTGCCGCCAGCAGGAGCTTTTTCTTCGAACGATATTAACGGGAGGACAGTCACTATGGAGGGATCTGCAGCACCAGCTCGACCTCTGACCATCGCGTTCCCGGGAAACATCGGATGTGGGCTTGCCGGAGGAGTCTGGAGGGCTTACAGACGGATGATCGAGGACTTTGCTCGAGACTGCAGCAAAGAAGTAGTTCGTCCTTGTGAGGTTCAAATTATATGGAAGGTGGATCCGTGTTTTGGAAGAGACTGCCGCAACATGGTGCGTGAAGAGCTTGCGAAAAAAACAGGCGGATATTGTCAAGAGTGTTGGAATGAATGGAACGCCGGCATGCGAAGGCGCACCTGAGAGAGCATTTTGCGGACTCCTCTACCTCCACCCCTTCACAAGTTGCAACTCAGTGACACATCAAAGCATATATCCTTACTAGGCTAACGCGGAGCCCTCGTCACGAGAGACTGCGCTGAATGACATGATCCTGTAGTACGCCTTTGACTCTTATTCCACTTTATGATACAAAAAACAGAGACGATGACCGAAACAGCGACCCTCGTTTCCATGAGTCCCCAATGTGTTCAGTTGGGACGACCGCTTCTTCTTCGTTGCGGTCTTCAGATGAATGGGTGGCTTCTACAAGTCCAAGATCTGTCCGGATTTGTGTTCCTACCGAAAATTTGTTCTTGCGGCAACGACGAGGAATATCATTACAAGAATGAATTACAACAGGTGTTTTTACGAGACGAGCGTGAGCGCTAGATGATGAAGATTGCATGAATTAAACAACACCAAGACGTCTTTGAACGTAATCTACTTGCTTCATGGATTAAAGCATGCTCGCGCCGCATGACATTACTTCTTTGTCTTTTTCGTCAATGGCGTTGCGAATCTTTTCATGTTGATCATCAATCATCTTCCCTTTGATTCGACTGTCGTAAGTTGAAATTCTTTCGTATTGAATCTGAAGGAGGATCAGGTGCGTCGCGATGATGTGTTACCGTGACGAACAAAACCCTGGGTAGGACATCCCCTCAAGAAGGACCTAGCAGGAGAAATGCACCCCCGAAAGTTATTCTGTTTTTTCGAGCTGCAATTATTGGCAGTGTCTATAGATGAATGTTTATAGCTAATGAACAGGCACCATTTATCTGCCACCACAACAATCCCGCCCCCGATATGCCCATGCAATAATACACAAAAATATGGCAGCCGTTTGCCTTCGGGCATCACGGCTCTTCCGTCATGCACAAAAGACGGCTTCTGGCTGAAGTGCACATCGGTTCCCAGGTCCACTCAAGTGCTCATATGAATCGATCAAGAATGAACAGTCGGTTACTTAAAAATCACACAAAATTCCGTTGACCCGTCTTTGGTGACACGGCTCATCCGTTCTTCTTCGAAGTGATCACGGTTCATGTAGAGGTTGTTAGATTAGTGAGCTTCGGAATTTCGTTTCAAGCTCTTTTTCCGTGTTGCGACTTGGGAGGCACTCACGCCCTTCTCCCTTTTGGAGAATTCAGGTTGTGATATATTCTTGTATCACCTGTATCTATAGGTTAGACACTTTGTCGGCCATTTTACACCGTCGCAGGAAGTGTTTCGTCTTGCCGATGATTTTGCACAATCATTTGAGACGCAAAGACGATGACCAAAATCGGTATCATGGTGCAGAAAAGAAAGCGATTGTTTACATCAGGTAGTCCATATGGCATAGAGATTGAGTTTATCTTCCAAAATTGTCAAAGTAAGGCACTGTTGTTTTTCCCTGGACTACTTTTATCTTCATTCAAAACATTCAAGTAAGATGCATCAAATGTGATTTAGTGTTTTCAATTTTATTTGGTTGAAAAACCAGACTAATACAACTAAAAGTAACATGAAAATCGTTTTGGAAAAACTATTAATCAAAAGTACAATAGATGTGATCCCTATCGACCATAAGTATCCAACAAGATCAAGGTTTCAGATTAGGAAGATAGAAGATAGAGGATGTGGTTGTTCATCTTCTAGTTCCTCACTTTCCTCTTTAGTACAGGAGTTGTTCGCCCGGTCGCCGGCCTGATGGGGCATGGTATGGCGAAAGACGTTGCTCTAGAAGCTACCAGATCGAACAAGTGCAACATGGACGCGTGTGAGGAGTATGCGGCAGGCTACAAGGACGGCGATTGTTGCGCTTTGCCCGTCATGGCCTTCTGCAGTGCGGAACACGGCTACGTGGCTGGGCAGGATGGTTGTGGATTTGCCTATGCCGAGGGACAGAGGTCAGTGTGTAGGGTCCCAAAATCGTACTGGGACAACAATATGGAAGACCCTTTTCCTGCGGATGTTCAACGGGGCAATTTGTCAGGGATCCCCCGTGAGCCTCCGGAGCACATCAAGAATGCCGGTGAAAGCCACCTTGAAGCGGGATGGTGCACAGGGGAAGACGAAGCGGGGGAGGGCGAAAGCTTCAGGTGGAACGAAAACGGGGAACACGAAAGACAAGGCTTCCTTGATGACATCTTGGCGTACGACAACTTTGCCCTGACGTTTGCGAGGAGTACGAGAGGGGCCGGTTGGATACTTTCTGCCGGTCGGGCTTCACCTATCGCAAAGGCGCGGACGGTTGTGGGTGGGGGGTCACCCAAGCGACAAGTGTCAACGTGCTGCATACGGAATGGTGGTCCAGCTTCCTCCACGTCTAGTGGTACTTCGAGAAGCAGTGCTGGCGATGATAGTCATGCTAGAAATGGTGTTGGCCAACACGATAATTTGGGTCCGAATAGCGAACGCGGCTACACGCCGATTTCTATGGAAGAAGCTAGAAGTGCGGTCAACAATGTTGCAGATGGGAATTACATAGCAGGCCCGATGAACTTAGCTGGAGCAGGGGGAGCACCAGGAGTAAGTGGCAATTCCGATCGAACTGGCAATTCCGATCTGAACGAGCAACTATGAAGAGAGAGACTACAGGTGATCGAGGCAGCCTACACGGCGCCCGAACAGCTACCAGTGCTGGATCCGGAAGAGACTGACATCGCTACAAGAACAATGAGCGACGGCATGCTTAGCGTCCAGCTTTTTGAAAATGAGCCTCACAAAGAGGTGAAAAGAGAAGGACTGCGGAGAGGCATTGCGCAACATTCGAACGTCCATCCGTACACAATCGGTGTAGAAATATTGAATTTCCAAGTTCAGCCAGCACGTGCGGGCGACCGAGAGCAAGCTTTACTTCGTTCCCTGAATAGCAATGGCAAGAACAATGAGCCGGTGGTGCGTGGGGTTGTCACGAATAGAGATTAGAGAGAAGAAGCGAAAGCTTCTCTGGCTGCGTCGATGCGAGAGACCAGTTCGAACGGAGGAAGGTCAACACTCTTAAGTCAAATCGCAAGTAGCACCGACGCGACAGCTTCAATACGTGCCGGCAATGCCATGGCCTCGTATGGACTGGTAAGTGTTGAATCGTTAGCGGTTTCCGACATTTCCTACAGAGCTCCTTCCAGTGGACTTGCTAGTAATCATGGTGGGACGGCCGGCAGCGCTCCTGAGCCACCAGATAAAGAAGGAAACTCATCATCTATGGAAGGAGCTGAAAGTGGTGCGCTCCCCACTCTCGCACTGGTCGCTATAATTCTTGTGTCTGTGCTGGTTTTCGGCGGTAGCTGCGGTTATTATTTTCACTCGTGGACGCAACCAAAAATGGACGACGGGAAAAACATTGATGCGAGCAGTGTTGATCAACAAGCAGCAAGGAAGCAAGGAAAACATGGTTCCCAGCATGTAGTGGTGAAAATGAAGGGCATAACAAATAAAGTAGGAAACCAACGCGTAAATAAGAATATGATCTCGCCGGAAGTAACACAAGATCTCGCAACCTTTCCATTCCAGAAAGGCCATGTGACTGTCGGACTACGAGTTTTAGATCCAGACCGGAGATCAAGAAAATCAAGCTCGTCTCAACATGGCAAAAAGTACAAGAAGAACAAGGAGGACGTAGTACGCCAAGAAAATGGAAATAGTGGAGCGAGAAACAAGAATCTAGACGTCGAGACAATGAGTGTCGGAACTAGTGCGACACGGGCGACCACAGCGACAACCCCCACCCGGGCCACAACTGCCACCACTGGCACTGCCACGTCAGCTGCTTCAGCGGGGACAACAACCTCAGCTGCTTGAGGAGTTTCATCCTCGACTCCACCAAGGAGGAACAAAAGAGTAGGTGGTGCCGTACGAACACCTACTTCGGAAACAGTCGAAGCAAAAGTCATTATTTACACGAAGAACTTAGCACAAGTCAAAAATATAATCGTAAAAGCACAAATCTCTACGCTGAAGCCAAATAAAACGAAAAACCAATTCTAAGCACTGATTTGAATGTAACAAGATGCTTTACAGAGATACAAATTAAAGTCACTCACGTAGTACAAATAGATTGCAATTTTGTACACTAAATAAGAAGTGTCAAAATCTATGGGACACTCGAGATCGTAGATTTTCAATGTACACCATAACTGAAATTTCATCTTCAAGAATTTCAAATGTTTGTTTCCTTTTTACGAGTAGAAGCAAGTGAGCTACGTCGATTTAGTGATTAGTATTGAATTAACATTAGGGAAAAGATGAAGCAGTTGTAATGAAAATGAATTATTCATAAAAAATGAGAATAACACGGTCGTCTCTCTGTTGGGGCCACCTAATACATCGGCATGCTAGAGAAGCATCTATCGTCTTTATCAAGCATGAATGAGTGAAGAACTTTAAGATACTGGATTTTTTACAGATCAAGGGTGAGTATATTCAGTTGTTTGTACCGTAGAACGACCCCATAGGTGGATATAAATTCTCGGTCGGACGGATTCGTTCGGAGAACAAAGACGAAGGAACACAGCAATGTGATTAAGTAAGTACATTAAGTGACAACAGCAATCGGAGAAATGTCATACGTATCCTCATTGGTACCGGAGAGGCGAGGAAAGCACGACGACCATGAAGGATGTGCGCGACTTCTTAAGCGACCATGAATGAAATGTTCCGCTTTCTTATGGACGTTCGATAGGTGGTCTTGGCATTATTTTGCAAGTTCGGGAGCAGAACAAAGAGAGCAGACGATCGTGCCGAATTCTCTGAATGAACCACTCGTATCACAACAAGCAGAATAGCAATTTATACGACAAGAAGGACTCTGCCCGCGTCGATCTCGTGTGAACAGTTCCTCATATGCGGATGATAAGTGATTCTAGCAGTGAGTATGATCACGGAGCAGACGGCTCGTGTCACCAGCAATGACTCTTCCACTACGAATGATCTGTGTGGATGGAGCTTGATTGTAAGCGGTTCAAACAACGATGTCGCATTCCAGACTTAGATCGTCAAAGAAGCATGGGAGAGTGCTGGAGGCGCTTGTGAGGCATCCTTTCCGAGCTTATATCACTAAACAGGTTCGAGATTTCCTGAATCGCAAGATCAGTCTATTTGTTCTGCCACCGCGTTCACCTTCAGATTTGATTTCTTGGAGTACGTAGGTAGCTACTCATTTGATTAGACTGCATCACTGGCTGATTGGTTCTATTACTCTCTGATAGTTTTCATTTGGCACAGATACAGAAAAGATGGGCACTGTCCAGGAACGCGTTCAGAGCATTCTGCGCCCCATTAGTGGGTGTGGGAGAAAGTGGTGGTTTCCGTTAGTCGTTGCTAGCGTGTCCTCAGTGAATGCCTTGGCTGCAGGCACGCTGATGTGGTGCGTCGGTCCCGTACAAGCGTCGTTGTATGCCATTTTAATCCTTTCGAATCCGGGAATTTACTTATGATGAACACTACGTAGACAAGGAGTTTGTTAAATGCCAATAAATTTGTCATACTTGTTATGAAACGAAAAAGTACACTCACACTCAAGAAATTGGCTAGGATTTAACAGTAGGAAAATAGCCACTTTTTCTGAGTTTGAGTGCGCTTTTTTCTTTCATACTTGTTTGTTGACATGTATTTCTCATTTCCTCGATCGAGTCGTAGTAGTCTTTAGTCCATGTGTGACAATATTTTCGTCTTCTTAATGGATGTCTTGCTTCGGCAATTTCGGTCTGTTCTTCCCATGAAGTGCATCATTTTCAAAGATGCTTTATTCTCTGGTCTCTAATACGCGGTATCCTCTTTGGCCCGATGACGCTTTGTACCGGCAGCACAATCGCAGCGTACACGTACATACATTTGATGAAAACTGGTGGGGCAGAGTTCGTGCTTGAGCAAACGGGCTTGGTGGGTTCCTCTTCTCTCGAAACCGCGGCAAAATATGGCGAGAGATACGGTATGCTCGGATTGTTCGCCATTCAGGTTTCTCCGGTCCCGGTGCCGACGGCTATCCTCGTGGTCACAGGCATGCTGTCTGGGGTAGAGGAGTGGGAGATCTATGCCATCGTCTCGTTTGCGAAGTACTTGCAGTTGGTATTCGGCGCACTCGTCTTGCAGTACACGGTCCTATACGACAGCGAAACCGGGGAAAAGAAGAAAATTGAGGCTGTCATTGACGAATACGTTTTTGGAGGAGGGAAGAAAAAAGAGGAGGAAAAAACTTCCTCATCTACTACAGAAATGACGGCAAAGAAACAAAAAAAGCGCGCATGAAACACCCATGGTCGTCACACCATCAGGCTCGACATGATCAAGGTACTCCCATTTCTCACTTTCACCTTGGCGGGCCTCAGGATAATCATGATTACACGTGTATGAGATATCAGCATGGTTTTGCCGCGTCGCTTACGATGCTCACCATGAAAAGCATCTTACTGTTAGTACCCCTCCCGCAAGCATACAACCGTTTACAGTATCCCCAATGTGGAAAGTTGTCTTTTCCAAGAAAGTTCAGATTAGTGCTCTTTTTGAGAGCAAACCCAAGGAACAATAACATGTTTGCGACATGTTTTTGTGGGCGTCCTACTGTTTTTGACGTGTTTGTGGCAGTACTAGTTTTTTTTCGAAGATCGTCACGTGGTTCCTGGTAGAGGAATCTCTGTAATATCTTGACCTGCTACTGAGAGCGCTTACTTACGGACTAGTGACTGCGTACGTCTGTAATGGAGGAATTAATTGGACTCTCTCTTCCTCGGTGTGCGGTATTTGATGAAAGCCGCCTGAATTTAAGTAGAAGTTAGGGAACAAGAGGAAGTACTTGTTAGCAAGAGATGAGAGGATGCTCTGGAGTTTAAAAACGTACAAGAAATGGACTTAGTGCCGTGATTGAGCAACGTTTGGGACGTGGGACTTCTCGACTGCTCTCACTCCGGTTTAGGTGGCGACATTGCTCATAGCTAGATAACGCGATCTGCTTCTATCACGATTGTAACAACGTTGGGTTAAAGGGAAGATATACTCGTATCATTATTGCTTGTCGACGACTTGTTGGAGACGTGTTCAATCGAGTACATATCGCTCACCTAGGTACACCAAAAATGTAGCCCACTGCCACCCGCAGGGAAGGGACAAAATAACATGGTTACCACATCTTCAAGTAGTCTTTCTGAGTTGGCACCACAGCCGACGGATGCTCGAGTGCTGCACCTTGGGGGCCATTCACACCGTGTTTATTCGACTGGAGATGAACAGGGGTCGATTACCAGTCCCTTGATTGACCCTTTCTCCGACTCTCTCGCGGTTGGGTCGATTATTGTCTCCTTGTGCCTCATCTTCATTCTGGTGCTGGGCTTGCTGATCAAGTTGAATCGAGCCTCAAAGTGGGTGCCGGGATTGTCGGGTGTGTGCATGCTCTTCGGTTCGCTTTTTGGCGTCCTTTTTTCCGCGCTCCCTACAAGGTATCGTCATGGATGGCACGCCAGCGATCTGCAGTTCCATCCAGACCTGTTTTTCTACTTGCTGTTGCCACCGATAATATTCGAGGCCGGTTTTTCGCTTGACCGCAGACTTTTCCGGTCCTGTCTCTTCGAAATTCTGCTTTTTGCTGTGGGCGGGACAGTTATCACGGCATTTCTCGTGTCGAAGGGACTCTTTTATTATGGCTAGAAGTTGAAAGCAGCGTGATCTGTACATCGGCATCTTTCAAGCGAGAATTTGCATAAACAAAAAATATGATGCTACTTTGGAGGACGAGTGAACAAAGAAACACGCGAAAATACAAGATGGCTTGAAAGTGGATTGCAGTGTTTACTCGTTGGTCTTCTAATGTTGCCTCCGTGCGCATCCGAGTTTGAATAATACGCTGGTGTGTGACCTGTTCGGCGCTCTGATCGCGGCAACCGATCCGGTGGCGACGATAGCACTGCTCAACCGTTTCGAGAGGAAATTTCCAGCGAGTCTTCGCAGTCTCATTTTCGGCGAGGCTATTCTTAACGATGCAGTTGCAATTGTTCTCTTTGACAGTGTTGCAACACGCCTTCTAGCTGCTCAAAGCGCTGCGCGAAGGGATACGCAGAGCGATGTTGAAATGAATGCAGTGGCAGCGTATCAGGCGCACGGAAGCAGACAACTACAGACGAGCGTGGCTGAGATCGCTTTAACGTCTCCGAAGCATCAGGACCAGGCACTCGCGGAACCTGCAGTGATATTAGACCCTCTGATATCGTCGACGGCTGCTCCTCTGCCAGGAGAACAGCCAACGACGTCTCAGGGATTCTATTACGGCTTGCTGCTGTTCGACTTCGTGTACATCTCGGTGTTCTCACTCTTTATCGGCGTCGCTGCAAGCGTTGCAACCAAGAGTTTTTTCCAAAGGTATCGCGTTTCGCAGTTTCCGCCGTACGAGCTGGGCTTGATGCTTCTTGGTTGCTACTTGGCGTACGCGGTCGCACAGATATTGGACCTCTCGGGTATTGTCGCGCTGTTCATTGCCGGCGTCGTTTTCGGCGCACACGGAACCCTATCGAAAGAGACGCATAGAGCGGCGGAAATTGGTTTGGGAGTGTTGTCGCTCGTAAGCGAGTGTCTCGTCTTTTTCTACCTAGGTGTCGTCGCCGTGATGTACACGCCCGAATTGCCGAGTTTGCGGCTGCTCATGGGCTCGTTCCTTCTTATTTTCCTAGCGCGCGCAGTGCACGTGGTCGCGCTTAGCTTCCTCCTGAACAGTTGTACGCGCACGCGGAGTCTGTGGCGCACGTTTGCAGACCGCGTCTACCAAACTGTGCGACTCCGGTTGCCAGGACACACAGATTTTGGCCAGAAGTGCCGGCTGACTGGCATGGTCGACGAAAATGCCACTGCTACCTCTGCCCAAGGTGGACAAATTGATCATGATTAAGACTGGTAGTTGTTGGCTTCCGAAATTCAGAGACGCTTCTGCTTTTGAAAGTGACTGGATTTTCCTCTAAAACGTAATGCAGTCTCTTCTTGTTCTTTTATTCGCGTCTTTTTCTCGTTCGGTTGTGGTTGTTTCCATTTCCTAGCACTAGGTCTAAAGCCTCCTGAGCGGACGAGGGAACCGCGATCTAAACAACGACAGTGCAGCTGGAGACGCGCCAGGATGGCTGTGCCCCTTCACTCTCGCAGCCTCGATGGCAAGGCAAGTGGGTCGCGTGCTTCAGGGAACGCGAGCAAGTGCTGCAGAGAGGGAAATGCTGAATTATGCAGACTTAGACGAACACTTGAGCGAGACAGCGGCTTTGGCGCAGTCGCAACATTTGTCGCGGGGCACTGTGTTATGACCACTATCGATAATTCTCAGTCATCTTCTAGAAGGAGAGCATTTAATCTCACAGTTTTCTATGTAGGAGCGCTTTGAGATGATCATGTTGCTTGTAGGGAGAAAATGAAGTGTCGAGCGCTCCTCTAATTAGGTGGTCTCCGGGTGAGGAGTCCGACAGGCCGCGCGTGCCAGCTGCACTTCTGGCGCAAAACAGCAGTCAGCACTTCGTTCATCCGTATGCGCGGAATAGCTCAAGATCGACTAGTGCGCCAGCTTCCTCTGCTGCGTCGCGGACGTCACCGTCTGGCTCTACAACTACTGGCACAAGAAGTAGCGCAGAAAGGAGTACTAGCGGGCGTCGCAATTCCGGAACGGGCTTGGCTGGTGCAGGCCGCTTTCTCAGTTCGCAACTTCCGAGCGTTTTCCAGTCGGTTGCGTCTGCGGGCGAAGCGATCACTGGACATGCGTCTTCATCATCATCAATCGATTATTATTTCGACCCTGACCTCTACGATCAGGGAGATCAAGAACAGCTTCTGAATAAAGAGCTGCCCTGGAAGAGCCAGATGTTGATAATTTTGGCAGGATTGCGCGGCGCAATATCATTCGCACTCTCGTTGCGGGTCCCAGATGCCGCCGCACGAGCACAGCTAGTTCCTTGCACCATATTTCTCGTGGTCATCACAACGATCGGTGTCGGCAGTGTAATGGAACACTTTGTAGGTGTTCTGGGGTTTCTAGTGGATGAAGACGACGAGACAACGCGACAACAAAGTAGCTATCGGCAGATGCAAGACAACTCATCGTCTGGCAGTGGTGGCACACGGCGTCCTTCGCTGGGAAATAGCGTTCAGCCAGGTGGTGCTGCTTCGAGCTCTAGAGGCTTTGATGGTGTGCCTGGCGGAAGCAGGAGGGTGGCTTCGCAGCAAGGAGTGCATAACGTTTCCCCAATCGCCTACGCGGCACAATATGCAAGGCCTAGTGGCGCGGGCCGCAAAGACGTGCAGCTTGCGGAGGTGCTGTCTCAGGACAGGATACACTACGAAATTCCGGCACAGGAAGATGCTCATGCGACCACAGCAGGGTTAGATTATGCTCCTGATAGCGAACACAGGATAAGTACAGGTCCGGACTTGCAAGGAGGCGTGCTCATCGAATAATGCAGCACAGCGACATGTGCAAAAAAATTCTCGACGAGGTTGCGGTAGACTGTCTGGACAACAACGAGAGTGTTCCGTCTTTTTATCCGAGAGAGAAGACGAAAAGATAAAGCTTACTCCTATGTTTTCGTGAGTTGTTTTTCTTCTTTTCTCCAATAGCTGCCTCCGTACTAACTTATGTGCCACGATCGAGAAAGAGATGAGGGAGTGGAAATGTTGTTACCTGTATCTACGAGAATGAGTTATGCGCGACGGACTGCAGCACGCTCTTATTCATATTTTTAGTATACCGCCTGCCATGATGAGTTAGCGCAATTGGAGAGAGACAAAACGCAGGCAGCTTCCCGTGGTCTCTAAAGTGATAAAAATGCGCATAGGCAGAGGCAGACAGCTCTCTGCATGCTTTTAGTTTCGATCATTCTGAAATCGCTGGCGCAAATTATGTAAGTGGCTTTTATTACAGGAGGTTACTGCACTTCCACCATCGCCGGGCAGAATCCTGGGAAAAATGTGGGCCATACTATATTTTTAGTATGCTGCCCGCCATAACCCCCCCCTTCATTACAATTGTAATTGTAACTACATTTCTTTTACAATTGTGATCTTTTCTCTGAAATCACACTATAGCAGACGCAGTGATTGCATAGTAGAACAAATTTATTTCCAAAAAGATGAGTGTGCCGTCGGACCGTGTGGCGCAGCCACAGCCGCACAATAAGGTGGGAAGCTATTGCGCCGAGACGGATGGAGACTTGGAGAAGTGGTTGGTGGCGCAAAACCTACCTCAGGCCGCAAACTGGGGAGAGGCACCGGGCACGAAGCCAGTCGCGAAATTGGCTGAAGAAATCCGCCTGGGCGAAACGGTGGTGGAACTTTGGAAGACGAAGGACGGAGCACTCACACTACCAGTACGCTGTGTGCACGTGCTGCGAGGAAAAGTAAGATGATAGATACCTCCATGAGATGAAACTCCTTGAATGCATTTTGGACAAATCTTACCATGTATTTTTGTCGTTTTGTCGGATTATACGGTGAACTGAATTTATTTTTCTTCCACAGAACAAACACTTAATAGCATAAAGGTGTGTTCTCCTGAAAGCCGGCGCCAGGGACTGTTTTTGATGAACACGTGGCAGCAGACGGCAAAGGGAGACTTTCTTATGAACAGGCGTACTAAATTCGTTGTATTGTCATTCTCCAAGTTTTTGATTTGCTAGTATCGTGGAAAGTCATTGGCGTCCTTGATTTCACGTTGATCAGTTTTTTTTGTGTTGAGGTTGATGACCTCGATCTCTTCCTGCTTTGCTAATAGCCGATTCCGGAACGGCCTGCTTTCGGAGAAGCTAGGCACGGATGAACTGCCTATCAGGGAGCACCTCTTCAAAGCTGGGACGCGTGCAGTGCGCGAGGAGGAGATGGCTCGCCTAGCTCCAAAAAGTTGCAGGCTCGTGTTACGGCCTCTACTTAGTCGCTATAAGCGACGTATTTTCCTCGAGATCACACACTACAACGAGGTCATTGTAGGCGTAGAATGTTTGTGAGTCAAGCAGTAGAAGGTAATTTAAGGAGGCCGTTTCCCCTGTACCCATGCTGTAATTACTCGGTGGTTCCGAAGTGTTTCGTCCATATCTCAAATGTAATATATGAAGATCTCCATATTGCATGCATGACAAAGAACAAGTGCATCTGCACGCTAATTATAGATGCGAAGGCCTTAGCTTATGCGGAGTCGGACGTGTGTCCTTTGGAGGTGAAAGATGTGGTTTTTCAGGACGAAACAACCGAACGGGAGCAGAGCAAATCATTTCCAGGTACCATAAACGAAAGGAAATATTCGTGTATAAAAATGCAACAAGAAGATCATCCATGTTGTTGTCCTAACACTATGCATATGCATTTGTCGGCAGTCGGAGACCTTAACCCTTTTGCTGCACATCGCAAGTTTGCAATATCATCTTCAGGTCTTTTCACGGTCTACTACCTTTATACGGTGGATATCGTGTGCGAGAATCTGCCGGCTGGTGATTTCAACACATTGGAATACGAAAAGAAGGCCGGTGCTTGGCAAGTGAAGTACGTGCATGCGTGGCAGTGGACAGCATGGAATCTGCTGAAGCTACACCTTTTTGAAGGTAGTACCTGCCGAGAGCGGCCTCAGAAATTCGAATCCGTGGAGGCAATGAAGGAGTGGCTTTCGAGTACCTATTTTTAGTGCAACGATTTCATAGGGACTAGTACTGAGAATGAATTCTTCATAGCTTTTCCTTGTCAATAAGGTGACGAATAATTCTAAAGCTTTCAACTTTTTTCAATTCTCTCGTAGCGCACGGAGGCTCAACTTTGCAGCTTGGAATGGATTCCGAGTGGGGCGAGAAGGGTAACAAATCTTTAGAGGATTTGTGGAATGAGGTAAATTCGAATGAAAGCAGCTTAGAGCTGTGGTCGAAGCGCAACGGTGTGCCACTGATTCTCCGTGTCGTGCATGTGCTGCGTGCGAAAGTGATGATGTCACGGCTCGCGTGTGCAAACATCACTTCAACGAAGACGGATGGGACCATGCCTTCAGAGCGGATTCCAAAGATTGGACGCAGCCCGCGCTCGAGCCCGCGCTCGAACGGCGATGAGCAGATTGGGTTTTTCTCTGAACTCGGTGAGGAAGCTGGAAATGGCAGTAGCTGCAGTCCGAAGAAAGATGCAACTTATAATCATTTGTGTGACCAAGCCACGGGAGCAGCAGGATTGCACCAAGAAGACGAGAGTGTTTTTGGTGACTGCGAAGAGGAGGAAGGAGAGGAACTACATGCGATCATGGAGTTTGAGCGTGACGATACGCAGCAGCTCTTCCTCTTCAACACACACGAGCTGTTGTTGCAAACAGATACGAAAGGCAACGCGGCATCGTCTCTTACAACATCTTCAAGTGCTCTGCTGAAGCAAGTTCCGCGAAACCTTTTTCTGACTGAAAAAATGTCAGTTCCCGCTGGCAGCTGCGTCACCATCGAGAAGCTTTGGGCTTCTGCAGAACGAGCAATCGGAAAGCGGCTTGTCCACCTCTTCCCGGAAAACATGGACTTCAGCAATTACTTCAACGCCCGAAACTCTGGGCCTCTCGAAACAAGCTCCTGTTCGAAGTCGAAAGCTAAGGTTTTTAGAACTAGTTTTATGTTTATCGAGCCTCCATCGCCATGCTTTCGCGTTATTAGCTTTTTGCGCTTGTTTCGTTCAAAGAAAAAGCATGAGATTAGTCCGTCGGGAAACAGTGTTTCGAGGATTGCACGTCTAAGAGAGGGGACCAGTCCTCGTCTGCGGCAGGCGCAAAAAGCAAAGCGTTTGAGCACGGGCCGACTGCTGTGGAATCTCAGGAGGGTATCATCGACGAGGTCGAACTGGAAATTCAAAGCAACATTCAGCCGGAAACTCAATCGGAACTTGCACGCACGCTCCTCGAGGACTTGCGGCCACTCGAATCTGGGAAACCTTCGTCTTCGCGGAAAAACGTGACTTCTTCTACGGGAGAGCATAAGGAGGCAACAGTGATGAAAACTGGATCCACGACAAGTGCAATATCAACTCCGCAGCGCAGCGGCCAGAGGCGATGCTACAAGAATCAGCGCGACACGGTGAAGTTGAGCCGCGTAGAGCTTCTCACGAAGACCTACGAGGTCGAACAGAGTCGAGGCTTCCCCGGCTTGCTGACCGTGTACCACCTCTACACTGCGGAAGTGCATCAGACGGGTTTGCCAACAAAAGACTTTGTTTCCGTACAGCACAGCGCAGAGCATGCCGGTTTGGTTTTGTCTTCCTCCTATATCGATGGGCTTGCTTCTCCTGGCCGAGAACAAGGGCAACATGCTGATGTTCGTACAGACGGCGTGGCTGACGAGGAGCAGCAGGGAGCCACTGGCGGAAACAAGAAGTCCTCTGCAACCTCGTCCGGGGTTATCAACAAGAGACCAGCGAGTCAAGGGAGCCATGGTACGGCTAGCACGCCGTTGCAAAGTCTCTTAAACTTTGCCGGTTTAGGCTCGAAAAGTCTCTGCAATCCGGCGGCGCCAGCCAGCAACTCTCCGAGCAAATTAAACGGTCGCGCGGTAGAGGAGCAATGTGCGAATAAGACGACGTCCATGACGAGTCGTGTTTCGGAGGAGGAGGCATCGAGGTCCTTGGGTGGCGCTACGCAGCTGCACTTTCACACAGCACGAGAGGCGTCACATTAAGGCTACCGCTGGACCTCAACATCATCCTTGGCCCTTTTTTCCAAGGGGAAAAAGAAGCTTCCAAGGCTATGTCTCTCAGGGAAGATGCGAGCGCGGTAGCTCTAATAACAGCGTCGGTTGTCGCTTTCCGCGGTCCAACGCATCTACTGCTGGAAGTGGGTCACGTGGCCTCAAGTACTCGACATCGTGAACCGGCGTGTGCATCACTTGGAGACCTGTTCCAAGCTTCACGACACGGGGTTGACAAAGAGTTTGGCCACGTCTGCGGCCGCTGTGCAGGAGGTTCGGGCGCTGCGTGAGTCGTTTGCCGCCATGAACCTTGCGGGTCGCGAGTGCGCTGCGCACCTTGAGGCATTGAAGCAACTGGAAGAGCGGCTCGACAGCTCGCGGCAGCTTTCGGAGGCTGTTTTGGCTAGCGCCGATAGTCTTGTGTTGCCCGCAGACGTTCTACAGTCTGCCGTGATGGAACGTGGATATCACGCCGCGAACGCAGAACCAGGCGACGAAGACGCTCTGCAGGAAAATCATGCACAAGGCAACGCAGGAGGTCAAGAGCTGGCAGACGCGCGCTCTGGGTCGTCGAAAGCAAACAACAAGTTCGCCTTCTTCGCAGGCCCCACTGTGCTTGCCACGTCGTCCAGCGCGACTGCGCCACCAGAGTCGGCCCTCTTCAGCAATTACAGCTACAACAATATCGGAAATTATCGCAAAGCGATCACGCGCACGACATTTATGTCTGCAGTTTTTCTATCGTGGCGTTGAATACGAAATCAACGAAATGAAATTAGTACAACAATGGCCGGCTCTCCTCTCTCGCTTACCAGTTAGTACAACAATGGCCGAGGAGTCCTCTTGTCAATGGCTTTATACAACTCACGTGAAAGTGGAAACACCGTGAAGATCACACCAGTGTTGTATATTAGCATATTGATGCATTAGGCTTTTCTTCTAATATGAATGATCGCATTGGGCAGTCACCTGGTGGCAGCACTTATCGCAGTCGTTCGCCCTACGGACAGCGGAGCACCACTGCGGCTTTTATGCTGGGTGGACAGCTGCATCGAGGCCGCGACTTTGGCTCTCCGCAGTCCTCTTTCGGTGGTTCGCCTAGTGGTGTGTCGCCTGGGTCGCGAGGTTTCGCGGCGGATGCGTCAACTCTGCATATTCATGCCGCAATGCGTAGATACCGCGAGATGCGCCGAATGGAAGTCTTTCGTGGCGCGAAGGGCGCTCACAAAGGTGAGGGAGACTTTGATCAGGAGCCCTGGGGAGAGTGGGAGTAACTGGAACTGCAACTACATAGAGATGATGATTAAGGATAAGTACTGAAAAGATGAAATGGGGGAACCCGAAAAACGTTCTCAAAAATGTAATTCAAAAACTTTTTTCACGCAAATTTCTCCACGAGCAGTCAGAAGAGTAAGTGTCAGTAATTAATTGTTGCATGACTGCATGTCAATAGGGCATTTGTTGTTAAGTACTAAAATTGTTTTCGTAATTTCTGTCATACTCTAGTATTGTCAGCTTATTCATATTTTTGATATCGTCTTCAAAAAATAGTAATGGAGACTGATATGTACATAGTCAAGCGACAGACGTAACATGTTCATCATGTAGTTCGCTTCTAATTGTAGAGTCTCAGTCCTGCATCGTTTTTCATCATGGTCAGTATTTTTGAAGAAAATGTGTAGTTATGTTCTTTGGGATAGTGTCTGCATTCAAAGTTTCAGTGGTAAAGAAGTTGGAATATCAACTCGAGTCATGAGAAATAGTCATAGTGTATTCGGAAAATAGTGTAGCTTCATTGCAAGTCCTCGCATATGGTGTATAACGTATTTTGAGTTTTTTTGATTTCTCAGACGAACAAGAGTCACGCAGGTCAAAGAATGGAAAAAGTAAATACAAGGAGATGCTTGGTTTCTATTGCTTAAAGATGTCGTACATAATGAACGAAAGCTCTGAAGAGGAATATCAGTGCTAGGCTTGTGGGCACCTTGAAATTCTATCGACGACAGTGTGTCAGCGTGGATTTCCGATAATCGTGACCTACGAACAATGATGATTTCGTCACGTTTGTGCACAGATTTGATTGATGCAAGGAGAAACTGCGCTAAACGACTGGGGTACGGAGCGTTGCCTTGTTCTGTTCGATGGAGCCAAATATTTTGTTGTGTAATGGATTTCCACGACGGACGAACCCGGCAAATTCTAGAGGATGGAGGAAAAATAGAAGGAAGAGGCAGTAAGGAGACTAGACACTAGAAGTACCTCTTTTCTAACACAGCTGATCTCTTCTGATGTTTGATGAATTTATTTGTTTTTTTTGTAGTCCAAAACTGGATATTTATATATTATCAGTTTCTCTAGTTCAGCTTCAGCCTGGCACATCTGTCGGTCCTGCAGCTAGAGATATTTTAGGGGACGTGATTCATCAACCCTTGCTATGCGCTGCAAGGTTTTGGTAGTCCATCAGAGGCTGCGTTAATCCGCTTGAGAATGCAGCTAAACCCTGCGGATATCGGATCACATCCAAATCCAAAATCCTGGCAATCCATGGACATGCGAATAGACTATCGAGTACAACGAGAAGGATATTAACTGGTGTCTCCGTCCGTTTGTTGTTGTAGCTTTGTTCAATCCGAATACGGACTCGCACTATCATATATTTTTGTTTACTTGTATAACCACATCCTCCCACAGAGCTGAAAGATCTGAAAAGAAGAATGTTTTCGCTATTAAGTGGCGTTTACGAGTATGTGGTGCAGAGACCAGAACGTCGTTGTCTCTTTTTGGGCCTCGACAATGCAGGAAAGACGACTGTGCTAGAGCAACTGAAAGCCGGTTTCGGAATGAAAAGCTGGGCAGATCTGTCGAAATTACCGCCAACAATAGGGTTTAATGTCGCAAAAATCCACATCTCTGGCGTTGACGCGATTTTCTGGGACCTCGGGGGACACAAAAATTTTCGCATCGTCTGGCAAAACTATTTTGCGGAGGTAGATGGCATCGTTTTTGTTGTGGATTCCAACTCAACGCCAGAGAGGATTGACGTTATGCCGTGTGATCGATGTCCGATGAATTCACAAACAAATTTTGAATTTAATGTGCGCACATCTCGGTAAGCAGCATGCAACAAGACCTACATCATTACCTCTAGAAATGCAATCGTAAAACGGACTATTCATCATGAAAGATTGTCTCGCTTTTCCGTCGTACTTGTTAACCTGACTTCTATTCTCCTTCGTCCTTTCCTCTCTCTCTCTCTCTCTTCATGGAAAAAGCAAGGGACGTACTGAACAATGTTCTGGCACACCCGCTGATTACGACCGATATACCGATTTTGATTTTGGCGAATAAGCAAGATTTGCGGAGCGCTCTTAGTGTGACAGAGGTCTGTGCACGCTTGAGAACTGAAAAGCTCGAGTCAGAACGGAAAGCAAGCGTTTACTTATGTCCCTGTTCTAGTTTGTGTTTAATTCATTTTCAGCCCTCTAAGTAAATCGTTTCTGCTGTTTGAAAGCAACTTGTTGGTTTGCACTAGTATTAACTAGGCATGGCCATCACTATGATCGTCATCATCATTATCCCCCCTCTCCCCATTCCTAAAAAGAAGTGAAAACCTCTTTTGAACAGAGATCCATCGAGGGGGTATTTCTTCGCGGAAAGTGGACTAGTCAATTTATGAAATCTCTAAGGTAGGTCCACGGTTGTGCAGCTTTGAAGAACGACGGACTGGCAGACGGGATCAAGTGGTTGCTCGAGGAAACGCTCATGAAACCACGCGCGCCGCCGACCGTGAGATGACGACTGGTCATTATCCAGAGATTCATATTCATTCTACTCCTGCTGCCTTTCTGATTCTGAGGTTCAAAGTGGAAAGGCAAAGGCAGGGAGAAATATCGTTTCGACAGAACCACATAGAAGGACAAGGAGAGAGTACGGGCAGTAGGTGCGTGGAAGCAAAAGAAAGGGAGTAATCTAGCATGCTGAAGCAAAAGCCAAAGCGGGAGAAAAGCAGTAGCAGAAGTAGACGGTGTAAGAAGCAGGAGCCGAAGTGCGTGATAGAAGCTGGCACTCTCATTTGCAGCAGGCAGTATACGCAAGAATAAGGAGAAATCAGCCGATAAAGTGAAATCGGGAGGAAATTTATGCTCGGGATGCGTTTCTCATCTACTACACAGCGCTAGCTCGTCCCGATCGCTTGTCCCAATCGGATACTGCTGAGCAAGGAGGGCTAGTCAGATCACTCGTATTCATGACGCACCGGCTTCGGCGCAGCCGTTTGCCTCATTACGCTACGGTCTAGTACGGTGGCAGCGACATCGGCATGTGCAGGACGATTCCTACTACAATTACACCTACTTCTCGTTGCATTATTTGGGTTGTAGCAGGAGAGTCTCCTACGAGAGGTGTGCTCGGAGGGTCAGCCGTATGGCGAGCAGCACCGTGAAACCCGGAGTGCCGAATAAGATTGATAACTATATGGCGATGTTAGATCTAGAGGGTGAGCCAAATGATTCGCGAGAGTCCTCAGTTCGAAGTGAAGCCAGTGAAAAAACAAGGGTTCGGATCGGGCCTTTGTTCGACTTTCGTGCGAAAAATTAACACTGTGAAAAGTTTACAGGGTGCGAAGCTCGCGCAGCGCGGAAGGTGGGAACCTGTATTAGTGTGATATTGAAGAGCAAAACACCTCATGAGGAATCTGCGTAGCTTTCTGCACAAGTTTGCAGCTTCCTATACAGACAACAGGCAGAAAAAGCATTTGTCCTTTTGAGCACGTGGCACAAAAGGCGTGCCACGGTTTAGAGGCTTTTCCCCAGCCCTACGTGATGCAAACATCATCTAGCAACCTGCAGTGAGTATCCCTTGTTTGATGATCCACGCGCATGGTCATAGTGGACGTCTTGCGTGCCCATGGTGATGGTTTTTGATCTTGTTGGAGTCTGCGTCGTATTTGTGTGTTCAAAATTGTCACTGTCTTATGTATTTCGTTTCGGTTAGTGAGTGCTCATGGGTTTGCTGTGCTTCAAACCATTTTTAGCCACCCGATCCTTGCATGTACGTTTAGAGGTCTTATGGAGTGCAGTGTCAAAGAGCTCACCCATCTCGGATGGGGCACTCGGTCAAAACGAGAGCTCAGCGAGCAGCGTTCCTTAGGCCGTGTCTGATTCGTCTTTTCGTCCTTCTCCTTGGGTTGGTGTGACTCTTCTTTGCTCTCTGGCAGAGGGGAATCCAGTTTGAGGGCGCGAGCTTCTCCTATAGTTAAGGCCTCCTGAATAGCTTTGATTATTTGACTTCATTTGCAGATGAAGGAGTGTCCTAAGAATCAATGCACTTTGATTGAATTCACATGAAGGAATATCAATATTTTGGAAAGAAATACGCTTTCGATATTTGGAGAGATAAAGAGCACCAAGACGATCTTCAAGAGAGACTTCTAGTAGCTCTAACAAAAGCAAGCCTGGTTCTTCGACACCGAGTGCTCACGGCAGACGCAATGTTAAGGGAGTTAGAAGTTCTATCAACATCTATTTGACTTTTCGCGGTACTAAAGAACGTAGGAAGATTCAATGTCATGGAGATAGATGTAAGTATGTTGACGTGCAAGAAAAAGCTCTAAAGTACACTACCTCACGGATTTCGCTGCAAGGCGGCCGGCGTCAACGGTCCGCGACAACAGAGCTGGTGGAGGTCACTGTCGAAGCTGGTGACGAGTTGAGAGACGTTGTAGAACCTAGGAACGATGCGGCTGGTGCGAGTGACGTCCCACGGAGGCCGAGACTGCGACTAGGAATCGACTTTCAACATTGGCGGTGGTCGAAGCGTGCACTAGTGGTGACCACGTCGGCTGCGGCTTCATTTTTTTGTCTAGGTCCTTTGGTGCTGAATCATTATTGGACCTTCTCTGCCCCTAGCACCTCTAGTCTGTACCCTCCCATCCGCGCAAGATGGAGGCGGCACTACTTCGAAACAGCCTACTCCTCGCACTGATGAAGACACGAGATGGGGAAGCAGCGGAATTGGAAAGCGTGACGGTCCCGTTTCTTCTGCCTCATCCTTTACCGAGAAGAACCTGGACCCAAGCAAGTGCAAGAAAAAGCAACAAGTACAAGACTGGGCGACCCAAGCAAGTGCAAGGAAAAATCTCAGATTTACGAAGACATCGAAGATGTATCGCTAAGCTGGTTTGAGTGAGTGCAGCACTAGAAGAAACGTGATCGGTTATTCGCTTGGGGGCCGCGCATCCTACACGCGGCGCCATCGTAACAAGATGGCACTTCACTTTCGCACTCTCATTCTCATTCTCAAGTGCACTATTCTCATTCTCATTTTTCTCTTTCTTCTCTCTCTTCATTTCTCCCTTCTCAAAACGGTCAAATGCGCGCAAAGCGATTCATCATCATTGCACATGTGCCGATCCTATTTGACTAATCATGTTTCCTATGAAAAAATATGCTTTGTTAGTTTCTAGTAGGAGAAGTTCAAGTTGCAAAGATGGCGTCATCACTTATAGTCTCTCGCTAAGTCCGCTTACCCGCGATAAAGACGACAAGCAGGCCGTGACGTTCAATGGTTGGCTTAATCCTGCCAACAGTTCCCCGTTCGGTTTGAAACGACGCGTCTCTGGCTCTTTTAGACCTGACACGAATGCAGATCCGCCTTAAGGACACACTGGGCGACTGGGAGGGTCCAGGGAGAGCATTTGTTTCAGAGGAGAGAGCAGAAACGCTACTCGCGGAGGACGCCTATCCGCTGTGGTAAGGCGCGATGTGCTGATGTGACAACTAACTACTTACAGGTGCTGATGTGACAACTAAGTAAGTACTTGCAGGTCGTAGAGAAATGGTCGTAGAGAAAGAGAATCACATCCATCAGCGTGCCCACATTGGTGAAAGCAGACGCGTATTCTGAACACATTCACATATGTTTTTTCCTTCGAAGTAGGCGATGCGGCTGTTGTGATGTCTAATGTTAGATTTTGACGAGTGACGACTTGGACAGCGGCAAATCCGTATTTTCCATCAAGCGACTGCTGGAAGATTTTTTCGAATACTACCGTATGAAGCCGATTTGCATAGTTTGCGTACTCGACGACATACCCGATTTCGCGGAAAATGAGTTTATAGATTAAGAATACAGGACATCGATTTATATTTCGATTCACATTTTTCTTGAAGCAGTGCATTTCTTTATCTCAGGGCCGAGAACCACGCGGAACTGTGGGCATTTATCCTGCGTGGGGAATATTTACTTACATGAATTTGTTCCACCAAAGAGGTGCTGGACTCTCGGAGAAACAAGAGACAGGTTATCCTTGTCATTTTTTGTTCAAGGAAGTCTGCGTTTTTCTAATCACTGGTGGATCCTGATCCTGCACAGCATGCTTGAGTGTGGAGATCTCAATCTCTTCGTATCTCGAAAAGAATTACCGGATGCTCTGCGCTTCTTTGGCGAGAATGCACTGGAACCGGAAGAGCATGTCATGCCCGCAGTGTTGCGACAGCTCGTTCCATTTCCGCGGATCTCGTTTTTTCACTTTGTGGACTCAGACTTGTTGCAACACATGGCTGGCTTAGCTGATTACGCACTGCTGGGGGCGTCAGTGACGATTTCGCCAGATGGCACAGGTTCGGGACGTCCAGCAACCAAAATATGAAAGGGGAAGATGTTTAATTTTCTTAACACGCGTTCATACTCCATCAATGTAGATGGGGATCTTTGCTAAGCAAAAGTAGACCATAATTGAGTGACGAGATATAATAATCTAAACTTATCATGTTTGATTTTTCGAAGGGTGGTTGGTTACAAAAAGTCCCAGACAGAGGTGTCGGTGCTACCTGGAAGAAATAGGACGAATATCAAAATTTTTCTTCATTGATATGGAATGCTGCGCGCAACAAGTGGGGCACGCTGTGTTTGAGTGACGAGAGTTTTCGTCCTGTGTGCGGTCGCCTCATAGTGGGCAAGCGTGGCTGCAAGCGAATGACGATCGTGAACAACGCGAAGTGTTTACAGGCGCTACTTGGCCCGCTGGTAGAAAACGAAAAATTTGATTAAGGCTAGGATGTATGCAGAGTCCAAGTGTCCATTTTCCTTCTTATTAAAAAAATACCACTGGTATATTATCACCACATGATAGTATTTAAGAAAGATACTAGGTCTGGTACTTCCAAGGGAAGCGTAGAAGCATTTTGGTGCACCTGCCATGATGGGTCTTCGATACAACCACTAGCTTTAAGCTGTAGCTGGATTTACGTCGTGGGAGCAGGTGCAGCTCGGTTACGACGGCGATGGCCATACTATGAGATACATGAGTGAGGCTGTCCCTGTCGACAACCTCAAGGATGTGCTTCTGGATTACGAGGTATACGCTCAGATAAACGACACTCGTGACAAGTGGAAAGAACTGTAGGTAGCGTGATGCTTTCCTGTCGTTTTTTCTCAGCCAGGCCCGCTTCCGCTTTTTTCAGGCATCAAGATGCACAAAATAGTTACAGAACTGATACCCGCCGTGTTAGTACTCAACAGACTTTTTGTTTGACAGACTGATTACGCATTGATTTTGATTGGTAGTTTCCGATTGTTTGGTTGTTCGGGAAATGCTGTATATCTCGAAGAGACGAAGGACACGACCACATCCCAATCATTTGATGATGAGCTGGTAGTTTGTTTTTACGCTACTCATATGCTGAATCTGTTTGTGTCAAATTCCGCAATGAGTACAGGATGTCGCGATCATGAATGGATTGCGCTCGTTGTTTCCTAAAACGTGTTTAAAAGTCGATGATTTGAAGAGGACGAGGAGCTTCGCGGGTGTCATTGTGTTTTTCAGAAAACTGGACCGTGAGATGAGAGGGTATAATAAAGATTTCTTCTGAAGAACAAGAACCGCAGCTCAGGGAGGGAGGTGAATGAAAGGGCGGCTTCTAGGAACTTGTGAAGAGAGCGATCGCAAATGGAGGGAGGGTATCTTCTAAGGTGGAGCAGAAACGCATCAGTACATTTTGATGGAAAATGAAAAGTTTTCTAGTAGTACCTTGATCTTCTCCCCATTATTGATAAAGCTTAGATTCGACCGACCTATTCCATCGATAGATCTCGGTTTTAGTAACTAAAGGGGTACTTAGTCTTTTATCCTGTATTATGGTTTTACCCACAGCCACAGTCAGAAAGCATGACCGTGAGTCTTCTGAAAGCACGAAACGAAAAGCATATTTTTTTCGTTTTTGGAGTTTTTCAGTTCCTACATGAGTGACTAGGCAGATGAGTGACTAGGCAGTCAAATCAATCTTGAGCAGTAGATTTATAGCTTCGACCATATATTACCATGATCAAGACGCATAGTACGCCTACGCGTCAGTACTCAGATTCATCATATTCTGGGAAGTACTATTTCGACTTCCCGCCTTCTCGCTTTTCACCCTTCTGATTCTTAAAAGTAGCTGCTAGAAATACTAAGCTTATAAAGCGGGTACTAAGAAATTCAAATTCTTTCTATAGTTTTAAGCTTGTTGCAGTGTGCAGTCCTCGAGAAGTCAGAGTAGAAAGGATGGCAGACTTCAGCGCCCTTCTGGCTCTCGAACCAAAACAGCAACTGGAATTTTCAGGCGGCAGTGGCGGCGAAGAGCAAACTCTGCGACTCCGAAATGTCTCAAGCAATCCTGTAGCATGGAAGGTGAAGACCACCGCACCAAAAGTTATGGGCTCTCTTCTTCATCATCAAATGCAAGTCAGCTAGAAGTTGTCCTACATCATACATGCATAGTAGGCTTAGTAGTCTTTCTAGAAGGAAGTCCTGCATCACAATGATCATAGGATTGAATATAACTTTCGCAAGCAGCACAAAAAAGTGGGGGATGGAGCTCTACACGTAGCCTTATCTCATTTTCCTATGCCAAGTCCAACATTAAAGTACATCAAGGGTTCGAGAACTCGACGGTCGTAAGTTGTGAGCCACTTGCAGGATTGTTCTCCACTGTCTGCCCCCCTGCTCCTTCATGTCCGCTTACCTCGTGCGACCATCGTCAGCGTTGCTGAAACCAGGAGATACCACAGCGGTACAAATTTGCCTTCAGCCGACAGACTCGCACCCAGTTGACTTCTCGAACCATCGATTTCTCGTTCAGGTATAATTTCTCCCAAAAATTGGCATGAAGACACCTCTAGGAGGTTCAGGGAATTGGACTACGAAGTACAATCAGACGGAGTTTGATATTTTTGAAAATATGAGTCTATCCTCGATGGCCATGACGCGATATACGGTCTGCGAAAAAGTGGTGATGAAGAAGTTTTAGTTTGATTGACCTCTCAGGCGACGGCCGCTGCAGCAGACAGAACATCAAATTTGGCGAAGGCTGACTGGGAAGCTCTAGCAAAGACCGATATCAAAGAAGCCAGACTCACTGTCGTTGAGAGAGCGAAGGGAGGAAGTATTTATATGTTTTCATTCTACGATTTGCTACTCACTTAGTTCTTTTCTAGTATAGATCAGAATCTAATGCCAGCACGAAAACCATAAGTATTTTCATCCATAGATTTGCATTTTGAACCGATCGGCGCAATTTCTTCGAGCAAAAATGAAAAAACGCGAATTCCTTTTGCCTCTGAAACCAACCACAGAAGGAGGCGAAGTGCAGAAAAACTATGATGAGTTGGTCGGATACGTTGTGCAGCTGGAGACCGAAAATATCGAATTGCAGAAGAAGCTGAAATCTGCTAGATCCGGTTACAAATTGTGGCACCTCATCCTAGCAGTATTGCTGGCGATCGGAATCATGAAATTCGTCACGATGCCACAGTATTCTTTCACTTCCTTTGCTTGGTTGCTATATAAGAAAGTTTTTTTAGGACAGCAACCTCCAAGCTGGTTCTCTAGTACTCTTGTTGTCCCAATAGACACCAAGAGAAGATGATGTCTGAGAAATGATTGAAAACTGGATGAATTATAGGTGTTGAAAACATCTTCATCAAGATCCAATTTCAAAATTGGTGTAATCTGGTGGTCGTTTTATCTCTCTCCCAGAGCGGGCGCGGCCGCTAGTGGATGGGGCCGGTAGCTTCCGAGTCTGTATTGTCGGGCTGACAGAAATTTCACGCAGTGCAGCTGCGTTGCTAGAATATGGACAAAGAGCAACAGGGGTTTACGATTCAATATTTTTTATGGGCTGGATCGATGAAATGAAAAAATTGATTGCAATATCATCTTTTTTAGAGTGTGAATTCACCACGGGCTATTGCAACAAACAGAACGGGGGGAGGCAAGAAGGTATTTAAGGTAAAAGATCCTATTGGTATAGAGACTCTGTGTTTGAGTAGCTGGAACTTGTATGATCGGGGAGCGTCTGCCTATCAAGTGCAGTCTGTAGGGAAGAGCCAGCAGTTATCTGAGAGACGTGTGAATCTTCCAGTTATGATAAGTTGACGCAAAATATGAAAACTACTCAGACACCAGCTACATCTACTATTCAACTTTCAACTACTAGTACTAAGGTATTCTCATCATCTCGCAAAAGCACTGAATTTGCGTTCAATAAGACGTCCTCCTTTGAAATATAAGGTTAGTGCTACAAGAAGTCGGTTGTCCGCCTGACAGAAGGTCGTATGTATAATCGAGATTTCAAGGAACAAAAGTCTGAAAATCAAGGTATAAAATCTTTTCTGGTGCTGGTACACACTGTACTACATCATGGTCCGAGTTGGACACAGTATCTGATCATTTAAAATTTCAGTAACTTCAATTCACCAGGAGCACCTGCGGGCCCCAACCGCAGCACGATCGGAACTGATCCCAACATTTCTACATCTAAGCATCAGAAGTACTAGCTTCTAGTGTAGTAGTCCACAGAAATAACTAACGCTAACTCAATTAAGATTGCTAGCTTAAAATCTATCTTTTTCTACATCTGCCACTTAAGTAGTAGTTCTCAAAAACAGTTTCTTCGATTTCCAAATTAGAGCGCATTTCCAAATGAGATGTTTCTACGAGCATTGCATTAGAAGAATTCAAGTCATCAAATGATGAGAAAATGACAACGGAGCAAAGACTCTGCGAAAAACGCGCATTTTGGACTAAGAGTTGACCGCCGATACAGAACTACATCAGGTCGCAGGCGCATGGGCGTCAAAAACCCGATGTCATAATCCAACTACACACCATTACAACTTGACTTTTCATGGTAGTTCATGAATGAGTGTATTTTTCTTCGTGTGATCATCTCTTTCCTTCGGACATACGACAAGTAGGAAGGAAGCTCCTGAGCACATGCTAATTGAGATACCTCTGCCATATTTCCTTTTATTTTTGTTCACAAAGTCCACATATGATATAATCTGAACCCAATCACAATTTGAGTATTGGTGAGGCATCTTTACGTAGAGTTCTACAAATTGTGTTCTCTATTTTGCTCCTTGAGGAGGTGCTGCCTGCCGGTCGGCTGCGCTCGTCGACTTATTATTGTTGCTATAATGTATTGTGGTTCTCAGGTGGCATTGTAGCCTGTCGCTGAAGCTATGGCGTCTTTCATCCGTGGAAGTCAGAAAAAAATTCTGCGGCTTGGAATCTGATGAAGTCACAAGGAAGAAAAAGGCGCGCAAAACGGACGAAGAGGACCACGTGCTGAAAACAATGAATATCGGTAAAGACCGAGCACGTTCAAAGGAAAAAGCTTAGAGCGTAACGGCAGAGTGAGCTTTGGATCTTCCCATTGCATAGGCAAAACTGTAGGGTATGATTGACGTCTGACGTGACAACGTGTGAATTGCTTTTGTTGCTAGTACTCCCTTAGAAGCGACGGTCGAAAATATAAGTTAGGTCTAAAACTGTAGTCGTTGTCACTGTGGGCGTGTAAATTGCCTACTATCTGCCTATATCTACTTCGATTAGACTCTCTTGAGTAGATCAAATGACTCTGCCACAACTACTCTGGTTGAAGATGTTATTGAGTAGTTGTTCATAATTCACGGGTGCCAGTATGTCCTCCAAAAGATTTTTGTTGTGTGTGTGAGAGGAAGAGTAAGAATAAGTACCTCCATCGTGGTGTAAAAAAATATTTGGACAGACTTTTTGTAACGAGCAATAAGATGGCGTCGGATGCGTTGCGCTATGTGCTCAAGGAGTGGTTTGGGACCTACGTAACTGGGCTCGAGCGCGCGGAGCCGGGAGAATTCAAGAATTTGAGGCTGAAGGTTGACGACATAAACGAAGACCTGAAGGAGTGCCAGAGTCCTCTCTACTTCAAAGATGGTACTCCAAAAAGTAGAAAAGAAATGTATCATAATATCGATGAAGTAACTAGATGATAACGGTATGAGTTGAGTTCCGCCACTTCTTATGGGGTTACGGATGAAGCAACACGGTCCTGGTTTCGCGTCGTGAATGATGGTAGTCCGGCCATCTGTTAGCACGACTCGCTACGACAGCACGAAGGCGCATCATTTTCCGTAAGCCATTTTCATAGGAGTTATTGTCGCACGTTTATCAAGTGTTTGATAATACATCACTACAGGGGCTATAGGAGACGTTAGCATCCAAGTAAACTGGCTCGGGACTGTAAGTTTCAGTATTGAACGGATATCATTTGAGGTTGGTATCGATGCGGTGCAGGCGATGCGCAATGCGATGGGCGCCGGCTCACAGGAGGCAGAAGACGATGCAGCAGCGGCAAAGCGCGAAGAGGAGGCAAAGAAGATGCTGTATTAGTACAACACCCGTGCCTACAAGTTCAAGTCGATTTTTTGATTTTCGATCTCGGTAAGCCACGTTTTTAGAACGAAGAGTTATCAAGCAGACAGGAGGGCATGCTACTAAGTTCGGGAAAATCCAATTTCGTTTGAATAATTTTTTCCGAACACAACAGGTATTACGGCAAACAAAATGCGAAAACAGCGTACTTTTGTCCGAAACACGATAGCTCTGACCGTCGTATGAAGGGCATATCCAAGACAATGACGTGCGAGTACTGCAAAAGCCGACTCCAAACAAACTACGTGGACTTTGTTTGTTGTCCTCCGTGCTCGCAGAAATTGCAGAAGTGCATGATATGTGGCGACACAGGCTGTGATGCAACGAGTACGAGATCAACGGCCCCAGTAGCCGTGAACGCGAATGGTTCGGCACCGCTTGGATCCGGCGTGAATACAAATGCAGGAGTTTCTGATCGCAGCGTTGCCCCAGCTTCTGTTACCGCTAAAATCGCGAAGCGAGGTTATCATTTTACTTAAATTTGTGGATTTGTGATTTTTACGCGGAAAAGATGCAAGAAAGTGGGCATGACGATCACGGATGTGTCTAGTACTTTTTACTCTGTATGGTTCGATAGCATGCATCTGCCACTAATGTTCATGTCCATGTTGTTTCTTTCCAAAACTAACAGGTGTGAGTGTTTCATCTACCTAACACTTTCGAAACTAACAGGTATACAATCATCCGTAGCTGCTACCGCGTCAGACGACTTTGCAGGGCGGGAAGTTGCTGAGCGCATATTTGGCAAGTTGGGGCATCTGGGTAGAGATGCGCAAAGTGCTGACAGCGCGTCAACGCGGGCCCAGACCTCCGAAGAGGAAGTCGGTGTAGACGCTTGGAGGCGGCTGGCACAGGAGCGCAACCTTATTCAAAGAAGAAACAACATGATGGCCGCGCCATCAGCAGGTACTTTGGCGCACACCGCTGAACAAAGCAGATCATCAAATGGAGGAGATGTCTTCGGAGTCTGGTGGTCTGCTTTGTTCGAAAACATTAACAGCTCAATAGCTGCTGCAGCGTCCTCAACAACAGGAGGAGACGTCGCACCGGCATCAAGTGATCCGCCATCGTCGTCCGCGTCGGACTTCTCTCGACTGCAAACCGGCTCATCCTCTTCATCATCGTCCGGGAGCAAAGTGGGCGCAAGTTATGGAGGAGGGACTGGACTCAACTTCAGCGGTTTGGATCCGTCCACAAGTCTGCCGTCATCCGAACCGAACCAACAGCAGTCCTCAGCATATCCTTTCCTCCCAAGCAGTGCGACGTCGTCCATGCACGCCAACATGAGCTTTCACGCAGTGACGCCAAGCGTTGCTGCTGATTTGCCGAGTTTCGCACAGACGCCGCGACGAGAGAAGCTGGACGAGTTTAGTTGTAGCAGTGCTACAAGTGACCGCAGATCAGATAGCAAGCAATTGGCGACAGCCGCGGGCGACGTGACGAGTCCCGCAACGACAGCACGTGCAGGCGGGCTTTCGTCTTATCCTGGTGTAGCAGCTGTCGCAGAGAGTCACCGTCCTTTGAGCAGTCCTGCGCCTGACTTTGGTGCTTCCGCAGACGCGTATCTCAAAAGCTTTTACTCCTCGCTCGGCACAAGCTCCAGCAGCGATGCGCGGAATCACCAGAGTAACGGATCGACTTCTCTCGGACCGCAGGCATCGGGTAGTACGTCTCGAGATCCAGCAACAAGTAACGTCGTAGGAGTACCCGGTTCAGCCAGTTGTGCTTTGACTACGCAGCCAGACACCTTTGCCGAGGAGGATCGGGCGGCAGCGTTGCTGCAAATTTCCGGCGGGCAGACCTTCGAGCGCAAGACCCATCATGACGGTAGTTACGCGGCGGCAATCGATCGCGCTCTTAAACGTAGCAGCGCTGGTGGAGGTGGAAATTCCGTGTCGATCTCATCGCCAACGGAAGGTCAACAAGCGCCGGAAAGACAACAAGGCGACTCAGGGGGAGCCCCAGCGGCAGACACGGCACTAAATTACCGGCGCAGCGGAACGCGACCAAGGACAAAATCTGGCGAAAAAGCGTCTGGTTGGCGGTCTTTCGGATCGTGGGCATCTGGTTGGGGATCTTGAGTTCCACACCTTACACCATCCGTTTGTTTTTCCATCTTGGGAGACTCAATTTCTGCGCTCACATCAATTGCGGATTCGGATAAGTACTTGTGAATAATTTGTACAACCAATTATATCATAAAGATAATTCCTTGCATCGTCTCGCGCTGCATGATCATAATATCATGATTGATCGTTTTATCCACGAAATTTTCTTACGGTAAACGACGTCCAGTGGGGAATAGGTAAGGTTCTGCGTGAGTAAGTAACATGTGTGAAAATTTTTCGACTATAGTCTCTCTTAATAAATAGTGTTAGTTTGACCGCTACGGTCGATTACGTAGTCTGTCATGTCAATATTGTGTTCGGTGATGATGTCTCTCATGTCTTTTTGCGCACTTGTACTATTTAAGTTCGTTTGTAGAATACTTGATGGGAGCCAAAGTTGCCGCCAACGAGAAATCAGGAGACATTGAAATCTATGAGACAGCGTCGTCCCAACTACAACTGTAGTGTTCTAAACAGCTGGTGTGTCCCCAAGAGTGAAAGAGTATTAGGAGAGCGAAAATTATTCTAAATGTGTGGAGAACTACGGCGAGGCCTTGAGCTGTCAGCGGGCTCCTTGAGAATATTACTGATGCTGTATATATTGGCAGGCACCTGGTTTCATTTTATCGCATGTCAGGCATGAGTTGAAACATATAATTGACATAGACACGTTTTATAGAAGAGCACTAATATTGTTGTATTTTGATTTTGTACAACATAAACATGAGCGTTTGTTTCCCTCATCTTGTCACTTATTCGATTAGATGCTGGGAGATGGATTGGTATTAGAGTATCTTTTCGAAAAATAGGTTGCTCCCGCACAATGTTCTAGATGAGGAGAGAAAAAAATTGGAAGGCCGTCGAAAAGGAAATGACTTATGCAATTACCATTTACAAAACCCTACAAACGCACTAGTCGTTGGATATTAGCGGCGATTTTTGTGTGTTTCGATTCAGTTTTGGAAGCAAGCGAGATATACTGAGTTTGAGTACGCAAGGGCTGGTTGATATCTTGGATATTCACAACACGACATTTCATGTATTTAACGACTAGTCTCTTCATTCTTTCAGTTTCCGAACATGTTGCAATATATTTATAGATATGGTACACTCTCTTCAAGAGTGTTTAATAAGGCACAAGCTGGCTGTTTAGACTATAATTCAGATGTTGTATGATTCATTCGTTTCGTTTGTTTTTTGTTATAAGTGTGTATAATCTTTTCTTTTCTAGTTTGCATGAGGAAAAAGATGTTGCAAGGTGGTGATTCCAGGAACAACGGGAGCGCGTCTTCTGCTTTTGTGTTGCAAGAGGCGCGGCTAATCTTAGGTGGTCCTCTTGATCGCAGCGTGAGCAATAGTTCGTCCTTCTCCACTTCAACGCGAGGTGCAATCCAGCCCTTGCGCTTTGCCCTCCAGTATGCGCCTCCGACACTGGTCGTGGAGTACTGCAGAACGCCGGTCGCGGGTGATGGTGCCGCAAGCGGCAAAACCGCGATAGTCAAGATGAGCACAATGGGATCAACTGCGGAAGCTCGATACCACCACAGCATCGTGGTGCCGCAAGCGTCTCTAGCGCGCGCGAGCGACGATACAGGCGTAGCGGCCCTAGAGAAGTTTTTGCGTAAAAAGTACCCCGATTACCTGCGAGCCTCGGATCGTCGGCAAGTACGCGGACTTCTCGCGAAGTTGCGCTCTGGCGTGTGCGGCACTGGTGCAGGGACGAATACCAATAGCAAACAGCCTGCATGGCCAGGAACGCACAACGCTGTGGCCGGTAACACGACAATGCTAAATTTGCAGCACAGTGGCTTCACGTCGCTCAATAATTCGGTCAGCACGCCAATCGATGCCAGCACACCCCTCAATTTCACGAACAACAACAGCACAACTTTGATTAGCACCCCGGCTAGCACTACGCTTATGGATAACAGTACAATTTCCACGCGCACGCAGTGCAATTCGAAAGACGGACCGCTCCCGAACTCTTGCTCCTCCACGCCGCTCAACCTTGTCACCTCCAGTTCGTCGAGCCCCCTGAACAGCAGTAGCCTGTCCCAGCCGCTACCTGGAACGTCTAGCATCGCAGCTTCAGGCCCCGCCTCCATTGAGTCCGCAAATAATGGCAGCAACATGCAACTGGTAAACAACAGCTCAAACCACAAGCTTGCCCGCAACCGTTTGAGTCTATTATGTCGAGAGCACATCTTCAACTTCAGCCCTGTAAAGAATGGTAGAACGACGCACTTCACTAGAGGTCCAGTGGATGTCAAAAGTGGCAACATTTTGAGACGTGAATACTTTAAAATTCTTCATGTACTACCTTACTACAAATGTGATCTCATTGTACAATCATAATAATTCATCGTGCCTTTAAAAACGCGCATCTGCTATTATCCTTATTTTTACTCTGAATTTGAATACCAATAGCTTCAACTCTAGGCTCCTCTAAATCATTCCGATGCAGTGACGAGTTCACCTATTGAAGGGAGTGATGTGACTTCGCAGGTGACGCCGATGGGAGCGCATAGCGGTTACCACGCATTCACGAACAGCGCCGCCGCACCTGGAAGTGAGACTCGCGGTGCACTGGACAGCCGTGACCCGCTCTTCAGCATGCGCCGCAGCCCAAAGGGGTCCAGCCAAGGCAGCCCTGTCTTCTCGGAAAATTATGATGTGACGGTCTTTGTGCCAAGTCTAATGAGAAAGACTCTCAAGCTCCATTGCAAGCAGCAGAAGCTTAGTCTGTATCTGATTCTATGTATCTTTGCTTTTGCAAAAATAGTTCCGACTAGCTGATATGCATGATCGTAGCCCAATGTTTATATCAAGAGGTAGACGACGTGTTTATATCAGTGGACCTCTAATTCGTATCGTTTGCTGAAAATCTGTTGACTACGAACCCGCCAACTCGCACTGCACAGTTGGAATTGATAAATGCCAGTTCCAAAGCAGGCATTGGTATGCCACATCATTTGAACAGTTTAAGCAAGGAGAGCACTACGAGTAAGGAGTCGACAGCGTCGAACCAGAAGGTAGACACTTCGGCTGCATCTGATGTTGACGTTGACGGTGCGGCACGAAGTAATGCTAAGGATGTAGTCGATGTAGATCATGATCATCAAGCTGCTGATGTGGAGCCAGAGAGAAGTACCACAGAGGAACCCGCAATGGATTCAACAACTGAGGAAAAGGGTACAGCGGACAAGGTTGAGGGAGGTGCTCCGGTTAACGTCGCATCCGCGAATGCTTTTGTTCCACCACCACGCGGCGCGAAGCCGCTGCTTGGTGCCCTGCCGCCGCTGCAGCGGGGCGGCGGAGACAAGTTGCGCGACTTGCCACCTCTGGGCTCAGCAGCTTTGAAGACGTCAGGTTTTTTTCAGCGACTAGGTAGTGGAGATTTTTCCGATTCCTCACGTGACGCAGCTCTAGGTCCTGGTGGAGCGAGCGCCAGCACGACGACGCCCGGCACGCCTGACCTGGTGCAAAACAAGGTGGTGCAACCCAAGGCGGTCACGGCGGCACTGTCAATTGATGGCACAGATGATGCAATTACGGGGTCACCTCCAACTTTCAAGGTCGTCGATGCAGACCCCGTATCCACGCCTCTTGGAGTACCAGATGAAATTGATGAGGCACCTCTTGGTGCGGATGAGAGCGCAGTAGTTGTAGCAGAAAATACCGATGCGGACATAATAGAAAAAACTAATGAAGTTGTAGAAGGTCACGTCGAGGACATAGATCATGTAGAGGGTGCGGACGAGCAGATGGACAAGGAGATTGAGCCAAGTGAAGTAAAAAAACCAAAGGGAAGCGTATTCGAAGTGGTGACACTAGCAAGTAAGCAGGGACCTTCGGTGGCTGTGTGCTCTGACGTGAGTTCAGATATGCTTGACGAACCAGAGGACTATGTGCTTATCAACAACAGCGACAATGAAAAACAATCAGGAAGAGATGAGGTCGAGAATGCTTTAAAAGTAAAAAAAGATGCACCTGACGATGTGCAAGATGATAAAGACCATAGAACAAATGCAGTGTCAAAGACAGCGACCTCTTCTCCACGATCGCCGGGACCAAACAACTTTTTCCTTACAAGATTAGACGACGATGAAGAAGAAAAAACAGGAAAGAACACAATCACATCAAAACTAGAAGATGACGCCGATGAAGACCCATTCCTCAGAGACGACGAGGCCAAGGACGTTATATCTGCGGTAGAAAAATTTGACGATGATGATGAGGTAGAACAAGATGATGCGTCGCAAATGCAGAGACATACGAGTGATATTGATGATGATAAAGATCTCAGTAAAAAGAATGAGGCAGCCACGACTTTGTCGCCTGTAGCTGCTGTGACGATCGCTCCGCCAATTTCTCAAGCGGAAAAGAAAGCGTCTGACGCGTCGTCTAATGAGGATTTTGAGGACGATTTTGAAAGCGATGGTCCTCCAAGTCCGGAAATCGAGGAGGACATCATCGTTGAGGAAGATGAGGATGACGACGCGTTGAGAATAGGCTTAGACACATCTTCCGGCAATGCAGCTGTAAAATCTCCTGCGATCATAGACTTCGAGAACATATTCGCAGCAGATGATGACGACGCTGAAGAGAGCCCGAAATCACCTCAAAATGATAGTCAGGGCTTACTTGCCGCTGCTGCTGAGAACAAGGTTGGAGAAGCACCTGGACAAGAACCAACTGCTGCGACAAGCAAGACCACAGACGCTGGTGGTCGAGTAAAAGAGGCACCACTGAAAACGGGACTCCAAGAAATACCTTCATCGGTTTACAGCCTCTTCAATATTCCTCCAAGTGAGGATTTAGACCTGATCATCGAGGAGGACGATTTCCGACTCTCCGGTGACGACTCCATTACAGCGTGTTTACAAGCATTTGTGATTGCTACTCTGCTTTCGACGCGATGGAAAAAGGATCCCGAAGCGTGGGCGGAAAGTACTTCCTATACCCAGTATCTTTGATGTTAGAGATAGAGACAGAACGATCATTTTCTTTGCCTACCACATCTGATCGATACCGGACAACTAGGACATCTTTCAACCATAACATCTCTCATGCTTTTCTTTGAGTCCCCACACGGTTCAATGAAGCACAAAATTTCTCCAGGTGCATCGGAAGAAGAGAGGACAAAGCTGCTGGCGGAGGCCACCCGTGTCTGCCTCACACAAAGCTGCAGTGAAGACGAGGGGAAAAGTGTAAGTTTCCCAACCAATGCCATGTTTTTTCGGGAGTATGATGCCAAAGACCCACTACCTATTGCAGACGATTTCACCACCGAAAAACTCGTGCTCTCAGCTCTTTTGACGTACAAAATTAGATGATGGGATACTTGACTAGTCTACTCTACTGTGCCGTGGGTAGTCGTTAGATTCATTTTCATTCCTTTGGACACGATAGGTGAATTCGTGTGCCTATGCCTGAGTACTCTTTCTTGGCGCAGCATGTGACCGTAATGTTAATATTTGTTTTTGTTTGTCCACTGGCAGGCATGGAATCGAAGCAGCACAAGCGATATTGGGTAAAGGTGCATGCGACGGCGCTGCATTGACGAACCTGTTGCTGACTGGCAGTCCTGCGCCTTTCTGCTTCGATGGAAAACGGGAGGGTGGCTCCACAGGGTTCACGGGAGGCCTTTCTGGATCCACATCAGGGACGAGTTCTGGGAGTGGCGCTGCTGCGAAGAGTAAGAGCCTACAAGCCATAGCAGATGGGGACGGTCAAGCGGGTGCCGCGACACAACTGGGCGTTGAGAAACGGTCGTACGTCGGATTCCTCTCAAAATTCTGCGAAGTCGGCGACTATTTGAAGAACCCTATCATGCCGGTTTGGGTGCTGCAAGAAACAAACGACAAATATTCGGTCCTCTATGCGAAGGACGAGTCTCTTGGATCGGGTGATATTATGAAAAAATAAACGTCCTGGGAACATTTTGATAAGCGAGGCGGGACGAGATGTAGTTAAGTACTCTCAATTTAGATTTACTTTGTCTAATGTGCAAGACGAAAAGGATGACGCTAGCGATGCAGGGAGTGTTGCGAGCGAATCAGGTGTGGACTTGGTTCTAGTCAATAGTCGCGACGCGCTGCTCTGCAGGCCCGAGAAAGTATCCTTGCGTGCTCACCACTTAGCGCAACCCGCTACCGGCGATGAAGAGGCAGACTGGCGGAAGGCGAAAGTCAACGCACTTTTGCGCCTCAAATGGGGAGATCGTGCTGGGATACAGTGGCTGGACGAAGATGACGCCTAATCTTTGCTGAAGATACACAAAATTATATATACTTTATACATTCGATACTAGTACTAAATCTACAATTTGATACACTCCGACTCCGACAACTTCGTATCGAAGAAGTTAAGTAAGTCTAAAACAGTAAGCCGCTGTTTTCCTCCTGTTGTTCCACTGTAGTTCGGTCTAGTTACATCAAATTAAACTCAACAAAGTGTTTGTCCCTTCGTTTGTTCTTCTTGCCTGTTCTTCGTTACAATAGTTCACCGGGATCACGTCTCTAGTCGTTTGTCTGGCTTCCTGTTATAGTATAGATTAAGTGCGGACGAGCACGTTTGTGTTGGTGCACAACAGCATGTTGCGACTCTTGTCGAAGAGGTATCGCCTCCACAGTGCAATTTTCTGCGCTCTCATCACGCACACGCTCTGAGTTTACTGGCAGATAAATCAAGCCCTGTGCAGTGGTATGATTTAGCATCATACGAGGACGACTACAAGCGATCACGGCCATCACACGATCCAACGGCTGCATAGGCCGCTCATCGGTCCTTGCAGCGGTATCGCTGCAACGAGGCCGTGCCCATGCAGTCGTCGAGGGTAGTGTCGAAACGAAGCCTCTACTTCTAGCATCAGCAATCAAAACGTAGGGAGATGTCCATAGTATCATGCTCCGCAAGTACGGGCAGGGTTTCTAGAAGAGCGTTTTATGTAGGTGGTTGTACGTTTCCCTCGTTTTCCACGACGAAATACAGATTGTATGATTTACAATTTCTTCAACCGCTACAAACCAGTAGAAATTGTAGCCTGTTTTGAAGTAGCTCCTGAGTAACGGCAAGTTCGTGGTATTAGGGCGACGTTGTATGGCTGCGGCGTATTCGTGGTTCCTTAATTGGTTGGATCATAATTTCTAGACATGATTGACGAATTATAATTTCGACGGTTTCCTCTTTTTTCTCATCGTGGCTCAGATCTTCTTGATTTGTTACTTCTAAGTGCTTACTGATGATACATCAATAATAAATTGTTATTCTTTTTATTACAGCTTGACTTCAATCAACATTATAATTATTACAGCTTGTTTCTAACTGTAACTAGAACTATGTGCTAGCTGATGTGTCGATTGCCCACCTAGCGTCTTACTCGTCTATCACTTCCTAAGAACTCTTCATCTTCATGTATGATTTATCAGTGCTGCACAGACGTGAATACGTAGTAAGTGGTTCGTCCCGAAACAAAGCATAGAGTACAACCCACTATGCAATGTCGCTGGTCCCAGTCGTTTCGTTTTCTACTCAATAAAAGTAAACGTTTTTTTTTCATTCCGTCATTCTTGTTGGTCAACTTAGAAGTAGCTGACATTGATTCTGGGAGCTGCCAGGTGGGCCCTACTCCTTGTCATACTAAGCTCCAAAGATCTTCTTCTCCTCGTCCGAGCCAAAGAACTCCTGATTATTCCTTCGAGACTAGAAGAAATATATATAAGCTGGACGTAGGGGCGCGGCAGTCGCAGCTGCGGGGAGGTCGGTGCAGGCAAGTACACCGGACAACACTGGGATCACCCTTCCGGCGTTCTTGGACTACAAAAAAAAAAAAAAGGTGCCCTGTGGAGGCACCCTGATTGATTGACTGAATAGAGCCAATAGAGTGGTCCCTCATCCTATTTCTGAAGTGGGAACGCAGCTCTCATGTCGTTATTGGCATAGAGCAACAGGCGAATCAAATGTTTCCGAGACTAGAGAGGCGCGCAAGAGCACCCTACGGTGAAGACCGCCCGAACAGAACTGTACAGTACTAATTTGCGAAATCGTTTTAGTTTGTCCGATTAAGATCAAATTGTTGATTTGTAGGCTTTCCTTTGTATACCCATTCGACTTCATTTGCTTCCTATAACGCCTCCCTCGCGATTCTCTCTTTTCGTTACTTCTTCCCACTTTTGTTCTCTCAATTCCTCCAATTAGAACTCCTTACCTGCTCAAAGGTTACCTCAGACTCTTTACCTTAGCTAGCATAGTGTAGCGTTTTCGATCTAGATTAGCATGTTTGCCAGGCTCTTCAGTAGCCGCTAATGCCTGCCACATCGGATGGTAGGCACCAACCTAACCTAACCTAGACTCATACAGTACTTCCCTTCACACTTCATCTTCCTATAATTTGCCTATATGCGCCTATATGCCTATTCCTCCGCTTGTAAGTAGTTACAATCTAGTAAACAGAGGACCTTTCTTCTATGTATTGGAGATCTCCGGATCTTCGAAAATGCCGCTGTTGATGACCCCATGGAAAGTTCCTTCCAATAACCTCTTCGCATCCATTTCTTAGCTTTTTCGTCGATTTCGTGTCAGGTCTATAGAACTTAAGACTCTCATCCTTCTTTGAGATTCCCTCGGACTGCACAGACAAAAATATACCTCTCCTCCCCACGATCGCAAGTTTGTATGTTGAGGCCAATTCTCCTTCTTTTGATATCGTTGCACATTGCAACCTGATCTGAGCGAGCCCTCCTGAAGTCTGAGGAAAATCCTTGTGCGTTGCCGCCTTGTCGGGTAAGAACAAGAAAGTAGAGACTCAAAAGTTGGCCTTTAATTATCGCAGTTTAGCATGAGTGAGGGATGGAGGAAAGGTCGGGATTTCGGGTGAACGTGTTGCGTCTCATCGGTCCATAATTAATGCAATCGTTCGCGTACATTATCGAGACCGGGCCATCGAGTGGAGTAGAAGGAATTTGGAATACTGACTTTCGTTTTTTCAGGAGAAAAAATACCCCCCTCAGTGCTCTTGTTAAAGACATCATTCCTCGGAACCCCCTACGTGTCCTAAGATCTCAGACTTTGTTGTGTCTGTCTCAGTGTTTAGTAGTTTCAAGTATTGTTGTATATAGGGAAGAAAAGAGCCGACATTGTGAAAACCCACCATAAACTACGTACCTGTTAACCAACGATTCGTTTTCCAGTTATATTTTACATCGACGACCGCTATCCCACCGAAAAATGAAACATCAGGAAAGTCTTCCTGTTTAAACAATTGTAAAAGATCATGCGCTAGAAGGGGTGCAGATTGATCGCAAAAAAATGGCTTCGTCATCTAAGGGCAATTTGCCCAAGCCGTATAAGAAACGGCGATACTACACGCAAAAAGAGGTAGTGGAGCATCGATGGCACAGCTATTTTTCAAAAGTCTACGACTTGGCGCCACTGCTTGAGGACTATAAGAAAGGTACTAACTTCTAAGGGTCAACCGCAGAAGATGAAGATGCGGGTGATTTGTGTCTTGCTTGGAATCAATATGTAGTTATCATGTGTCCCCGGGAATGGGTAAACTACTACTAATACTGTCCTCCACTGGTGTCGGATGATATTCTCAACAGTTTCTCTTTCCGCGTTTTTTACTTTGCAAATCAATGTAGGAATGATTCTAAATCCCACCAGATCCTTTGAGTCAGCCAATATTAGCAGCATCGGGAACGGACATCACACATTGGTTCGATCCAGAGACACGGGACCCCAGAACGCACACGAGTCCATGTACCTCTTGGCATTTATTTATGGAATGTTCTATTTTTGGATCTGCATGTAAAACTAAAGCATCTCAATATGAAAAAAATAAGCTGCATGAAATTTTTTTACTCCATGCATGAAGGTAGTCATGGTAGTAAATTCAACATCCGCAACAGTGCCTAATGTGTTACGAATGACAACAATGAGCATGCATTTTTTTTTAAATTTTCGTTTTCCACGAAAAACGTCAGTTACGAACCTGAAAGAGGTCTATTGTCCGCAGGGCAGATATCTTCACGTGCCACCAGAGGTCCCCGAGCCAGGCTTCGATACGAGTATTGAACTGCAATTTTAGATACCTTGTGATTGGTTCCATTGTTCACTGCTTTCTAGTACTCGCTTCTAGTCAACTAAGCTCCTATTATTATCATTATAGGGTGCAGATGCTGTGAAGCGTTGTCCGCATCATGTCCTGTTACCTATTCCTAACCTTTGTGGCAGTGTGCCTATAATTATTTTGTACTTCCTTAACAATTTCGTACCTTCTTTTACTGCACCAGGAATAAAAAGCCCTTGGTGGAGAGACGCGAAATATTGTATCGGAACACTGACGGCAAAAACACGGAAAATCTACGTGATGAATCTTCTGTCAAAGCAAAGTGTGCTGATGGAGGTGCCTAGTGAAGAAACGTTGGGGGAAATAGAGGAAAGGTACCCATTATTTATCTTCATCTCGCAAAGACTGAAAGTGTAGTTATGTTCATGTCTAGGAGGTGGGTATACTTAACTAGAGTATTGCCGGCCAAGGATCACGTCAAAACTTGTTTTGTTTTTCTCATCTTCGAAAATTCAATCCCACTTCTTGATTCATTTCTCAGCAAGACTAAAGTGACTGAGTGTTTACTACTTACTCTGTTCTGAACTTCATCGTCCACCGAATACGTCCAGGTATCTTGAAGTCCATAATTTTCACGCCCAGTCGTACACGTGGAAGATGCTCGGTCGGCCTTTGGAGTTAGGGAAAACTCTTGTCGAGAACGGCATCGTGGATCAAGACCTCGAATTTCTTGACCTGGGCATGGATCCTGACGATCACATCGTCACACTTCACATCTACTTCAATGACGATTTGACTGAAGGTTAAAATTCTAGTACGGATCCTCAGTTACTAGTAGTAGTTGTATGTGAATAAAATAGCTAGGATAGTACCGTAAAAGAGGACGATGGGGTGACGAAAAAAAATCGCTCTCAAGTTGTTCACCTGCGACAGCAGTATTGAGGCCGCAAGGAGAAGCAGAGAAGTTTTTACACCTACACTTACCAATCATAAGCTTAATCGACAATTATTTACCGTAAGACAAAGAGAATCAATGAAAGTTTCGCTATTTCAAGTCTATAGAAATCCTAAATCGAACGCTTGGTGTGCCAGAAAGATGTTGGTGCATAGAAGAAGATGTCAAGATCGGCACAGAAATTAATGTGTATACCAAATCGACGATCATGCGCACAACCACGACCAGAAGACTGAATTTGCAGTATAGTTTCGTGTAGACCTAGTGATAGAAGATACAGATTAAGGAATCATCAGGAAATTTGGAGAGTAATGATCACGACCGGCCTACTGCAAAAAATCATACAAGACGTGTTCAGCGATGAAGACTGTTGACGATCTGGCTCAGAGCATTGTCGTGCTTGTGGCAGTCTGCACTGAACTTTGTGCGAGATGCCGCGCAGATCCACCTAGGGCCATTGTGTAAATATTTGATTTGATTAAGCGGACAGCGCTCCGCCGCCCAAACGTAGCATTCAACATAGGCGCGTAATGGGGAGACGGGCAACGCCCCGGGTGGCAGGTACTAGGTATGTAATTGCTCCTGCCTTTGCTCCTAGTTCTTGATCATTGTAAATCGTAGGGGCAGTAGCGTAGTTTGTTAAGGAGATTAAGAACTCCCCCCTACGCCGGTAGCTACGCGGAAAATATGTCGGCAGGTTTTGACTTATCGGGACTCGCTTGCAAAATACGCAGGTAGGTTTTGATTTATCTTAACTCGCTCACGATACAAAAAAAAAAAAGCGAGATAAATTGTATTGTATTGTATTGTATGAGAGTCTAGGCTTTTCCATCAGAATCTCAGAGTGTCTGAGAGGGCGCTTTTGTGTGAGTGTACTAACGTCATGTGAAGCCAAAAAGGAGAGGATGATAATGCCTGGAGAGATCTTGCGGGGATGATAATTCAAGGCTGGTGCTGATGTGCATGATATAAGTCTCTGTGGTCAAATTATCGAAGACATCTGTGTTCTGACTGAGGTGGAGCAGTTTGAAGAGTGTAATTCCGCCGGAGTTCACCTGCAAGTAGAGAGAGAGCGAGAGTCGTGAGAAAGAGAGATATACAGAGAGACTGTGAGTCTGTTGCGTGAGACTGAGAGATAGAAGTCTGTTCTTCTTGCGATCTGAAACCATTTTTTCCTGAGTTTGATTGCTTTTCGAAAGTAATGTTTTGCCTTTCTGAACTTATGTTTGATTCAGGTTCTTGTCCCATGCCCCACTCATGACCCACCCCCAGGCCTCCCCTGGCCTCCACTCTCCCTCCATCTCTCTACAGCTTTCAACTATTTACTTGCGGATAAGAAAATGATAGTCTACCTCTATCCATGATGTGTGAGTAGTTGTAGTTACTTAGGGCACCGTCGTGCCGCCTAGCCGCCCTCTGCGCGGTAGGTGGCACGGTGTTGTCTTGTTCCTCGTAGTCGTGGATAAGATAAAGATTACACAACAATTCGAGCCTATTCGCGCATCGAAAATGCTGATTATCTAAGTTTTTGAGCTTGATTTTGCATCTGATGTGTTTCATTCTGATACATGATTACGTAGAAGTACTAGCGGCTCTCTTTTATACACATCATACATTTGCAGCCTTGATATTATCGATCTATATCTCTTGAACGGCTAACGCTAACCTAAGCTAATCTAGTAAGCCTTATAAATATATAATCTTCTAGAAGAGGAAGACAGAGGGCATGAACAGAGTTTTGTGCATTGAACTTTCCTCAGTCTTCTTGCTGTAGCTTAGATGAATATAGAATCAATCAATTTCCATATAGCTGCATATTTTTTTCGAAATTCATCTCCACATCCTTGATCCAATGTCGCAATATTTCGATATTTTCTTGTTAATCGTGTACAATTTCTTTGTCATCTTGCTAATCATCTATATGATCTTTGCTATCACAGGGCTCACTATCTAGAAGTTAGACCTAGGGAGGACAAGAAAGACGTGTAGCCTGGAGAACCAAGACCATTCTAGCATCTCAAGAATACATAGAGGTGTCTCTTAAAGGCAACAGATTGATTGAGAAGTCAACGCGACAGGGTTGGGTACTCACGCTTACTCCGCGTTGTTTCAATCGACTTTGATTATCTGAAAGGATCCATTGATGATTTTATGAGTGGTGAGCAAGAATTTATGACTTAGAAGGCGGCGATATTGTACATTGATTGCACGACTAGGTATTGCATTGACTCCTCTCAGTGAAGATTGATACAATTAGTTTGAATTGATCAAAATATTTCGAGAAAAATGGACACTTTTTGCAGTCATAAAGACTTCGTTACTAGAAAACACCAGCCCATGTTGCACCTTCGGCCGTTTCTCGTTCCCAGAAATGCGAAGGCCGAAAGCTTGCACCAGTCATCCCTGAGGATAGTAGTTGCCGAGCTGTTGACAGTTAGCGCAGAAATTTGCAGGATGATAATCGCAAGTCTCCTTGTCCTGAATTCGCACGGGAAGTCCCTCGTTCCTGCGCTTGAATGCAAGGGTAGTAGCAGCAGCAGCCTGACAGCAAAACGAGTGACTCGTAGACGCCCACGACTTCGAGTGCTGAAAAATTCAAGGCGGGACCAGAGAGGCGAAATCTGGCCAGGATTCTCAAGATGGCAAGGTATTACCAACTGCAACTGCTCCGGGGATGAAGATTTCTACGGAGCACGTCAAGGGAGACTACGGACTTCCTTACAAGTTGTTAAAAAGACTCGGCTGGTGCGGGCAATGACGACACGGCTCGGTTATTGGAAAGCTGTTCGGAGAAGATACATGGAAGGGCGAAAACGACGGGTTCGATTGCGACGCATCGGCATGCAGGTACTTCGAGTCTACTCGTGAAGAATGTTTTTCTTTGTTTTGAAGGTCTTAAGCCTAATCTGTAGGTGGAGGAGGTTCATTTTTCCTCATATTTATCCTAGGTTAGTCCCTTCAATCAAGATATCTAGGTAGAGGAGGTGTGCAAGTTTCCCCTCTTATTGATCTTTTGGATGCGCATGTAGATGCACAATGAATAGCTTTAAAGAAAAATAGACGTTGTTACAGAGTGAAGATATGCATGGATTTGCTTATCACTGTTCAGTTTGAGCCAACTACATCAAAGATACTTCTTCGCTCGCGGGGACTAAAGAATGAGTACATTTGTTTTGCACACCAGGCGCGAACGACGATATTGGACGGTAGAGTCGATTCCCTACAGCCGATAGCCTTGCACAACAAGTGCGGTGAAGATCATCACTATTCTGGGAGATCGAGAAGATTTTTACCGACAAGAAGATACCCCATCACCTCAGAGGATGCCAAAGGTGAAGGAGTCACAGTGATGAGACGATCAGAGGGACATGCGGTCTTTACTACTTCACCATTGATCTTCCCCGATCAGACCCCTGCAAGAATATATTTTGAAACACGTCAAGCAGGATGTTGTCCAACGATCAAAAACTACAACTGCATACCGGTGGAAGATGAAGATTTGTTGTTAGAAGATCATAAGCATAAATACACCACCAAAAATGTTTTTTTGCAATTGATGCACATGAAACAGTAAGGAGGTAGCTAGTTGTAGAGGTCGTCTAGTTCCTATCAATTTTTTCACGACAGCCTCCTGAATACAAAACCGTTTGGACAAGATACATTATTTTTTATTCTAATGTTCGAGTAGAGAAGTCATCTGAAGACTTCTGCTTCTCAAATGACCGAGACCGACCTTCGGGTGCTGCAATCTGATGCTGCCGGTCAAGGAGAAACTGCTAGGAGGTGTTCGGATCGGTGCAGGTGCATCCTCGCTGACTGTTATTTTGGTGGTTACTAGTAGATGCACACCGGATCTTCCGCTAATGCTCGGTGACATAAACGGTACCTCGTGAGGCTTACTGCAAGTCAGGGAAGAAGATGAGAGAAAAGAGGGAAAGGTGCACTGAGTGTCATCAATGCGAGGGTGGATACGAGTGCGTCTATTACATGGACGTCTATGGCCCTCTCATCTTGATTTCGCATCGTTCCAGCCCGACGGCTTTTATACCAATTTCATTCTCACACTGTCCGCAGATGAACAATCAAAAGTTTAGGTCGCGAGTGATATATTCTTACAGTTGAAGGTTTATAAAGTGAAGAGGATTGAAGTCTGTTGTCTGTTTAAACGAAAACTATGTTGATGCTGTAGCCTACTTTTTAAGAAACAAAATATTTGAATTTATCGATTCTGTGTGTTGTACTGGATAAGCTTTTATAATGGAATAATATGTTCGTACTCCTTCAGTTTTATCTCGGTCGATTCTAATTTAGAGATAAGGTTGATTATGGTTTTGCTGGTGGTTATGCAAAGATGATTTTCCTCTTTCCTTCTATGGTTCGTTGGCATATCCATCGTTCATCATCTTTATCGTTGCATGGTATCCTGTCTTGACGGGTTGTTTGGTTGGAGCATATAGGTTCTAATCACGTTGTAGCATAGAGGTTCTAATCACCTTGCTGCCACGGATGGCGTCCCGTGGGGGAAAGTCATGCTGCGTGGTGGTGTGGAGTGGTGTATTTTTCGTGCTAAGTGTGTATCTCGCCACCGTGTGCACCAATGTCCACATACTAGCCACGTGGCGACGGATTTTTCTTCAACCGGAGGAGCAAGATTCCAGTGCTAGCCTTTCCTCTTCCGACAAGCAACGTCAAGCCGATGATGGATCTATTCTTGATTCATCAGACGAAAGAAGCAGGACACGGCAAGGCGACTTTGATACGAGCAAGCCTCTAGCTGTTCCCCTCTTTTTCTTGCAGCAACGGGAAACATCAAACCATGAGCGGGCAGGAGAGCTCGCAGACAAAGTTAAGTCGCCGACATCAAGGATCACCGTCGGCGCAGGGGCGGGATTGCAGCCCTTCGGGTCTACCGTAGACGATCAGAGAAATGACGATCATCTCAATAATGGTGCAAGTAGAAATACTGCATCTTTAGGTAGTATTGCCACAGCAGAGAATCAAGCAACGGCTGCAACCGGGGACCCAAGTCTTGCTCTTCCATCACAACAATACAACAGCCAGATGCAGCGAGAGGATCAGGGGGGTCATGATGAGCCTCGGCCACAAAAGTATAATGCTAGCGAAAAATCGGAGGATACGAGCAGAGAAAAACTGAAGGAGCGTGCGTTACGTCAAGCAGTCGTCACGTATCACGATGGGCTGCCTTTCGTCATGCTTCTCGCAACACAGTTGAGCCTCCTATCAGGTGGAAAGCTGGACCGTGTCACGCACTTGAACACACTAGTTGCCTTCGCGGTATGATCATTTTATGCGTTCTAAGCTTGGATAGTTGTGCCTTCTTTTTGTCGATCATATTGCCGCGCAAATAAGTACAGGACAGTGCAGTATTTGTACGCATGGTGACAGCAATATTAGAGTTACAAGTTACGTACAGGTTTTGATTGGCGGCATCTTGAAGCTTTGGACTATTGGCCCAGAGGCGTCCGCCGAAAGTCTACTGCAGAACGGGGTTGTTCTCACTGAGTCGATGGTTGCCGTTGCCTCCTCCACATGGCACTACGTGTTTTTAAACTTAGACAACCTGGTGTATGCCTGCGATGGAGGGCTCTATTCTACGCATGTCTTTGTTTTTGTCCTGGTTCTTTGCGTCTGGGTGCACGAAATGAAGCTCCTAGGAGTCACCGAGCGATCGCGCGCGATTCTATTCGCGTCCGCCGTATCGGTCTTCTGTGTCGCAGGCTTGTGCTTGGAGAAGCACTATTTAAGCGGCATCCTCCTCGGCGTGTTCTTGCCATGGATGCTGTACGAATCAGAGGTGCTAGAGGAATTCGTCGTGGACTTGTGGACTGTAACGTGTGCGCCGCCCGCACGCCTATTGAGTTGCTTGTTCTTCGATCCCGGCCTGTGCCCAACTGCTATAGTATCTCCTATTTTCCATTTCTTCGGATCGTCTTCGTCGAAACATCAAAGCACAGCGAATGGGGGAGCAAATCATCCTCTCGGTGGGGATCCGTCTCGAAACTTACACCAGAATGATGACGAAGATAGATACAAGTGGAGGGCGGACGATCCCGACTCCGTTTTGGTCACGACAACAGGTTCCGAGAGTGGACGTTTCTGGATGCATGCAGGTGTGCCTTCACAAAGTTCTGTCACCCACACGACTGGGTCAACAGGAGGCAGCGCAGGAGGCGATAAAAATGTTGGGCATCGGCCATCATTACGAGGTGGCGGAGGCGGAGGGGAGATGAAGCGTGACAGATTGATGGGAACTGCGGGGAGTAGGCGTCGACATGGAACGACCTTTTTTTACGACATGAACCATCCGCTTTATCCGCCACACGCACTGATCTCGGGAGGAAACAAGACCAGCGTTGGCTCGCGAGGCATTCCCAGTGATGGAAGGGGTACTTCAGCGCTGGGCTTCGATTCCAGCGCACCGGGGACCACTATGAAGGCCGATTCGTGGAACAGGTCACATCTTTACTACGACGGAGAAGATGTTGATGGAGGTATCAATCATCGGGGAGAACAAGATGTTGTGTACCCTTCGTCCAATATTGGTGGTGGTCGGAAAAGCGTGCATGGTGGCAGACGGACAAGCAGTCGACGTGCTTCAACGTATAACAATTATCACTCCACCTCTTCGTCTGCGTCCCTTGCCTCTTCCAGGCTGTTGCTGAAAGAGCACCACAACAACTTCTACGGAGGCTCATTGCGGGCGTCGCAACTTGTTCGCGGTAGCTCGGGTATCCCAGTACTGACAGGGGTAACTAAGCGTAGTAGCAGCAGTGGCGCCAATTTCGCGAATCATGATATGAGCAGGACGAGCAAGCGCAGCGCACGCTTATCCGGGACCAATCACACTCTCCATAATTTCGGAAGCGCTGGAGACCTCTCTGCCTATCTTGGAGACGGCGCGATGCATAAACATAATACCCGATTTTCAGGAGCAACGCAGTTTGCGGGTAGCGCTAGCACGCACCGGCGAACACGGTCGCGATCCAGCAAGGACACTGTGCTCAGCGGAAACACCGGAGTGAGCAGCACACACACGACACGCGGTCGCGAGAGTGTGGCAAGCGGTCGGAGCAAGAGCCTCCGGACGGTCCTCTTTAGCAGTTACAAGAACAAGCAACTCGATGGCCGCGGTACGAAGCCAAGCCGCAATCGCGGAGAGCACCCCTTAATGCCAGGCGGCGTCACAACAGCTGGAACGATTGGGAGTCGCGCTAGTTTCGCTGGCGGCGTTGCCGGCGTTTCGCAGCAGCGCTCTTCAGCGTCGTTACTGGAGCCTGAAGAAAGTGATGCGTCGTCACTAGATGACAGCTGCCGCAGACACTTGGACCTGGACCTGTCGCAAAATGGTGACCTTCAGAGTGGCGATCACTCTTATTCGCTTCGTCGCTCGTCAGAGAACAGGCACTCATAGATATTTTTGACATTGATTTGTGCTTCGTCGCGCAGAAGTCAAGTTGTGTCGAAAAATCCGTTTGTTCATTCATTGCTGTAGTCGCGACCACGTTAATGATAATAAGCTTGAGAGGTTGCTGTCCTTAATTGAACCTCACAGGCAAAATGAAGTCGAGGTCGACGAATGAAATTTTCTTTGCCATCTTATAATATATATATACTTACTTATCAGTGCGAATCGGCGGTTGTCCGAGAAAAGCGTTGCGACAAGCTCCCCGCTATACGAGAGCGCGACCGCGAATCCGGGAATGCGGCTGCTGGAACAGATTCCAACGCCTCGTGGCAGTAAGCTTGTCCTTGTGAACCACGGTGCGGCACCAGGAAGTCTCAACAGCGTTTTTGCGTCAAGCAGTACCGCGTTTAATCCGCCAGTCGCTTCGACGAGCACAAACGCAGGCTTTGTGGCCGCGGGGGCAAGTGGAACTCCAAGAGTGGCTCACGGGACGTCTGAGCAGGTAGCGAATGGCAATCACGGCGTTGGAGTTGGGCGGGATCAGCAGCCGACGTCTAATATGGGGCAAGTGAAACAACAACAGCAAGGCCGTGGTTTTGTAGCGTCGAACGGAGTGCCGAACACGAATTCAAATATTCATGTGGTCGTAACGCCGACAGATACCGCGAGCCCGCCTGGAACTGCGTCGCCGCCGTCAGGAGTTACGTCGGGTTCAGGCACTGCGGGAGTGAGCGCAGCCAGCGGCCCTGGTGGAGCAAATGCTGTTTCACGACCGTTTTCGGGGGGAGCAAATGCAGTGGTCTCGACAACGACAACCGGCGGTGGCATCGCGTCGGTCGTAAGCACGTTGGGGCCGATGTTTGTGCCTCGTGTCAACAGCAACAGCAGTTTCGGTCCCCAGTTACAAGCGGTGTCAGAGGAGGTCCTAGCGTCGTCAGGCAGCAGCTCGTCCGCGGCGTCGTCTTCGATGGAGGCTGGGTCCTCGTGCTCCTCGAGTGAGTTGGGGTCTTCCGCGTCGGAGGTGTCAGACGAGGGCGTTGATATGGGGAGAACCAACCCCAGTTACCGTCGTGCAGTCACACTTCTGAATCGTATGTCCCGTCGAAGCGGATCCCCATCACCGAGTGACGATTCGAGCCGATTTTCTTCAACACGAGACTCAACAGTGCAACGACGAGCGACCGTAGTTGTTCATCCCTTTCAGAACAGCGGTGGGGGGCCAAGCAACTATACTGGTGGGATGAATTACCATAACCAGCAATATGCTAAGGCCAGCAAAATTGTTGATGCTCATGTTGTGAAAAGCAAGGAGCAAGTATATTACCGGTTGTTGTATCATTATCATGAATGAAGATGAACACTTTTTGTACTGCGACTAAGGAGGTTTGTTATAGACGTTTTTATGCACTATGTATAACTCTAATACGAGGGGCCATCTGATGAACGGCAATATGCAACTACAACCTGGCACCAGCACGACTGCGGTTCCTGCGCTGGGCGCTTCCTACAATGGACGCGTCGGAGGGAGCGGTGATCTTATGCTTGCTCCGCACCAGAGCCCACCTCCGCACCAGAGTGTACCGATGCCCAGCTGTAGTACTAGCGGATCGACGCATTTGCAAAATAGTCACAACACCTATCCACCTTGGAGCAACCATTACGGAGGCGGAAATCACAGGCGCAGCCGTATAGGCGGGACTTTCGACACTTTTCGCAGTAATCACACGTCCGGTGTTGAGCAAGGATTGATCGCCAACCTGCGTCCACCAAAAGCCACGACACCTGGAACAACAATATCTAATGAAGCGGAGCAGCATACAGAACAAGTTAATTCCAAACAAGCATCTGGTCATGATGACCTTACGAATGGATTACACCATGGAGTGGATCCAGGTGGAGCGTCTGCTGCATCGGTAGTATCGAAGGGCGGCGGGGACGTAGAGGTCGATGAACGTAGCATTGAGGCCCAACCACAACGCAGAAGTACATTGCAGGAGAGTTCTTCCGCAGAAATGGTAACGAGCCAGTCGGTCGAGTCCAACCGTGCGTCCTCTACCCCATTTTCCGATAGTGCTGGGGATGGCGCGAAAAATACGCCTACGACGAGCAAAAAAACGACGAGCCCGGAAGACGTGGACGTGGTCGACCAGCACTTCAAAGCAGTCGCGATGTCTCATCCTCCACAAAGTAACAATTACCTTGGAGCAGCCGGATTGAAGCAGGTCTCTTCCACTGTGGACCCCTTGATGAATACTGGACGTACTACTTTTAACTCTCTTATTCTGAGCACTGGTGGTGTGAAGCGCCTCTCGGATGAAGACGCAGGTGAAATGTGTACAGACGTCGTGATCACGGGCGAAAACCTTTTCGTCGTCGGACATCCTCAAACCGAGCTTGCAACAGGATCGCCGAAGCAACAAGTCTCGTCCTATCAACATGTTGATACAACACTTTTTTCTTGTAGTGAAGAAAATCAACCACGTGCAAACGGACATGGTATTCCGTCTACCGGACGAGAGGTTTGCGAAAGCGTTGCTGCCTTTGTTGATACGACGGGCAAAGGTGCAGGCATACCAACGACCATGATGAACCGAAACGGTATCGAGGAGCAGGCCAAGGAGACGAGGAGAGAAGACCCTCCTGGCGAGCAGCAGACGCCTAAACACTATATTGATGATCAGGACAATGCTCTAGGGCATTCGACAATCATGACGGATACAAACGTCGTAGGAGGAGCTGGAGAGAGTAATGCTTCGAATGGTGGGACAAATTCAAGTTTCTTAGGCAATCATGCTGCACCTACTACAACTAAGGTTTTGCAGACCAGTACGATGTTGTTGCAGCAGATGGGTACTTCTATTTCTAGTAGTACGGAGCATCAATCCGGAATTCTGAACACGACGCAATCTGCCCAGAGTGCAGGTGGTCCGCTGAGCACCTCGCAGAGGGTCGAGGATAGTACACCCAAATTCGGCGCGTTTTCCCCTTCCGCCACGCAGCACAATCTGGTGCCACGGGTGTTCCCACCGCGCGTGGACGAGGAGGAGCCCTCAATTAAGGGTCAAAATATTTCATCTTCTTCGCTGCAAATAACTTGTTCTCTCAGTTGTTTCCTTCTGAAGTTTCTGAGAAAATGAACCCAAGAAATGGAATGTTCCGCGCTCTAACTCAAGCAGTCCAACGATCGTGAAGAGTACCTCATCCAGTGGCGCAACGTCCTCTTCGCCGGACCACGCGGCATCCGAGGATGATGACAAAACACACGTGATCGACTCCAATTTGCCAAGCCTCTCCCCACAAACCCGCTTGTGGAGCGCACGGTCAGGACGGTAAAGACCTTAGTGCTCCACCTCAAGCATGAGGTGAAGGTGTTCACTTGCGAACTTCATTATTTACTATAAATTGTCTTGTTTGAGACTGAAGTAGGAGCCGTCGTGTTTACTCACTTCGACTCAAGAAGCTCTGGCGCGGGCATTTCCTTTTGTGAAATGGAATGCACTGCGTACAGGGGCAGGATGTGGGTGGAAAAGAAGAGACGTTTTCTTTTCGACTTTGACCTCGTTCGGAAGAGGTGAAGATCACTGCAGGTGCAATATCGGCAGTGTTAAAACAAGTCTTGCATCGAACTTTAGATATTTGCTTTCGCACGAAACGATGTTTGTTACTTAGTAGTTTGTATTTTCAGGGAGACATAAAATACAAACACGTTCTTGTTTTTCCCAGTGCACTATGCGTACTTAGCACGATTTGTGACAAAATTTAATTTTAGATTTTGGTTTAGAGGGGTAATGTGGGCGTCAGACGACCGCTTTTCCGGTGTGGTTAGGCAGCTCGATGGGGATTAAGACGGGGGAGGTAACTCATATCCCATAATGGAATATCCATTTGTACCAAACATTTGGATGAATTACAACATCTAAGATGCAAAATCTGATATGGCCAGCGAAACATTTTCTACAGTGCGAAACGCAAACCATTCGAGGATACATTCATACATATATTATGCTTATAGACTCACCTTTCATTTATTACATGTGAAAATTTTCTACATCGTCTTCCTACATCATGTGCAAGTTAGTAAACGCACTGCCTCAAAGGTCCTAGAAACTTGACGTCTTCGTGAAAAAATATATACAGAACCACATCATACAACTACACGGACATGATATTCGATGCAAACTCTGCAGAGATATTCCCGACAGGGCTCTTCAAACACATCGGGGAAAGAGATCAAGCTTCTGCCTTAACGACGTGTGAAGTTGCGTTTCCTCCCTGAATGAATCTTCATACTCGGTGATCTGACTGTATGTCGGTGTGAATGAGCATGCGCAAGTTCAGCCTAAGTAAAGTGCAACTCTAGTCTACGCATGTTGATGTCACACTGTATCTCGTTGGCAGGAGTGCATCGGTGTCATCGCATGGAAGTCGGCGTACTTATCGGAACAGATGAGTTTCGTATCTCCATCTGTATCCCGTCGTCGATGGAAATCGATCGATGTACGCAAGATCCTTTATCGGTGTAGTTCATCGATCCATTATGTCCTACTGCTAGAGGACGATCGGTAGAAGCACATAAGCATTCTCCGTCCACTCCTTTCACTCCTTTTCATTCCTCTTCGTTGCACTGGTAGAACCTCCACTGCCTTGAAAAATTTCGATTTCCATGTATTTAACCGTCGTGTGTGAGTAGTCTATTAGTGGACTGTGTCCCAATACTAGGTAAAGCAGCAAAGTGATTTTCGTCTACTAAAAACACTCCTTGATATTGTCAGACAAAAAAGAGGAACATTTCTTTCGAATAACAACCACCTTGATGACTATTCATCTTTCGCTCGTGCTACCCTAGTCATCTTCATCGCCATTCACCCACTAAAACCAGTAGTAGAGTCGCTTCTTGGTTTCGCTGCAGCTTTTTGAAAAAGGCTGTTGTTGGGGCAGCGGAAGGTTTCTATTATTATTTAACGAGGAACAATCTTGCACTGAGCAAATCTCTAACGTGGTTGAATTGATAGAGGTAAAGATTAGTTGACTCCTGTGTAGCAGTGGTCTAAAGATTAGCAGTGGTTTTTTCGTTTTTCGTAGATAAGATTGTGGTTTGAAACAGAAGTCTGTCATATCGCACTTTCAATGAAAGTCTACTGCCGCTGCATGTTGTCGTTCAATTCTCCGTCCGTAAAGTCAGTTTTTTTCTCGAGTACGCATAGTACGTAAAAGCAATAGGATCCTTCTCCCGCTAAAAGAATTTGCAGCATTCGTCAGAGTTGGATCGACACACAGAGCAATATTTCATACAGACGTACTACCTTACCTACGTCGTGGAGCATTCTCATTTGAGCGGAGTCCGGCATGATGTGGTATCTTTGCGCAAGTGTAGCTATTCTTGTGAGCTGGTCCCTAACCGGTGTCATTGCTGATCTTCCGGTCGCTTGCTATCACGACAGTGTGCCGGGAACATGGGAGTTCACTCTGGGTACCTTCAAAGGCGCAAATTGTGGTTGGCTTTCTCCCGATCGTCCTGGAGGACATAATCACATCACTCCTGGTACTGAGATATCACAATTGATATCCATCACTCTCATGACATCAAAATGGATTATCATCGTTTTTGATCCTACTCATTATTCATCATCGATTCTGCAGATTTACGTATTCCACTCTACTTGATTTAGAACAATCAATGACCGCAGGAAACCAAGGGAATCAACCACTATTTCGAAGAAGGTTGCGCTGACCAATAGATACGACTTTCATATCTCTACTTTACAAATTTTAGTCCTCGTGCGCCGGCGTCGACGAAGATGTGTAGCCTCGAAAAATCCTACAACAAACATCTTCTACAGGTGGCACTACGGCTCGTGCGACGCAAGAGGTTTCGATGTCGCACAATTTTGAGCCGTTTGCGCGCATGCGGATGGTCATGACCGACAAGAATGTGCAGACTGAGGGCATCTACAACTTGCGAGGTGTGCAAGCGCCCGGCGAGACAGGTCAAGTGCCCCTTGATTCGTTAAAGTCGCTGAGTGCTGCAGACGCCGAGAAGTGGTTTCTTCAGGACTCACTGCTGGGTCAATACTCCCAGATCTACAACCAGGGTTTCGCGGTGACGCTTCAAGCGAATGACCATGCGCCTTATCACAGGTTCTATGCGCCTAATAAATACGTCCTGGAGCCGGGTGCCGATGCCTTCGGGAACAACATGAAGAAAAACCAGAAAATCAGTCACTGCAGTACTATTTCTATTATTTTTCTGAAGATGTAGCTCGCGTGGTCGTGGTGGTAAATCTACTCCTCTTTCTTAGAATCCAACTTTCAAGACGATGAATACTGTGCTTTTCCTTACATATTGATTTGCCTCTTTCTACTCAACAATGTTCATGTATACAAGCTGAGTAGAAATAGCACAAGATCAACATGAATTTGCCATAGGTTGGACGATTCTTGGGCAGTGGTCGGTGATCAAGGCTTACTCGATGGGTGTTCCAGCCGTCGTTGCGGATCCTGGCTACAGCATGTGCTACTACGGACAGCGCGTCGGTGACATTCCGGATAATTTCGTGGCCCGTCATAGAACTCCCTTCGGTGGTGCTCCTTATGGACTGAAATTGCTAAAAGCTGAAATTTTTTGATTATCGCGATAATTGGTGAACCGAACAGTCAGATTATCGCGGTACTGTAGACAGACTCACTACGAGGATCATAAAATCTATCTTGATTGGACAAAGTGATCCATAGATATAGGCGCGATGATTACAAATGATTTCCATAGTCCCAAATTTTGACGCAAAAACTCTTTCATAGCTCGGTTCCGTCACCGGAAAGCCCTGAGACCGCTGCGATCCTTGCAGAGGAGACCAAATTCAAGACTGAGCTTAAGGAGAAGCGTCGACAGCTGGACAAGTTGATGCAAAGTCATCGGGAGCATGTTGAGCAGTTGCGCACCGCTGCAGCAGCGCGCCTCGTGGAGATGGACGCCAAGGAAGCAACTCGTGCGACCGCCGCACAGCAAAAGATCAAGAAGGGCCACAATGTTGCAGAGCTAGAAGCGGAGTTATGATATCCGAGTCTCATTTGTACTAGTGCAAATAAACGGTAGAAGAACAAGAAGAAGAAGTGTGATCAATCGTAAATTTTTGGAAATAACAGCAGGTGTAGGAAGTGTAAGCATGCGTCTTTCCTTGCCTAGAATTAGGCGTAAGAGTCTCCCAGTACCGTCGTTTTAAGCCCCTTTTCCATGATCTTTTCTTCATTTGGCGAGGCTCTGCGCAAGGCCACGTATGCGCGGGAACGTCGCCGCATCGAGCTGGAAGTTCAGGCACAAGGTGTTATTCTGCAGCAAAGCATGGACGCAGCTGGTTCCCTGCACGTGGAAACAGCGCATATGCACGTGGCTTCCGACAAGCGGGCAGCGTCCGAAGTTGCGAAGGCCGACCGCTTCCGCGAGGCGAAGCAGGTAGCTGCAAGCGAGATGGTGCGGCACACTTCTCAGGCTGTGCACGAAGCCAAAAGCGGGGAGGCGCAATCTACCGCGGGCGGCGCTTCGGGTGTGTTCTGGCGCCAGTACAATCGTCTGTATGCCTGGATGGCGCACGAGTTGGGGTTTGACAGTGCGGACAAACTGATGCCATCTACGGCTGCAGTTCCCGCAACAACAGCTGCAGCGGGGGCGCATCTACACGACGCATCTGCGGCAGGAGCTGCTACACAGCAGGCATCCGCATGGGTGCCATCGTCGATCGGATCCCTCATGATGGGGGGTAGCTTTTTGATCCCCATGCTGTTTTTCTCCACCGGATGGCTGCTGGTCTTCTTCGGTGTCTTGCAGTGGTGGAACGCGAAGCGGAATGCGGCTGAGCAAGGCGAGGAGGAGAACGGGAGCGCCGCGCAAGACTCAGGGCGACGAATGACCAATCCAGCAAGCGCTGCTGACATGGATGACCAGGCTGTCTGTGACACCGAAGCGAACAGTCAAAATGTCGGCTCCAACATGCTGAGCAGCCAGAGCGACAAGATGCGAAGCCCGAGTCCGCGGCGGGTCGCCGCGATGGAGTCACCGTCTCCGGTAGGCGAGAATTCTCAACTACTTCCAGGCGCGAAAAGCCTGAGAACCGAGTCTGGCGGAGGAAGCCTGTTCGGAAAACTGAATTCGCCGAGCGGGCGCAATGGCGGCATCCTTTCACCGTCCGGAGGAAACTACGGGACCGGCAGTCCGCCACCGGTGCTGCAGCGAATGAAACATGACAGCGTCGGTTTGCTCATGCGTGGCGTGCAAATGAAAACCACATCAGGTGGATGGCTCGCGGATGCGGCAGGACGCGGCAAGGCGTGTATCGGGTTGGGTCTCTTGATGCTGATCGGTTGCTACTTATGGAACTTCTGCTCCCTGCGTAGCTTCGTCGGTTCGTTCACCTCTGCACCTCCTGGCACACCCACTGGCTCAAAGAGTGCTCCGGGAACGGAGTTGGCTTCTTCTGCGCACGCAACTAGCGGCGGCATCGAGCGGTCCGAGCAGATGGCCCTGCTGGACAGCAAAATTACGGAGCTCGAGGCCAAACTCGCAGAAGTCAAGGGCACCACCCCTGACGTGGAGCATCATCTTGTCGAGGAGGAGATGCGGAAACTGCAGAGCAATCCCGTTTTCACAGAACGCGCGAAGAGCGAACTCGAGGATCTGGTTCGCCAGGAGGCGATGTCCCGGAAAACGATCGGCGAGGTGCATGACCACCTGACAGAGCAACACGAACTGCTGAAGAAAGCAAATCACAAAGTCCGCTACAAACTCATGGACAAGGATGAACTTCGAACGTTTCTGAAGGCGCGCAGCAAAGCTGTGGGCATCGAACTCGAGGAACACTCTGAAGTTGAGAAGTACTACAAATCACTATTTTCTTGCTAGAGTAGCTGCAAACTTGTTACGAATGCTCACAGTTCGTTAGTTCATCTTGTATGTTTTATTTTTTTTTGATTCAGTCGGATTTGAATTTGATTGCTGCAGTACTTTTTTCTATGATCTTTAGAGTTACCTTCGCAACTCCCTGACAACAAAGTGTAAATTGTAACTACAGGATGATCCAGGCGCACGAGAGGAGTCTGAAAAATGCAGTGGATGCGGTTCCCGGATTGTATGGTTTTTCGACGCCTCAGAACGTGGGTCCCACTGACCACGAGGGTCCCAGTTCCGAAATGAATATGTTGTCAGAAAGACTGCAAGTGGATGTGTCGCAAATCACTCCGGATGATGTCTCGGAGATGTGGGGACCGCGTGCGGGCGAGTCTCTACGCCATTTTGCCGATGGAAGGGAATTTTTCCTTGAGGTACTAGGAAAATTTTTTCTTCCTCTAACATGCTGGGAGATGCTGTCTTCTTGCAACTCTTTTACCAGCTTACTTTCATGTTCAGTTTTCGGAGGTTACTTGCTCCTCGTTCTCTTTTGAGTTTTATCCGCATGGTTGTTGTCGCTTCTCGTTTCGATCATATCATTCAGACATTATCAGAATCCATTAGTTGCCGTAGTTGCATAATGAAGATAATTTGTTACGAGGAAAGGAGTACTATTCATCTTTAAATATATCGATCGCATCACTAGGACGACTATGGTGCGCGCACTCGGGTCGAACCGGATGACTGGCGTGACCCAGAGAAAGGCTTCGATTATCGCAAAATTGTCGTCGTCAAGGATGGAGTTGAGTACAAGAAGATGACCATTCCCGCTATGGAGCAAGGAAGTTGCGGCAACTGTTACGCTGCAGCTGCGTCGAACATGTATACGACACGCCTCATATACAAGTACCTCGACCTGCACACGGGTTGGAGAGGTACGAAGGATGTCAATTTTTTTTCCAATTTTTTCCGTCCAGACTTATTAAGTTTCATTCTCATGAAAAGAATTATGTCAATGTCGAACATATCAGTGCACCATACGCAGGTTTTCTGCTGAAGATGAAGAGCTTAGAGATACATAAGAAAGCTTTCAGCCGCTTTCATTGTTCAAGATGGATAAACGCACAACAATAAGCCCTCTTACATTACAGGTAATTCTGGTGAGATCGAGGAGATCATTTCTTTGGACCAGCAAACGTCGTGCAACTGGATGAACCAAGGTTGCGAGGGAGGCTATCCTTGGCTTTCGCACTACTGGGGCTCAGAGCACGATTTGGTCACAAAGGACTGCTGGGCGAGCCTGTCTGCCTACTCCGGTCCCGAGAAATGCGCGATGATCCGCAGACGTGAGGATACCACACCCGAATGCAAAACCAATGCGCATTTCAGGTAAAGATCGATTGGTTGTGAATAAAGTAGTAGGACTGTTCAATACTCCATGTCGTAAATCTTCTCCAGTACTGGTCACCTTTTGAAGTCATTTTTTTATTACCTCGTCTCGCTGTATTCTTAACAGGGTCGACGGATTTCGCTACATCGGCGGAGGTCTGGGACGATGCCAACAATACAATCAGTGTGAGAGACTGATGCGCGAGGAGATTTTCAAAGGCGGACCTATCACAACTGCGATGGAACCGCGCAACGATGATTACAGCGCCTTTCAGTACTACAAGAGTGGTATTCTGCATGAGGTTCCGGAAATGGAAACGCGCCATGGCGAGCTGATGAAACTCTATCCGACGAAGGGGAAGAAAGTCTGCACCGAGACTATCTGCTACCCCTTTCGCAAAGTCGATCACGCGCTTTTGGCTGTGGGGTAGAGACACATATTTTTCTAAAAGTATTCCTACTATTGAAGGACAATATCGATCTTGAGGTCATGATCATTATCTTCATCATGAAAAGTGGATGTGGCATAAGTACAATTACTTCGAAATCGTTGATGTTGATATTCTTCATTTATCGTTCAACAAACAACCACTTCTAGATGGGGCGTCGACACTTCGGAGACCGCTTGTTATTACCGTGGTGGGCAAAACGATGGTCGACACGTTTGCGATAAACAGTTGACAGAGTCTGCTTGCCAAGCATTTGACAGAATGTGTCAGTGGGGTGGCTATCCTTACTGGATTTTTCAGAACAGTTGTTACGGCCACTAAAAACTTGGAGTTACTACACTTAAAGAGATAATTCGTAGTACTAAAGTAGTTGTCCTCATGTCCTCGGTCTATCCCTCCAAGCAAAATACTGAAGTAGTTTTGAAATTCACAGCACTGTGTGGGCAGAAGAAATTTATGTTTTCACCAAAGACGTAGGTACGTGCAGACAGATATGATGGGGAAGGCGGTCTTTGGCGTTCATTCATCCTCCTTCTTTCTAGTTTCTGGGCGTCTACATCTATAATCTCTACATTTCTTGATGCCTCTGCACTAGTTTACAAGCTTACTCTGAAATAATCAGTATCTTCAGCTGTCCCTTCTAATTTCTGGGCGATTCTTATGGAGAGCACGGTTTTCTGAAGCTTGGCCCACGAGGATCGAATCCGTGGTATGTCGAGACCATGCCTACGGCAGCCTCGCTGTGGCGTAGACCCGACAATGATCCCAACGCGGTTGAGAAGAACGTCCTGGCTAGCGATGCCAACGCTGAGGGTCTCACCAAAGCGCATGGAGAAAATGCGATTGTACATAAAGATTATGATAATCGCTAAATTTTGATTTGTCACCCTTGTTGTACTCGGATTTCGAAGATGGAAAGTAGTTTTCATCTTTGGAATGAGGTGGCCGATAGAACAAGGGAGTGAGATGCTGGGGCTTAGAGACTGTTCCGAGGATGAGAGGTTGAGTTGTGGCACAGCTTGACCTATATTTCATCTCTCTTGGAATGAAGAGGTGGGGGGGAGGAGGGATGATGATGAGCAGTGGATGAACATTCTATGTTCATCATAGGGGGTGAGTGAGGGTTATGGAGTAGGCTGTGACGATTGTGGGCGTGTAGGAAACACATTTTGATTTGTTGGGAATTGTATTCTGCATGTCACGAAAAAAGGGAAGGGAGCTCGAAAAGTGCACTATTGCATTAAGTACCTGTGTTGAGAGTGAGATCAGCCAACACACGTGAAGACAAATATTTGGGTGACGGTTTTTTACAGACTGGATATAAATCAGTTTGTGCAGGGAGCCAATGAGTAAGTAGTGAAAATAAATCTAATTTTTGAAAGCGTAAGTAAACTGACTTACTACATACGAAAAATCAAAGGAGGTATGTTCAATGATTGACTTAGATTTTTGCTGAACTTGTACAAAACCGAGGAAAGTATGCATCATAGTGACGTCTATGTAAGTAGATCGAATTATGCTAATCTCAGTAATTATTAAATTGACGTAGCTGAAGAACGACATCTACCTATGAAAAGTGACGTAGCAGAGCAACACGATGGTTAGAACATGCAAGCGACAATTATATGCCAGTATGTAAGAAGTAGAAAATAGTTATCTCAGCCAAGTATGCAACCCAAAACAAATGTAAGTTTAACAACTAAAAGAGTATCAATCAAGTTGAACATTTCGTATCCCGTAATTATGTCATGGAAATTAATTTTCACAGATAGTTACTTAGTGAATCAAAGAAGTTATTGCATTTAGAGCTTATTTCACTAAACATCCGAGATAAAAGTGTCCGACACCTGACCGCAAATCAGAACGAAAACCCTAAGTAGTGTACATCAATCTCAATGAAATTGTAGTAACGAACTAGTAGTTCTCAAGATATTCGACGAAGCAGTATTCCGATTACAAGCAAGTACGCGGCAAACCCCATCTTTCGACCACGGATCTAGCAAACAGACTCAAACTGATTAAGGGAATTATGTTCGAACAGCAGCTCACACTCTTCTGCAACCATATTCAATGACTTTTCATCATGCTATGGATACAGGCAAGGGACCTCAGCAGATGGAGCAGAATTATTCCGTTGGCCCCTTCGCCGAAGACTTTGAAATGAAAATCCTTTATTGTACGATAACTGAAATAAAAGGTTTGGTGTAAAAAATTTCTCGTTGCTGTCGAAGGAAGGAGCGACTGGAGCTCAAGGAGGTTGTTGACTTTCCTGAGTGGGTCTCCACCTCCTCTTCGTCCATGACGCTTTGTGGCGTGTGGTTCTCGACGACAAGTTTGATGGGGTGTTCTTCTCTCTGACATGAACAAGAAACGAAGACGGTGTCTGCGTCTGGAAAAATGAAAAGGATCCTGAAAGAAGTCTTGGTTTCGAAGACATAATTCTTCTACGTACTCTGGAAAGATCTATATCGTTTCCTCTGTCTTGCAGAAGTGTGTACAGCGTTTCTGACTTACTAATCTCCAGGCAGCAATTGGGAACTTCGGCGAGGAAATGAACACGATGGATGTGCGGTTCTATTTGTCCACATCATGGTCGCCGATGTCCATTGTCATGTTACATACTAGTACATGTGTTGTCGCCGGCTGCGTCGTTTGCAAAAGACGCCACTTGCGTGATTTCGACAGCCATGATGTCGAGGCTCCTTTTTTGCGCTTTTTCGTTTCCTTAGAGTCTTCTTGAGGTGTTGCTGCAGGATGCATTTAAGTACATGTTTCTTTCTTGGTGTTGTCAATCTTCATTTTTTTGTGGTCCGTCTAGGTCTTTATAGGCTGGCTTACAAGGAATAGGACGATGATGTCAGAGCTTACCCATCTTGTGACGATTTTGAAGTGCCAAAAATCCTCCAGAACAAAAAAGAATCCAGATCAGGACGGAATCTCAAGAAATGACCCGAACAAATGAACTATGTTTTATGTAACTAGCATGGCTGAAGAAGAAGAAGATCATATTTGATAAGCAAAGTCGTTCAGTGTTGTGCTCGAAGTGCCATGATTTGTAAATCTTTGACCTTGAACAACATTGGTGTGCTTCGGATTTGGATACTATCAATTCAAGAACAAGGTGAGAAAGTAGTTAATCCATCTTGGTCCTCGTTGTGACGTGAATTTGTCGATTATAGAGCAGAAAAATGACATTATTTTCGTGCCCATTTTAGTTGTTACCGGTGAATTCATAGGTATTAACAAATTTTCTGTCGAACAACTTGAAGTCGAAATTAGTAGCGAGAGTGTCACTTCGATGTAGAATCTCTGTTATTGTGCCTTTCAACCTCGCTTGGGAATTTCAAATTACGAAATTTTGTTGTTACTCGTTTCTCATTGTTGACCATCGTTCTTTCTTTCATCTGGTTGATTCCATAACATCGTCATTCTAGTAGGCACTCAATTACATCCGTTTTTGATGATTCATCATAGCCAGAACTTCATTCATCGTTGCTTGTTTCTAAGTACATGAATCGTTCACATCTTGAGCGTTCTAAAAGAAGAAGAAGATTTAACTGGAAAGAGAAAAGGTAGGAGATTTCGTTTTTGATTTTTGGAGGTTTTTGGTGATTTTATTCATCTACTTGGAAAATCAATTACAATTAGGGACTCAACATAGGGATGGACCTTTAGGAAGTACCACCAGAAATTGAATTCATCGTATTTCCAGTGCAAGGTCTGCAGGCAGGGATTATCTCTGCCCGCAAGCTCGTGTGGCGGATTGCTTATAGGAATGAAAAGATTGGTCTAGTATGGACCATTCGTATCCTTGTACTACTACTAGGAGCCATTAGAAAAAGATCTGCTGATGTATTGTATCATATCTGAAACTATAGCAAAACTAAGGAGCTATATAAAGACCAATAAGATATGACCGCAAAAAGCACCTGGAGGTACTTAGATATAACAAGAACTACTACAACAGAACTGAAGGGCAACTAGAATCATCCACTTAGATTGCTATGATCCCGCTCGTGTATAATGAAAATCGGAGTAGCAGTGTTCCTTTCAGACTAGCCATCTGGTGTGGTTCCTCAGGGTGAGGATGCGATGGGAACCCGAGACACTCGGTACCACTAGACAACGACGCACATGGGCACTCTTCACCAGGGAGCACATCTGACAAGATGCGTCAGAAATGTTGGCGAACGCGGCGGCCATTATTGGCGATCTTTTAGAATTAACGGCCCTACCTTTCAAAACTCGTGGCCCTACCTTTCAAAATTCACGCTCTAACAAACTTGCAAAATTCACGCCCTAACTTTCAAAATTCATGCCCTAACTTTCAAAATTCACGGCCTAACTTTCACAATTCAGGCCCTAGCTTTTGCCATTCATGCGCTAACTTTCAAAATTCATGCGCTAACTTTCAAAATTCATGAGCATAACAAGACGCTGCGCGTTTTTGCAGTGTTGTCGCAGCATTCGCCTACTTTCAAAATTCAAAAGCTAGAGCCAAAACTTAAAGTCAAAATTTAAAATCGAAATTCAAACTATTAAATTTAAAACTCAGAACCTAAAGTCAAAATTCAAAATCAACACTCGAAACTCAAAATTAGAAACTCAAAATTCGAAACTCAAAATTCGAAACTCAAAATTAGAAACTCAAAATTCGAAACTTAAAATTTAAAGTCAAAATTTAGAGTCAAAACTTAATGTCAAAACTTAAAGTCAAAATTTAGAGTCAAAATTCAAAATCTCAAGAATGTGTACACTACTACTACTAAGTCAGAACTTTGAATCAGAAATCAAATCCGAAATCTTGAATATGAGGAGTTTCAAAAGCAGACTGAAGCTTTACAAGTAGAGAGATTTCATTGACACGCTGGAGCATAGGATATTTGGTACAGGAATGCATAAATACTTTTCTGATGAAGGAAATGAGTCAATAGTATCGCGACTACATTATTGATTTTTACAGTGGAGATTGTGAATTACATACTAGCAAAATAGGACTACTTACGTAGATAGTTAAAGAATTAAGGCAATGAACAACTGGGAGCCCAGAGGGAGTAGCCTTTCAATAGTTTAGCTGTCGTGTTCTCTTCTCCCTCTTTCATTCTGGTCCAATTGTACTAGGTAGAACTTTGTACGCCATAATCTTTTCTTAGTTTCTGCCACGCTTCGTCCCTTTGTTTCTGCGTGGGAAGTCATAACTTTTTATGTCTAGCATGCATTATCGCGGCTGAGGAGAAACTACTTCAAGGAAACAGAAAATAGGAAATAGCACCAGTATGAGTATCTAATCATATGTTTTTCTTTGTTGGTAGATAGTTCTAATCTAGTAGTTACTTAAACTTGACCAACAATAGACAGAGTTCGAATTTTTCTTGCACGACGGAGAAGACCGTTCCAGAGCAAGGCGTGACCACGCTAGGTCGTCGCTTCCCCACACATCAGGACGCTCCATATTAACCTACTAGTCTTTCGTCGCGCCGCGCGAGCTTTCCGCGGGTAACGATATTCTAGCTCTCGCAAAATATCAGAAAGCAGACGCACAAGATAGCGTCTTGCTTACTATGAAAGTAGCGACTTCGCCGCAGAGAGCGGTGAATTGTTGCGTGGTGCTCCGGCGCACGCAACCAGTAATCATACAAGCATAATGGAGTCTGGTGGCCAGCCCCTACTCTTATGACAGATTCCTATCGTGTGAAAATCATTCTTATCAGTCCGTTCTCGCTCACGCGTATTTTCAGCGATTATTGTCCTAGGATCTCCCACTTGCCCTGTTGGATTTTTCCCCGTTCATCTCGCATCAATTTCCCAAGCGGGTCGCCATGCGGTGGAGTAATGAGTCATGGCTCGTCTACAACTCAAGGCGAAGCAGGCTTCTTTCATAAGGGTGTCGATGGTCGGACAGACCTGTTCATGCAAAGTGATCGCGCACCTCGCGGAGATAATTGCCCCAATGTATTGCAGGTAGTTTTCTCATTAAACGTTGCAAACATTCTATAGCTGGGACTAGTTGTACCTCCACCACCACCGAATCACCAATCTATGCAGCGACATCAAGACGAACCAAGCACAATCAGTTAAGCACGCTAGATGATTTGCATTCGATCCTTCGACGCCGAATCAACAGGTACCATGCAGCTCAGCCGAGAGGACAACAAGGAGCTGCAGCTCCGAAAATTTTCACTCTGGGTTGGGACCGCGTCATCGCGCTGCTGGTCACTCTTCTCCAGAATCTCCAGATAGGTACTGAACAATTGGTTGTCTGTGTTTGCACTCCTGCTCTGAGGTTTATTACTTAGTCTTCATCTCAGACTCAGCTCGAAATGAAAATCTACGCTTTTGTGTCAATTGAAATTTTCGCATTCTATCTTCAAGTTCCAGGTTAATGCCTCGTGGATTTTTGCCGCATACCGCAAGAAGCGGCTCCCCAACCAGTTTCGAGCAGCGAACACCTTGTGAGTACCCTGGACTCGCTACGCCGGACACTCAAGCCACGAAACAGTGTGCGAAACAGCGTCTACTTCCTCCAGATAGTCATCTTATGAAACAACAATGTCGTAGGCCCAATCTGAATCGACTAACATCATCAAAAGGAGCGAACACTTATCATCCAACGAAGTCCATGACATACTTGTTAGGTTGTACTCATGTCCTTGTAGTCTTCTTAATGTATAGCAGCCTAACGGTACCCGTCCTGCAGCACTCTGACTAGTAGAGTTTTGATTTACTTTCGCGGTTGCCTTGATCTGTCATACATTCATATTGCAGCGAGATGCAGTACAGCGACATGAACAAGAACGCCTAAACCTGAACGATGGGCGGGGACCGCTTGAAGTGACTGGGTGCCGAAACAATGCTCCCTTTACTGGAGCATCGTCAATTTCTCGGGTTTTGCCGACATGCGGTTCCCCAACAGGAGCCGGTGGCGGAAATGCAATGCCGCCGCAAGCGCAGATGAACCTACACACTGGTGAGCAAATCAACATGGACCTCAATCTTCATGGGATTGGAATGGACAATGATAGTGCAGCAGGTTGTGGTCCACAACATCGAGGATGTCGGATGTCGCAGCAGACTTCGCGCCAGCACATCGTAGTCGGGCCAGCCGTGTCGTCCCCGCCTCGTGGACGTGGCTGTGGGCATGCGGAAAGCAGTTCTAGTGCCCCTCGACGGCGCAGTTTCCATCAGCTGCCAAACCAAAATTGGGGAGGCCATGCCACAGGGGCTTCCAGCGGCATGGTGCACGGGCATGGTGGACGTTTCGAGCCCGCGGGTCACGATCCGTCCGGGGTTGTGCCTCAACACCAGCCCCCACTGCATCTCGTCCAGGAAAATTTCAATCTAGCACCCGGCGGTGGCGCTGTCCCTCAGCACCACCCGATGATCGACGCTGTTGCGGCGAGTCACTGTCACACGCCCATGCAGCTGCCGTTACGAGAGACAAACACAACGACGATGGCGCCCGCCGCAGCACAGCAGCACATGCTGGATTTTTCCTGCGGGGGCCCGGAGAAGTTGACCGCTGCTCGCAAAGCGGAGGTACTGAGCTTGATCCCGGAGAGCCGGGAAATCCCAGTGCCGCATCCCGCCTACTCCTTAGATCCTGGTGTGAGAGACCGGTTTCTCGCTGGCAGAATGCATGATCTGGACGACAACGCTGAGGACGATGGCGAATTACTTCTAGAACCCGACAACGGTGAGGACCGACGCGCCCTAGACCATCAGCATGAGCATGAGATCCAACAACCACTGGATGACCAACACGATCAGCGGCTGGGAGGTGGAAGAACAGGCGAGCTAGCAGCTCGCGGAGTGGCAGGTGTTGGGCAACAACATGGTATTGCCAATCCACGAGGACAAGATGACTCCCGTCGCAACTTTTTCACTAGCCATAACATGCAACATCATGACATCAGTCAGATTCCCGGGATGAATGTTGGGCGTGATCGCTCGGTATCAGACTGGGTGCAGAATGCAGTGAGACGTGGGAGCACGCAGCAGAAAACAGTGGTTACGAGACCAGCGCTGTCATCGAGTGCCGCGCAGCCAGGACCAGGGGCCGGCCAAGCAGGAAAGAGAGCGCAGCTTCGCGTATTGACACATTTAGATTTTGAATACACAACCAGGGAAGGTGGTTCTCTTTTGATGTTATTGTGTTTTTTCTGAGCGAATTATATGCGTGTTAGAACAATCATTAACATTATCGCACCACCATCCTAGAAAAAAAGCGCAAGTGGCTGTAATTCTTTGTCTGTTCACTTGTTTCGCAAACTTTAAACTTTACAGATCAAGCGCAACAGCCTTTCGGGAGATGAGTGTCAGAATGTACTACGTCAAGTACAGCACCCGAGCACAGGAAGACTTGCCGGGATACAGCAGAGAATGCAGTATGAGGATTTAATGGACCCCGCGCGAGTAGACCCCGATGACTACCATGGCGATCTCCAGATTCCGAGCCGATCATTTGCTAGACCCTTCGGTAGTAAGGGGAGTGGCAATCTCTTAATTGGAGGCGGTCCGCTCAGTCAGCAGCAGCACGATGTGCGAAGTTCCACGACCTCCAATGCCGTATTGGCTCAAAAGCAGGCCAGCGACTCGAACCTGCAACACGGACAGCATGACTATGACGGTGGAATTTTGTTTACAAGAAAGGCGTCCACGGCAAGCAGCCGGGGAAGTGACCCCCGAGACGCAGGTCCCAATAATCGGAGTATGGAAAAGCGCTACTTAGTAGTGGTCATCGTGGTTCTCGTAGCAGCTCTGGCTTCATTAGTAACCTTTTTAGTCGTCAAGCCGCAAGGCACGAGTTCGCGGAGCGGCGCCGCCTCTGCGCAGAGCGCTGGGAGTCAGTTGTCTCAGCAGCAAGCCACTCCGCATGGTGGATCTTCTCTCTTGGGCAACAGCAGTATCGGGACTTCGTTTCCGGGCGGGAGCAACACAGTGCTGTCGAATTCCACGGGAGAGATACACACGCCTGCGCCTCTGGGAGGTAGTCTCTCTACCGGTGGTGGAAGTGCCTTGGGTCCGCCGTCCTTGGCGAGTGCGCCTCCTCCGATCTGCACGGGGGGTCCGACTAACGGAGGCGGAGGAGGACAAGGTGGAGGTGGCGGGGGAGCAGCACCACCTGTGGCTGCTCGTCCAAGAGTAGGGCCGTCGCCTGGACCGATTAGTTTGGCGCCCCTGCGGGCACCGGCGGTAGGACAGGGTCCGATAACTCCACTGCCAAACGGACGAGTTCCTCCGCCGCAAGGACCAGGCGGAGGGAATGGAACTGCTGGCGCCGAAGCTTCTCGGCCTGAGAGTGACCTCGGTTCGGACGGGAGCGAAAGTCCGCCGAGTCCACCGGGAACTGGAGCGCAGACTCCGCATAGCCGCCACGGAACTAAGGAGCGAGCACGGCAACCTGCCAGGAGACGAGCAGTAGGCGCGCGAACAGCGGATGCCTGCGAGGAACAAGGGTTCGAGCGTAGGCCTGCCGGTCGTCGGGCCAGATTGCCTCAGAGGGGGAACAACGGGGATGGTCCGCCCCGCTCGGCGAAAACATCGCCGAGGCCGCAGGGAAAGCAGCTTGGAACGGGAAGGCGAAGGCCTCTTCAAAGAGGGCGCTCGGGGGAACAGCAAATTCTAGACGACGCGTCCCCGACGGCGCAACAACAACAACAACAGGGGCGACCAACGCCCCTGCAGCACACCGCCGCTGGGACCTACGCAACTCTCGCAGTGCACACTGGTGGTCAAGCAAATGCGGTGCAGCAAGGCGTGGCAGTGGCAATGCCTTTCGTAGCAGAAAACTGCGTGTATCACGTCCCGCAAAGCGGCTTCTGCACTCCGGCCGGTCCTGGGGCTCAGCATGCACAGCCATTGGTTTTCTACATCGACCACCCAAGCGTTGTCGGGAGCGTGGCTCCCACACCACGCGGGAGTGGGAGAGAATCTGGGACCGGTAGACTGCTCCAGGCGGCGAATCTGAAGCTGCAGGCTGTTGAGGCCGAGCGGCAGCAAGGTCAGGGCGCAGGGAGTTGCCGAGGGTCGCCTGGGCCGAGTGGCATGACGGTTCACTGTGCTAATGGAGGTGCTATTAATGGAGCATCTGGGCAACCTCCAGTTGAACTGGAAAGGGTCATGATCTCGCCGAAGGTAGGTATCATAACTGGTGTACCCTCCTCAATGAGGCGCGCTGCTGGAGCAGGAGGCACTAACGTGCACCAGCTTTTTACAACCTGCAGAGAACAACGCGGGGGAGCCCCACAGCTTAGCGAACCTGGGGAGATCACAACGAGCAGGGACACGTCGCCTGGGAATGCGACGGCGGGTTCGTTTGGTTTGCCGAGGGACGCCTCAGGGGTCGCTATGGTACCAGAGGATTCTGTGGTTGGTGGCTTGGCGGAGTCACTGGAGGAGGGCGCAGCCAAATTCGTCCAGGAGGAAGCGGCACGGGTAGGAAGTAAGAACTCATCTGTTGCAAGCGCAGGCCTCGTGCAGGAAGTTGTTGCAACGCAAGGTGCGGAAGCGCTTGACCAACAAGGAAGTGGATTACAACTCACCCCGGGTGAAGCAGGTCATGTTGGCGAGAACAATACTATGAAATTAGCGAACTCATTGGCGAGTCTTGCTTCGGGTTCCACCACAGCAGCAGGGAGCGGCACCTCGGATGGGCCAAGAAGCGCCCCTGATAGTGGACGCAACTCGGATGAAGAGCGGCCCTCACCAACGCCGTCAGGATTGTCGCAGTCACCGCAAACTTCGCCCGCTGCTGGTGGTAAAAGCACTGCAGCTCCTCCATCGGCAGGGACTGAGGCTGCTCGAGCTGCGGACGCAGATGCATCCGTCGTTGCTAGAAGTAGCGGCGCCACGGCTAGGGACAACCTGGATGTCGCAAGCACTGGCCAAGAATCGCAAACACGAGAGGACGCAGTGCGAGCAGCGGAGGGACGAGCAGCAACGCCACCTGCGGACGGAGATGATGCCCGAGTTGTCGATGTCAGAGGCATTCTGCAAGCGCATGCGGTGGAAGGGGCTCGCAGACGAAACGCCGCTGACCCTCCAAATCCAAATCCGCCTCCTTCCAGCCCGAGCTTTTCCAATGATGCTCTGCTCGGTCGAGACGTGGCTAGCTCTCAAGCACTCGATGGGAAAGCTAGTGCAGTAACGGAATACGCGGGCGTGCGCTCCGGAAGCGCTTCGCCAGGGACGGCAGCCCCTCCAAGTAGAGCCCAACACGACGCCGAGGGTGGTCACCTGGCTGCTAGTCCAGTTCATCTGCCGCCCCTAAGAGGCCCGCCAGTTCCACAGAGCAAACACTCGTCGCCAAAGCCTACGTCATCAGCTAATTCTTCTCGTGTGAGCTCAGCTGCGTCGAGTCCACATCAGCCCATCGCCTTGTCGCTGGCAACATGCTGCGCTGAGCGCAGCAGGAACGGCGGCGTGGGACCGCAACCGGTCGTTGGAGGCAGAGCGGACTTGTCTGCAGGCAGCAGAGACGAACAAGAAGAGGAGGGCAGCGCTTCTGGCAGGGCTACGAGACAACTCGCTGTTGCCAAGGCGGTGTCGGTTGTACTGGAAACCGTTGAGAACTCCGGGACGAATGGGGGCCGCAGTAATCGCGGCCATGGCGCTCAGCATTCTCGACAGCCGCCCTCTGCGCTGGATAGTCCGGGCGCGCCGGGAGTAGGTGGAGGTTTGCGGGGGCAGCAATTGGAACAGCGGACAAGAATTGGCGCGGCAAAGAATGGCCAGTCCGCCAGGGAGCCAGCGCTCAGAAGGCCTTTACAACGACCTACTCCTATGGCAGGAGTAATGCAACTTGGACACCCTCCCAACGGCGAGCCCGCGATGCCTGCCATCCCGACGGATCTAGAGTTTGCAGGAGCAGGAAGCGACTGTGCTGCCTGTAATGCTTCGGGCGCCCGTGGTAATTTAGGACCTTCAGACCAGCAGCAGCAGCAGCAGCAGTACGAGCAGCAACCACGACCAGCCGGATTCGTAGTTCCGCCTTCTCCGGCACAGCAGGACCAGCAGCCCGGATTCGTACTTCAGCCTCATCCACAGCAGCAGCAGTTTGTTCACTCCTGGGCGCTAAATGGCCTTCCGTCACCTGTTGGTGGGATGACCAGAGGCCACATTCTGCAACTCGCAACACCCAACGGATCCCCGATTCCTACCGGGTTGCTTACACCAGCTCCATTACATTAAGCTCGGCTTTTCGATAGAAGTGCTCTTTTTACTCTCTCAGCATCAACTCTGTCATCGAAGTAAGTATATATATAATTCATTACAATAGCAACACTCCGCGAAAGAAGATTCACATCCTCATTTCGGTGCATTCTTGTAATTTCCGTCTTTCAGTAGATCTTAGGGATCCTGGAACACGAGGTGTACAAATCTGCACCGCAGTACTGCTCGTCCTGGAAGAGCTAGATGCAACGGTACCATCTGATTGAAAATGGAGCTTGGCGTCGACGTCTTTCAGCTGAGTACTGGCAACATGTAAAGTATCGAAAAAAACACTTACGCTAATTGTAGCAGCATCAACACCATCATGCAGGAGCCGCGGTGTTTCAGGGAGCCTCTCCACAGGCAACGCACCAATTTGTGGGTGTGCAAGCCACTACGACTGCTCAGCTTCCCACTGCTTGCCAGGTGATCTCTCTGCCCGCCGCATCACCAGGTTCCGGCGCACAAACACAAGTTTTTGTCGCGGTCGCAGCCCACAACGCCATACAGGCGGCGCCATGTCGTTCTGGACGCAGCACGCCTGCACCGCCAAGGGTTTTTCTGGCGAGCAGACCACCGTAAATATTTTATGAATACTTATCTATATTTTCCCTTCGCCTTTTTTCAAGCGACTGTGACGAGACTAAGAGTAGTTAGTCTTTGATTTGTAGAGGCAAGAAACTTTCTTCTTATTTCACACTTCTTTCTGCAATCTGTGGATCAAATCGTTATTCCATCCACGCTTTGCTTTGTGAAAAGCATGAACTAACTTCAAACGACATCTTCAGGACTCCACCGGCTGGACTAAATAATGGATCGGGGGCTGCTGCTGATGTTAAGGATACAGTTTTTCACCATCACCATATAAGGTGAAGAATTATAGAAATGCTGAGTAGAAGATGATTTTTTTCACATCGAAGTTGTACAGGGAAACAAGAAAGACAACTCAAGGACACTTTTTTAGAGAATCATGACAGACACTCACAAGGATGATGAGCGCCTGTATTATCTACTTAACTAATATATTATATATAGTGGCACTATTGCTTCTGCTAAGGACGAGGAGGATCTTCAAGGTGATAACGATACGCAAATTCAAGAGGAAGCATGGAATCAGTACTACGATCATCAGCAGCAAATGCGAAGTACAAATCCGACACACTTGCTGCTCCCAAATGGGCAATTCCACCAACTTGTCACCGCTCCGATTTTGTTGCCTCATACTAACTGATACTCCACAGCAGTGTGGGAGTCGAAGTACTAGTCGTGCCATTTGGCCTCCGATATACGTAGACTTGTTGCCGAATGTGCGGTCTTATGCGCCCCCAGTATGTAACTTGGATGACAATAGTTGAACAGGTTAATCAATTGTTTGAAAGGGTGGTGGCATATAGTCCTAACGCAAAAAAAAAAAATCTGCGGTGGTCGAGAGTGGCCATATCAGGGACACACACATGACATGACACAGCAGTATATGTATAACTACCCGAGACTCATGCCATACCAGAAAACGAGTAGTGACGGTTGCGGATGAGGAAGACGCTCTAGCTCCTGAACTAAAATTTGCCACGTCGTTGAAGAAGAATCTGTAGCAGAACGTGCACGTCAACATTGCATCAATGACACCTGTGGGAGCACCTCTTTAATCCACGAACGAAGTACTTCTTGTACTTGTTCATCGCGACGTGAGTCAAGAAGTACAACAAGTCGTACAACCCGCATTCCCCCGTGGGTGATACTTTTTATGCAGAGGACGAAGTGTTGTAGTTAGTTCTTTCCATTTATTTCCAATAGGAATAAAACCAAGGTGGATAAGTGATTACTATGTATTACATTCTTACTAGTGTGCCCTATTGAGTCAATTTCTGGAGGACAAAGTTCACCAGAAAGATCGATCTATTATCAATAACGCCAATGCGACCTCAGGCTGAATTGTGATGAAAATTTAACATAAAATAATTGAATGACTCTCATAATGATATGACGATGACCTCCACTACTTTCTTAGATTTATATCAGATAGATATGATCGATAAGTCTGTAACTAATCGCCACGAACAAGATTAATACAAAAGAACGAATACGTCAGATCAAAAAAGAAAATGAGTGGAATTGGTAGTACTTACTCTTTCGGAGAACATCCATCGATCAACATGAAAGCTGTATTTTTCATCAGGTTATTAAGATGATGCTTTAGCGTAAGTGGCGTGCGTCCCTCGATGACCTTTGCACGTATACTACGCGAAATAGTGCTGATATGATTGCTGCACATATGATTACGATGAGAAGTTTCTATGTCATTTAGGTAAAGATGTAAGGAGTACCCACAAATGTTGTGGGATCCATTGTAGGGGAATGTTGGTGAACTGCAACGTGCTACATTCATACATGTCATTTAAGTAAAAGAACTTGTACAAAAACATCATGAATTGAAGCTCGTGAACGAAACATAGAGATGAGACCACTCAGGAGATAGACCACTTCGACTTCGATGAATTTATATCTTAGAAAGAGTTGTTGATCTTGTGATTGAAGAATTGTTAGGTTTCGTTAGAATAATGATAATCTTGAATCGACAGAACTGAACAAGGAGAAGACCGTGGCCGTGAGGATAGGCTTTCTTTCTTAGTGGTCATGGTGCCTTTAAGTTCGGCATATTCGATTTCAAACATACTAGTATTATATAACAAGTCCTCGCAACTACTAACTAATAGTAGTATGTACTATATTCAATCACCACAGTAAGGACGCAGGATAAGCAAAGGGCCGTGCAGAAGTCGACGGTTGTGCAGGAGCGGAAGATAAAAGACTAATACTTCTCTTACATCTGCTGGGGCGCAACTTGAGTGGGGAGTTGATGGCACTGTCTGGAGGTTCCCCTTCGTCCCACGATCTAGTCCTACATCGACACATCGCTAACCAGAAATCAACAAATACCAACCTTGAGGCTACCAGGATGGACTAAACTAACTGCGATTTTCTCTTTTTCGAGAGCACGTGGGGAGAAGGCTCAATGGGATGACGAGTACACCATTTCGGGTTGCGGTTACCATCGTCGGGAATAACCAAATTAGGTTCCTATCCTGCGGTAGAGGAGCGGGGATTCAATTTTTTACGTACGGCGCGACACGGATGCGGCGTAGGGTTTGCATGCGAAACTGATAATAGTACGAAAAACCATACTAGAACCATACTGCGTAGTTGTCGGCGGGTGTTGCTATGTTTGCTTTTGTGCGTATTATAAATCCTTTTGCAGGTATGGGCATGTGTAGATCCGTGTGTATCATATTTTTGCGACTAACTATGACTTGGTGTAGGCGTGTGATTGTGATGTTCTCCATGCTAGGAACGAGTTGGCGCATACATTTCGTAATCAAGGGTATCACATCAATTTAATTTTTGATTTTATTTTGAGCGTCGTCGGAATCCATACCGCCTCGCGTTTTTTCGCCAGGTTTTTATCTCCGTCACGAAAAATTACCCCTCCTTATGGCCCTCATGCTACATAGAAGTAGTCGACACTGATGATTCGTATTGACGGATGGGATGATCCGTGGTAAGTTACATAGATTCGCCGTCTTCATCACAACAGGCGAGCTGACGCATCGGCGTTGGATATGAAAGAGTCGTGATTCAAGGATCTCGATGCTGAAAAACAGAGACCCAGCAAGCTGCATCGATCTAGTCAGGCCTGCTAACAAAGCTTACCTATAATTGCTGTTAAGCTAGTACCTACAAGCGTAGAAATAGAAGCCTTCTCTAAATTCAAAATTTCATTCTGGACATTCTTCTTGATGAGAGCTGCATGTCTTGTCGTGATTATGCACAAAGAGACCGATGTTCGGAACAACCTTTGTCATTTGGCCGAATAGGTTCGGGTGGTCAATAAATATCACTCTGGTCTTTAGAAAAATATGGATGGAGTTGTTAATTCTTGATTACCCTCACGGTACAAAATACTGGGACCACAAATAGCGTAGGTACTAGACAGCATAGAATAAGAATCAGGACAACTTGGTGGACCATATGATTCCGAAGACGTCGTGCATGCTTTGGCGGTTATGATTTATAGTTGTACATCAACATCATGTTTAGGTACTATCTGAATTTCCCTCAGTATAATCCATGGTTACGCTGCTCTTCCCCGCATATGGTCAGAGACTATTTTTGACCTATTTTTCTTCCTTACATCAAAAGCAGCTTCGCTACTTCTAAAACAAATATCAACTTCATGTATTTTAGAATCTAAATCACTTCCACCATCATCCAAACATATAATTTACTTGGACATTCTTTTAATTTTCATGACAGCACGACACGGACACAAGCTATAACTTACTACATGTTGCTATGTTGGTGTCTTATTCAATTCTTCATCATAACAAGAATAGTTCTTGAAAGCGGTCGAATGATCGAACGAAACATTTGTTGTGCCTCAAACGACAAAGAACCAAGAACATGGTCTGGTGTTTTACGCTCGCCAATTGTAGACCCGTCGTGTCTTCCAACAACATGATCCCTCATAAAAATATTGAATCTTCTTGTAGTTGTTTTATCTGCGCAGCTGAACAAAAGATGTTTTCTGTGGTCGTCAGTGTCTACCCTTGTGGAAGCATCTTCAGAGTAGGGTCGGTTGCGCAACAAGCGAACAACCGAGAACCGACATGCGTTCTTGTTCGCACCTATGATCGCGCTCCTGGTGCCTAGTATGAGTCTTCGCATGAGAGGCTTGTTCAATCGAGAAAATTATTGCGCCATCTTGGTCTCATGATCTCCACCTCAGAACAGAGGGATCTCCACTTCAGAAAGGGACTTTTTTCAAGAGCTGGAACAAAGAGGACGAGACCACTGACGGAGTCACTTACTGTACTGTATGAGTGAGAAATATGAAAACCACGCTTCAAGAATCGTGAGGACAGTCCACTAATTGTATTTGTAATTTCAGTATAGCTATGGTTTTTAGGTATCTGGATTGATTATGAGTGCGAAGACTCATGGAGCTACGTCCACGATCGTAGGTAGTGTTGCTGCCCGAGTGCGCTTTTCCCCCGCTGGCATTTACCTGCCAAAGGCACCCTTTCGGCGGCCGGAAAGAACTCTAGAAAGCTGTGATCATGGAACCTCCTTTGCAGGCTCAACACGAAACGACGACACTGCGAAAAGAAGAATTGTGCAGGAGGAGGATGAAGGAGCGGAGCCTTTCTTCACTTCCAGCTCTTCTAGCTCTTCGAGTAGAAGCACCTCGAAGCTCTCAATTTTGGATCTCCTAGGAGAGCTATCGCCAAGTTTAGAGCGTGGGGTCCGTTACGACCGCATTCGACTAGGGCCGCCGATACTAGTGAGAAGAACGGACGAAACGGGACCTGATTGTACAACGAGGACGTCTTCAAGAGCAAGTTCCGGATTCGGAGGTTACGATGCGGCGTCAAATACGCGAGGATCATATTCAGGGTCCTCGTCTGACGCGCCACCGGCGATCAGGATCGCAGGGAAACCAAGATGGCGCAGGCAACTGGAAAAGTTGCACAATTATCCGACGGAAGTGTCCTCCAGTAGTGGCAACGCGGAAGTACCTGGATCTGAGTCTGACACGAGATTTTCAAGCACTTCGTCTGCCTCATCGAGTTCTACTAGTAGTAGTTCTTGGAGTACCGGAGCTGCTAATGTAGCACCTCCGAGAATTTCTCAATTAGCAGAGGACCGAGTTGCTGTAACGTCGCTCCGCAGTGTCCAGTTGCTTCCATCAATTCGCGAACGCATTTCTCGCTTGTTGCAGGATTTTGGCAACAAGCGCGATTTGCAGCGTCATGGTCGGTATATTCAAGACATTATGCGGTCACGTTCCTCGGCGGAAATTCCGGCAAGGCTAGCTTCCCGCTTCTTGCCGGAATTTGACGACGGTGAATCACCCATGGACAGGATTGTCAAGGACCCTGCCTATCAGGCGGCCATTCGCGGTCAGGAATACAAAGACCTATCGTCACCGTCATTGGCAGAGGAGGACGAAAACAAAATCGACAATCTCGACGAAGATCATGTTGAAGCTTCTACGCGTTCGGATTCTGATGATCACTCTCACTCAGCGACGAAGAGGAGTAAGCCAAATAAGTATGAGGATATTTTTGCTGACGAAGACGAAAACAATGATGAAGAAACATCAACATCTGACGACGAGATGGATGGCAATAAGAGTAGTGGAGTGCGGCCGCCGAAGACAATGGCCTACTTGACGCGTCTAGCTCGCGCACACGCCGATGACTCGCACCACAAACTGTATCAAATGTTCTGGTCGCCAGAGGCTGCATTAGCCTACCTGGGGGAGCGTTACCAGGGCGCCTACGCATCAAACATGCGGATCCTTCATGAAGTTAGATTGCGGTGTTTGGGATTTAATCCCAAACGAGTCCTCGACTACGGTTCCGGGCCTGCGCCAAGTGTCGCAGCTGCGTTGCGCATTTTCGATACGGTGGAGGAGGTGGTACTGGTCGAACCATCAGCGCATATGGTGCAGCTCGGCCAACATATTCTCAAGGACTACACAAGCGGCCCTCAGTTCCAACACTACTTCGACGCTAGAAAGTTGCAGGATGAGGAGGAGCAAGATTTCCTTGAGACTGGAGTGGATGAGCAAGAACTCTCTCCAGAGGAGGAGGAGGCAGAAGTAGCTAGAACACTAGACGATGAGGACGGCTTTCGAGTGGCCTCTGGGGCAGGACTCGCAGGAGACCACGAGGGAAGTATTGGGACAAGAGGAGATGAGTCGAGTGATGCCGATCCTTTAGCTCAGCCAAGCAGAAGTTCTTACAGCAACCCTTATAGTGGTACGAGCAAAAGGCGACCGCTGCGCGTACCTCCGAAATTGCAGTGGCAGTCGTGTTTGTATGATGAACGGACGACTGGAGTTGCACCAGAGCGTCGCTTCGACCTGATCACACTGTCGTATGTGCAGATGGACATCAAGGGCCAGCCTTCGCGCGATATGCTGATTCGCAATTTGTGGAATCGGCTCGCTCCTGGTGGTGTGTTGATGCTGGTAGAACGAGGCACGCCTACTGGATTTCGGTTCATGCACCACACAAGGGAGATGTTCATTGAAGAGATGGGTACGCAGCATTTTCATTTTGTGGCTCCTTGTCCCCATGAGAGCATGTGTCCTTTAGCGGTGACCGGCCGAGATTGGTGCCATTTCTCCCAACGAGTCGGCCGTTTATCCCCGAAAGTCTATTGCAAAGGCAGTCGCGCGAAAAATATGGAAAACGAAAAATTTTCCTTCCTTGCGATCCGTCGTGGACCGGGACCCCGTGTGCGCTACGCAAGTGAAAAGCAGTGTCCGACAGCGGAGGAGAAGAGCTACTTTTGGCCGCGTGTCGTTTTCCCATCCATCAAGCGTGGCGGTCACGTGTTGATGGATGTGTGTAGTCGATGCACGAAAGGCTGCACTTCAATTTCATCGTCGAGCAGCGGAACTGGAACTGATGATCATTCAAAGAGTGCAGGTTGTGGTAGTGTTTCTGGACGATCTGGTAGTACTGCTAAAGATACATCAGCAACTACTTCCTCCACCAGTGCTTTCGGTTCTACAACTTCCTCTTCTTCCAGTGGAAATAAGGAAGTCGTGGAGTCGTCGCGCTTCGAGCGTATTTCTACGTCAAAAGCGAAGGCGCATCTTTTTGGTTTTCGTTTTTCTAGACAGTGTATGTGGGGCGATCTGTGGCGATACCCGAAGCGTGTCAACCGTGCAGAGGCTAGGGCGTACATTACAGACGACACGCGACAGCATCTTGATAGACTGGCAAAGAAGGCGATTCAAGCGATGGGCTTGGATGCAGACGACGATTGCTTAGCCGCAGAAGCACGGAAAAAAAAATCTAGTGATGAAACCAATGATGATGAGGCAAGGGCATACGCAAAAGCTACGCAAACTCATAAAAATCATACCAAAAGGAATGACACTAGTCCTGCTAGTAATTCCAATGCAAATCATTCTAGTTCCGCTAAAAAGGTTTCAACAGTAGCTGGCCAACCCAGCTTTTGGCGCGAAAAACGCAATAGTGAATACCATTATGGGAAATGATCTTTTCCAAAAGGGAAAGAAATTTATGCACTCGTGGTCGTAAAAGAAATGAACAACCGCCTACTATTCGGAAATCTAATGATCACAAGAAGTAGTCCACTTTCCAAAGGCTCTCGCTGGAGCCCAGGACTGAAAAACCGCATCGACATCGTGTTCCTGGCGGTCGACCTTTAGGTTTCTACGATCATTGTTCAGTCATGTTCAACCTTTCATAAATGTCTAAGAAGTCTCACGAAGTAGATCCCAGATGCAACGAACAGAAAAGATCAAGACTTACGACTGAGAAACGATCCAAGTAGATGAGACGATCATGGGATCCGGACAGAACGGTCAGCAGAGGTTTCTCGTGCGACCGATGTATGGAAGGATCGCTAAGATCCTGTCTGTCGATCATGGAAAGCTCACATTCTGTGCTGGATCGTTCAGACCTTCGAAGTCAAAGAAACTCCTGAGATCTTCTATGCTCTATGCTCTTTTATTCGTTCTCCAAAACGTGAAACACAGGATGCACTCTGCGGTGGCGTCGCACCAATGCTTGTGATGGAAGGACTCTACCATCAATATGCATAATTTTACTTAATGTTAGTGGTTTCTTCTATGTGAAACCTACCATTTTTTCTATTTCATGACATCGACAAGTGACTATTCATTGACATTTGATTTTTTCCTCGCATCTTCAAGTACTCTGCAAAAATGGGTCGTACAACCGCAAAGAAGAAGCAGAGCAAGCGTGCTCAGAAGAAGGCCATGGCCAAACGGTCAGGCGAGAAGAAGGCCAAGCCAGGGCGCAAAGGAGGTAATAGGAAGGAGGCCAAAGTGAACCGAGCAAAGAAAGAAAAGATTCACAAGTTGATGGATAAAAGGCTTCCCGATGTCCTTTCCACCCGACGCTCCGCAGCTGACGTCTTTGCAGGTGAGAGTGATGCGGAAAACGATGATAGCGACGACCTGCAAGATGCTGATTTGAAAAAGACTACAGGTGGAGATGAAAGCGACGATGACGACGAAGTCTTTCCACCAACGGGAACAAAGGGTTGCGCAAAGGACGACGATAACTCCAATCAACATGAGATGTCCACTGCCTTCGCTACAAAGCTCTCCCACACGGAAAAAAGTATCCGCGATAAGGGTTTCAAAAGCTTGCAAAAGTGGCTGAAAAAGCGGGCTGATAAGCTGACAGAACTGGATTTCGTGAAGCTGTGGCGTGCGCTCTTCTACTGTCTATGGATGTCCGACAAAAAGCCAGTGCAGCAAGCTCTTTCGGTCCACATCGCACAGCTCACGCAGTGTATCGACAAGGAGAAAGTTTCCCTATGGATGGGCGCATTCCTAGAAGTGATGCAAACTGAATGGCCCAAGCTCGACACATGGCGAATGAACAAATTTCTCCTCATGGTATCATCAAGCACTCACTTAAATTATAGACCTTCTGTGGACCACCTGTCTGTGGACCTTACCATGCTGATATATGTTGGTTACCCAATTAAGATACGCCTTTCGTCATCTCGCGTGAACTTTCCTAGGCTAGAAAGTTTATCTTCTGTACAACTTATTTCACTCAACGCAGGTTCGCATTCAAATGGCAGAGATGTTCTCGTTTGTGCAGAAACAGGACTGGGAGTCGGAGGTTATCGAGAGTCTGAATGACGTCTACCTGTCAATTGCGCCATTGTCGTTGGAAAGCGCCTTCAATCCCGGGTTTGCGCAGCACTTCGCTGCCTGTTTCTGGGACGAGTTTGCGGCAACGGCTGAGGCAGCACGTAAGTCGGCTGCAGCAGCAAATGGCGTCGCTGGTGAAGACAACAGTGCAGAAGCCGATGGTGCCAATAAGAAGAACAAGGCCAAAAAGAAAAAGACCAAGGCAGCGAATTCGGAGGTGGAGACGAAAACCAAAGCCAAAGACCAAGACGGCGATGAAAGAATAAACGCTGCAGAGGAAAAGAAAGTGTTGACTCCAGCGACAGACGACACGACTCTGCATTTTCTAGAACCCTTCCTCCAAGTTCTTGCTGATCCTGCTTTTTCGGACACCTTCGCGAAGGCGATCGTCAACGAAATCTTAGGCGCAAAGTTGCCGAAGAACATGAGGGAGCCAATAGCAAATGAGCTCTTTGACATTGCGACAGACGATGAAGTAAAGCCATACAAGCGGGAGGCGCTGTTGAGCCTTGTGAGACAGCTCCAAGAAGCAGATGCAGACGAGCCAGGTACTACGAAGTTGAAAATTTTGAATGGCTTGTTCGTGTACGTGTTCTTTTTTTCAATGTATTTTTTGAGTAGGCCTCATGTGTCTTTCCTGCTTTACGATTAATTTCTTACGACAAGCAGTCTCTTGAATAAGATGGATTGCATCCTGTACTCCCCTCTCTTTGTACGTTTCAGTTGTCTTGCCATTGAGGGAACCGAAGATCAACCCGAGACTGGAAGCACCGAAGAGAAAACTGCGCAAAGGCCTGGGTGTGCGAACGCGAAATCAACGCAAGGTTCGTCAGCGCGATAAGAGATAGTTGCAACACGGATACAAGACGTGTTGGCACTCTTCGGGGACGAGGAAACACCCACATCTTATTGTGTGGCTGGTGCTTGATGATTCTCCTTCTTGTGGCATCATACTCTATTTGAATTTCATATCCGTCACCTCCATTGAATGAGTAATAGTGCATCAGACGCAGACCGTTTGCGGATTAAGAGGTATCTCCACTAAGCCAACGTCTCTTATGTGACCATGTCACGCGATTTCGACATGGCGTCTTGAATTCTTTTTCAGGTGTTCGAAGTACTGGTTTTTACGGTTAGTACTGGCAGAAAAACAGTTTGAGTTTCGAATCTTCGTCACTGTTCATGCATGGAAGACTAAACAAATGAAAATTGTCCGCGGAAATAAGCTTCAGCGTCTTGATTACAAACCTAAAGAGGGAGAGAGAAGCGAGAAATTTGACTGAACAAAAACGCAAATATGTTCATTTCCACATCACGCGTATCTCGCAGCCGCCAAGTGGCTGCTGGCAGAACCAATCGATATCGGCATCGTGGACGGTATCAAGAATTTTCGCAGCATGAGGCGGAAGGCAAATTGCCGTGGAGGCGCAGTACGCGAGATGCGCAACGACGTAATGGTGACGAACCACTGCAGTTCGACCTGCCTCGACCGCTTACGCAAGAGGAAAAACTCCAGCTACGTCGAAACATGCGCCTTGCCCTACAAAGCTTCCACTCGACCACTGCTGCCGTGACTTCTCCAAAAAGAGAATATATTAATGCTGAGGAGGAAGATGCGATGGTGAATGAGAGATTCATCCTCGGAGAGCCTCGGCCTCAGATTGAAGCAGGTTGTCCTTCTTCCAGTACATCCGGTTCCTTGCAGATTGGTGGCAGCAGCAGCAGCGACTCTGTCGTGTCGCTGAGTGACAGAGTCGTGCTACGAGAGACGGCTAAAGATGGAAAACTGCGTGATCCTGAATTTCCTTTCATAGCCGAGCTCCACGCGGCCACAACTTCAAATGTACGAAAATCCAGCACTAGAGGAAATTCCTCCGACGTCAGCAGCGATGCTAAGCAGAGGCCGCCAGACCCACTACGACCGCAGCAGCCCACAGACAAGCAACGCAGTGTAGAAGAGGTGATTGCAATGGCGCGTGAGAGAGAGGCCGCTGACCTCTTCGTTGGCTGGCACCGTGAGCGGGAAGCTGCTAGAAAAAAGGCTGCTCGGACATTTATGTCCAAATTAGAGCCAGCACTCACCCCATCTCTCCCCTTGCAAGCACGTGTGAACTTACTGTATCAGTTATTGGTGAGAGAGTTTCTAGGTACCACGACGTCAAGCACACCTCTTGCTCAAAAAGATGGAGAATCAGGGAAGCAGGCCAGCAACTCAAACTCAATCACAATAAAGCTCAAAGTCGCAACCGGTGAACAGGAGCACGCTGTCTCAGAATCAGACCGTCGTTTAGCCAGCGTGATAAAAAGCGACTTGCGAGAACGCTTGTTGGCAGATCCTCGTGTCTTGGACGTGATTCAGAATGCCTTTGCGCAGCGAACGTCTTTTTCGTCACCAGTGCCGCTTGCGCAAACGTTGATGGTCGTCTTTTGCCTCCAAGCAGCGGACGCACAAGGCCGCCAAGTGGTGCGAGGTCTCGTCTCCGAATTGAGCCAGCCCTCTAGAATCACAACGCTTATTAGTCCTTTCCGCAAACAGATTTTGACACCTGCAATTGTAAGGTATCCGCATCTTTCTGACGCAGTGAAAGGGGATTGGATTCGTATTTGGCGTGACGATGTTATTGCACTTCTCGAGCTCATGAACGGGAAAGTAAGCGTGGATCGAGATAGACAAGAATCGCAAGAAGGCGTTGGAGATTCACACACCTCACAGCGCACGCGTGAAAAACACAGAAAACCGACCCCGGAAAGTGCGGGCACCGAGCTGGTGGCTTTTTGGAGATTTTTGACAAGTGCGCGTGCTGGGTGTGGTGGTCTTCAGGAAAGATCTTCTTTTTTGCGATTTTGGGTTAGCGATGGAATAAACACTTGTGCTGCTTGTGGATTCGGAGACTCGACAGGGGAAACTACATCCACACTTTCACTTTCAAAACCGGCGCACGAGTCGGGGGACGCAGATGAAGAGTCCTTGGCGGACCTTGTGCGTTCGCCAGAGAGAGCAGCCGCAGGGCAAAGGTCTTCCAATTTAAATGCTATGGTGAAGCGCCCGCTCACCTCTTCGGACCGTCCACCAACTGCGGGGCTGGACATGACAGAGTATTGCCGTGAACTTACGAATGCATTGCCGACCTTGCCGCTCGAAAATTTGGTCGCAGTTTTCTTCCATCATGTGAAGAATTTTGAACCTCGAACACTCTCAACCCCAGTATTTCGGGAAACCTTTCATCAATTTGTCGTCCAATTTCTGTATCGCATGATCTTGACGACTGCTCGCCAAAGACACGATTTACTGCTATCTTTCGCGCTTTACAAGCGCAAATACGACTACTTCGCTCTCTCTGCAGATGACGGAAATATTAAGTGCGAGACTTCTGTTGATTATAGAAATTCCCGTTCCACCACCACCTTTCGCGAGTTACCGCAGTTGCATCCGTTTTACGAAGACACGACCAAGCTGTGCATTCGACGGTTAGGAGGCGCTTGTCTAGTGGATGGCGTTTTTGAACCATTGAGCCTGAAGGAGTTGGCTTTTCCACTCTTGGCGTGGACAGATCTAAACCTGCCCAAATTGTCGAAGCCGGCGCAGCAGGTTTTACTTCAAAAGTGCACTGCGATGGAGTCTATGCCTGTGTTGCAGTTACCGTCTTCAACTAAGACAGGAAAAGCAAACCTCGTGGATGAAAATGGGAAAGAACTCGCTATCAAGCCTAAGAAAAGTCCGACGACACGGCGCATGCGATCGCTATCAGCGGATCAGTTTTCTGCATTGCTACTCGGCTTTTCGAGGGCATTTCGTCTAGACACACCGGGACGCAGCATGGGAGGTAAGAATGGGCTTTCTGACACTGTTGGGGAATCTAGCAGTGTCGCTCGAAGTTTTCGAAAGAGTTTTGAGCAGTTACTGCCAAGTTTTTCATCCCCAAAGCAGCTGGCTAGTTGCATCACGTGTTTGCACGAGGCAGGCTGGTGCGCCTCAAAGGGCACCAAGAAGACCTTGCAAGCTGGCTTTTACCAACTTGTAAAGTTTTTAGAAGCCGCTCACGAAGGTTCTCACATCGAAGGCGCTTCATCAGGGAACGATAGGACGAAAATGGAAGCTGCACCAAGGCACCTTATGATCTCCGCGCCAGATCTGCACCGCTTACTGCGGATTCTCGGTCACCCGCGACAGCATCTCTCCTCTCGCAACACTTTTTTTGAGCGGTTGGTCGTGCATAATCTCGCACTGATCAGTTCGTTCTCAACTGCGCAAATGGTCGATTTTGCCTGCGACGCACGCGAATGTCGTGCACTGAACAGCTTCCCGATGTCCCTAGTGTATCTGCGAGAACCTGCTCGTCTATCGCAGCTCTCTGTGCCACAGGCAGTCCGCTTCCTGGATTGTCTTGCCTATATGGGCGTGCAGAGTCGGGCTTTGGTGGAAAAAATTCTAGGAGAAAAAATTTTGCTCGTACTAGAAAGACAAGCGAGCATCGAAGAAAGAACGGAGCAAGATTACTTATCCCGCCTAGCTGGTCATGGTCATGCTCATGGTCAACGTAACGAACATCGTGTTGCGCTTGTTGATTCTCATAGGGACGAGACGAAGGGGCACCTGCCTTCATCAAGTTCAAAATTGGCGATTCCCTCAAAAACAGTTGTAAGACACCAGTATCGTCCACAGCAAGCCTCATTGCGACCTGGCCAGGCAGCAACTTTACTTCGAGCTATAAGCGCTTTGGATCTGTTAGAAGATCCCAAGGATGCGAAGGACGACTATCCTTTGCCAACTGATCTGAGTATGTGTATGGATCATCACGCTCGTGGTTTAGAAATCGCGACCACTTCTCCCGGAGCAACTGCTGCTAACGAAAAATCCACTCGATTTCGCTCTGCAGCACAACAGCTTGTGCGCATAGCAGTTAACGCTGGCGGGGAAAACATTCTCCAAGATGCTTCTGACAATGTGAAAAACCTAGTTGAAGGAGTATATGATCTACCCGGAAATGACTTGCGGCTTGAAGCTTGGAGTATGTTAGATTTGCAAAAAGGGAATGTTGGACCTGACGGTGGAACGAAGGAAGTGGGACAGTGGAAGCAGGCTGATGCTTATACCAGGTTAGAAGATTGTGCTATAGACAGCGGGAGGGAGCACTACGACAAAGATAAAAACGCGCTACCTGGACGAGGTGGCAGTGATATCGGTCGTAGGGTGACCGGGATTTTGGAAGGAAATGACCTACAAAAGTATCTTGCTGGAGACGATTGTGTTGGTTCCAGTATTGGTCAAGCTGGTAGCGGCTGCTCAGAGATTTCTTCTGCATTTTTACCCGCCAATGATGCTGACGCCGTCAGCAACGTCGAAAGCGAAAGCTTGACGCAACAAGAAGGCGCAGCATGCGCACCACGCCCTGTGCCCACTGAAAATCTAGCAAATCGAGTGCAGATTGGCACCTCGGAAGTTGACGTGCTTCCGAAGGTCGACATGAGGCATGCTGAAAAGCAAAATAGCAAACATATGATTAGTACGCCCCCATTTTTTGCCACCAGTACGATTGCCATACCGGTCCAGCGTCGCAGTGAAGCCCTCATCAGCCTAGCAGAGGCGCGCAAAAGTAAGCTAGAACGACCCCGTGTTGCACGTACGAGCTATGATTTCGGTCGCATACTTTCTGCCTTACCTGTGGCAGACGTTTTGAAAATGATACCAACCGGTGATGACCGACCGATGACAAACACTATTCCTACAACAGAGAAGAGGACAAAGCCCTCCACGTCCAAAGATGAAGGGGAAGCATTGTTAGATCGTGAACGGTCAGCTGGTTTTCGTTTCCAGCATCGCGACGTCCACGAGCTGGAGTACATCCACTTCTTTCTGAAGCTAGGGATTATGATTGTCCCCGAAGGCCAATACGTCGATCGGGAAACGGGTGGCCTTGCGCTTTTTCTCCCTGCGCGTTTGCGGCTCCGGTTCTGGCATCGAACACTCGCATCTCACTTTGGTGCTCCGTCTTCTACTTCACGAAGTTGTCTTCAAGAAGGTGATAACGCCAGTGCCAGTCCAGTCCTCCTCCTGCGTGGTGGCGATGTTGAGAAGGCTCTCTTGCAGGGTGAAGAGCGGACAGTGCGATGGAGCGGGGAACGCGTCCGAGAGGCCTTTCAGCGGCAGGTCTTGCGACTTGCCCATGAAACTGAGAACTTTACTAAAGGTGGCATTGGCGATTGCGCTGCAGGGAGAAATGTGCGCGAACAGCTCAGAACCGAACTCGTTTTTCAGTTGCGGCAGCTTGGGGCCAGTGCAGCAGATGTGCAAGAGGCAATGGCGCCAATCGAAATCGTCATCTAAGAGGTTTGTAACAGATTGATATCACGCATAAGTACATGTAACGGATCTTGCCTCTCAATCTGCGTAGCACTTGATGTAGTTAGCTGTAGCTCGCTATCCACTTGCAACTGGAAGAAGCGAAAAAGGGAACAGTAATAGAAAAAGCTTTGAGGCTTTTTGAAATTATCTTGGCCTTGCTCAACTGGTCATGGCGATATCAGAACTTAGTCTTTGCAGAAAGTATAATTGCCAGCATGTTGTGTTCTTAAAAGTCGCCGACATTCTTCGACTTTACGTACTAGTTTGAAGTGGAAGACTGTAAAAGCAAGTCGTTGGTCGCAAAGCTGCTTCAAATCGAGAGAAATAGCAAACGGTGCAAAGAAATTCCGAAAATATTTTTCAAGTGCTTACACTTTTTAGAACAAAGTAGACCAGGGATTTTTACTGCATTTATGTGAAGTCATTTCGAGGAGGTGCACCTCCTGGCGCTTTTGTTTAGGACACGCGAGTTTGGTTAAATATATAAGACTCTCTATAAGTATTCACAACGATCGAGAGAGCTAGACAGCCTTATGGGCACGCACGTGACTTTGTGAATCGAGAGACCTACGTGGGGGCAAGATCACGTCTTTCTGCGGGGAGACGTCTTCGTTTTGCTCCATTTTTCCATTTTCACTCTCGTGCATATACTAATTACAATTTTTGGTCGGCTTTCTTGTGATCGATTAGTAGATACACAGGAGACGGTCTAGCATTCTGGGGTAAGTGGCAGGCTTTTACGGCAAGCCTATTCTGTCACGAGGTGTATTGATCTTTTTCCTTGTGTCACAGGAAATACACCGCAGATCGCAGGAAGAGCTTCCTCCGTCACATATTAGTTGTGCGCGGGAGGTTGTTTCTTTCGTGTTCAGATGGGAGGTGTTGAATCTGCATGTGTCTGGCGATATGGTTTCGTAACCACCGAAGGCAAACCGGCTTAGTGAAACTACTAGCTAGAATGGTTGACTACCCAAGTGAGTGGCCAGTGCCATGACACGTAGGACCGACGAAGAAGATAGCACTAGGTAGTATAACCCATTTGAGAAAGCTAAAGTATGTTGTGCATAGGGTAAGGAGCTGTAAAACTCTAGCGTCTTATTTTTCACCTTGTTATCGTGAATTCTGTAGGCACGGCTTTCATAGTCAGAATGAGACTCCACAAGAATTTGGATGATGACCTCTCTACTGAAGAAGACGATAGGACTGAAGGCAGTGGAATGATGTAGAAGAAGAAGGTGATTGAAGAGCTGCAGCGTTGTATCTATCATTTGTCAGTGGAATTGGTACTATGAGTCATTTTTAGCTCCTTGAAAATACTTCCACAGCGCTAGCCCTGCATGGAAAATGGGGCTTGCCTACGTTGAAAGGGTAACAAGAACAGCAGGGGATGAGACACGCTGCGATGTTGCGAATTCTTCAGAGATAAAATCCTTCTGCAAAAATCAACATATATTAGAAGAACTCAGAAGTACAAGAGAAGCCGTGCAGGCGGAGAAACGATACTTGAGCGAACGACAAGTTCTTAGGCACGCTTTGCCTCAGTCACTGTGAGAAGTCAAGTCTTCATCTCGAGACCGTTGCCGAGTCCTGTTTTCCTCTCGCTTACCGGCTCCGAATGCTGTATCCGATTTGCTGGCTTCGCCAAGAAAACGCTGTGTTCTCACATCCTTTTACTATTCGACGACGATTCAACACCAACTACTCCTAGTACGTACGCTCCGCGAAGTTCTTCTTCATACCTGATTATTTTCCATCTTCTTCATACCTCCATCGAGATCGAGTTGGAGGCAGTAGGTGTTGTACAAGCAGCTGCAAAGAGAAGAAGGCAGGCAACTGCTAGCTGCAGACAGAGAAACGCTACCTGTGTAATTTCATCAAGGTTCAGATCAAGGTCCTCCAGGAGGCTGCTCAATAACTTACAGTTGTGAGAAGTCTCGCGCTCGCGGGAGACGGCATCGACACAATATCCTTCGCAGTAGGAATCATGAAGCAACTCCCCAGATACTACACAAAGGGCAAATTCATCGGCAAAGGTGGATTTGCAAGATGTTACGAAGTAACAAACACCGACACTGGGGAGGTACTATGATGTGCATTATCATGGCAGCAAGAACGCGTAGTCCACCATCGTATTATGATTATTTTGGTAGTGTTATATTTATACAGCGCGTGGGTGCCAGCCTCTTGCTATGTAAGTATGATGATGCCAAGCGTAAGTAAGGCTTCTCGCTTTCGTGGTTCAAAATGACTTCCTGATTACCTTTTCCTCTTCTACCAACAACAACATCCTCTCTCCCACCCTAGTTGTTTGCAGTGAAGATCGTGTCAAAAGCCTCTATCGCGAAGCCTCGTGCGCAGGCGAAATTGAGGTCCGAGATATCAATTCACCGAAGTTTGCGGCACGAGAAGGTAGTGCGATTCTACGATTACTACGAAGACGAAGAGCACGTCTACATCATACTGGAGTACTGTCCCAACCAGACACTGAATGTTATGACCATGTTGAGAAGAATTGAAATTCATTGAGACTCTCGCAACTGTCCTGTTCTCGTGCGTAATCGTGATCAACTTGTTCTACTGGAATTGTCGTGCGGAAGCCGTTAATACTTACTCGTTAGTACTTACTTCTCAGCGAGTACTTCCAAACGTGTCAATTTAGTAGATTTTTCTCGTTCTTTGCCTTAATTTGTACTTATGTTGGCGGAGGAAGCAGGGGCGCGTTAAGGGGATGCCTCATGCGCGGCTCCTGCTGGCCTCCTAGCTGTTCCGTAGCTGTTTTGCAGCTGTTCCGCACGGTACTCCTGAGGGGCTCGCATGTACGTGGGCAAGGTTCAGCGCAAAAAGCTCCCGGCGTGTTCCGCAGCTGCCTCCTGCGTGTCTCACTTGTGGGGCCTCTTGCGCTGCTCCCGTACGTGGTGACTGTTTCGGGTGTTTTGTCCTGTGGCTGCGCCAGCGCCACCCCTTGCGCAAAATGGCAGCACTAGCGGCAGCCAGGGGCGGCGCCTGGTTCCCCTCGCTTGGCCCCTCGCTGGGCCCTTACCGCCACCAAACGGGCCGCCCGGGTCTGTTTCGTGGCGCTGTGTAAGGGCCCAGCTGGTTGGCTGCGCCCCGTCGTTTTCGCCTTGGGGTTGGGCTCTACTCCGGCCGGCGCCTCTCTGCTCTCCGCTCCCTCTTGCCTCTCGCCACCGCCGGTCCTTACGGCACTTCCTGCGCCTCTTCCCTTGCTTCGTTCTCCGCTCTCGTCCTCCCTTCCCTTCGCTCGTTCTTTCCTCGGCTGCCCTTTCCTACTCCTCTCCCTCCAAAAATAGCCCCCAGCGGCGCGCGCAGCGCGACGCCCGTAGTACTTATATATACTTACTAGCTTGGAGCGTCCGATAACATCCCTCCCACTAGGATCCCCCTCCTCCCCTAAATAAGAAACTAAGCAAGGCAAAGATGTAAGCGATGCGCGTTTTCAAATTTCGAAAATTTTCCACGTTTTGCCATCGTTTTAGGATTGGATCTCGTGCGTTGGAAGTCAAGGGCTAAGATCCCAAAGCTTTTCGACTTTCAGCCCTTTCGCTGAGATTCAGCTCCTTGGATCTGCATTTTTCAAATTTCGAAAATTCTCCGCGTTTTGTTGTCGTTTTGGGATTGAATTTTGTGCGTTTGAAGCGCTAAAGTCCCTAAGTTTTTGAGTTTCAGCCCTTTCCCTG
>CAJINU010000071.1:323574-523886 GCA_905178165.1 Amoebophrya sp. A25
TTCATGGGTTCATGGGTTCATGGGTTCATGGGTTCATGGGTTCATGGGTTCATGGGTTCATGGGTTCATGGGTTCATGGGTTTGGGGTTTGTTTGTTTTTGTGTCGGAGGTTTTGGGTTTTGATGTTGGAGGTTTTGGTGTTGGAGGTTTTGGTGTTGGAGGTTTTGGGTTTGGGTGTTGGAGGTTTTGGGCTTGGGTGTTGGAGGTTGAGGTTTCCGAAGGGATGTGTTTGCAAAGTTTTATTGCTCTTAATATTTCTTCTTTCTTCTAATTTGAAGTTTCTTCGGAAGCGCACGTCTCGGCGCATGGCCGAGCCTGAGGCGATGTTTTACATCCACGACCTCATTCTTGCCCTCAAATACCTGCACAAAAATCGGATTCTTCATCGCGATCTCAAGCTCGGTAACCTCTTCTTGGACGCGTCTATGCGGATCAAGATCGGCGACTTTGGGCTTGCTGCGCAGCTCGAGAACGACGGCGAAAAAAGGAGGACCATATGCGGCACACCAAACTACATTGCGCCCGAAATCCTTGAAGGTATATCTTTATTGTCGGGACAGGCTTTGATGCAAGAACATGTTAATGTTGGAGTGCTGTTTGATTTTTGACTTCGAGAGACTGTAGTCATGTTTTGTATCCCAAAGGATTAATGCTGGACGGAGTAGTGCGACTGAAGATTGTGTATAACTACTCTAGACCAATGAAGTAATATAGAATCCATTATTTCGCACGACCGTTTCTACTTTCATCCACTTCTACTACAGGAAAGAACGGGCACTCGTATGAGGTTGACATATGGAGTCTCGGTGTAATCCTCTACACTATGCTTATAGGAAAGCCGCCATTTGAAACCAGTGATGTGAAGGCGACCTACCGGAAAATTCGGTATTTGGTTCTCTTGTTGTGCATAGACGATACATCAAGAAATATTTCATCACATAAGCAATTTCGCAATGAATCACTTGCACTTCGTACTTTCATGTTCATCTGCTCTTCCCTTAGTATACCCATGAAGAAACAAATTTTTATTAGAGTCGTTGTAGTTGATTCCCATTTTACACTCGCTTACAGGTACAATCAGTACAGTTTTCCGGAGGAGGTCCAGATTAGTGATAGCGCAAAGCTGTTGATACAGACGTTGTTACAAACGGACCCGGCTGCCCGACCATCATTGGAAGAGGTCTTTTTTTGACATCCTTCGATAATTCTTGGGGTGATTTTTTAGACGTTCTTGCTCTAGCTTTATGAATATCTTTCTTATTGCTCCTGGAAGTAAGTAAGTTAAAGCTTTTCTGCAGTTGCAATATAACAAAGCCTCTCCTCGATATCTGCTTGTGGCTCTCATAGGTCGCAAATTCGAAATGGATGCAGCAGGCGAGAATAGCGAATGGTCCGCCTCCGATACCACCGCATTTGAGCGAAAAGAGACCAAATCAAAACACAAATCCGAATATTCAAGGCACTCTCATGCAAGCTCCCAGCGTTTCAACCACCGTTGGCAGCAACACAAACACGCATGGTAAGTATCCTTAGCTGAAGTGTAGTTGACAACAAGTTGCTTTCCGCTGTTGTTTCAGCTGTCAAATGACGGTCCTTATAAATTATTTTGAATCGTAATGGAAAAGCATGTGATGCTGATAGTTTTTAAAGATTGTTCGCGTCCTCCCAAGTATTTATATTTAAGTGTGTCACTCTACTTCCCTGAAGGGATACATAAAAAATAAAAATATTTCGACTCCATGTTGACAGGTGCTGCATCTGGAGCTCCCGGACTCTATTACGGCGGCGAGGTGGAGCAGCGGAGAGGGGCAAACAGCCGGTCGGAAACACCTGATCGTGCTGGCGCGTTGGACTTTGCCCGACTGGATTCGCCGGCGCCGAGAACAGACCGCTACCGACAGCAAGACGGTGGTAGATACCCTATGCGGGAACGGTCGCCAAGCATGTTCACCAGTCCCGCAAGGGCACCCTCGGGAGGTGGCGGAGGAATCAGTATTATCTGCAAGAAGTGGATCAGATTTTAGTACAGCAAGAAGCGACCTGACTGTGGTGATGAATCACTGGTTTTCATGATCGCTCGTAATGATATTCGGTTTTATGATGTCGATAGTGCAGTTCATTTGTCGATGAAGTAATGCAGTGCGTGAATTTGAAAAAAACACAGATGTCAACAGTCATGTGGATCCCCCAAGTACGGCAAAGCGGAATGGCCGACCGCCACCGCTGTATCAGGCCTCCAACGACGAAAATGCCATGCCCTCAACATCGGGTGGGCACTATCCGGCGCTTTCTAGTCACAGCCACTATCCAACGCACACCGGAGCTGTCGCGGGCATGAGCCCCAGTATGACCGGAGGACATCAGCAGCACCATCTCGTGGGTAGCGGTATGGGCGGAGCGGTCGCGCATGGGAGTCACATGAATACGATGAACGCGCCATCGGGATACCACGGTGTGCATCACAATGTGTACCACGGGCATTTCCCAAACAACCCCTCGGGAGCACCGCCACCCAACAGCTACAACCAGCACGCGACGAATCTGGGTTTACCACCTGGTGGCAACGCGGCTCCCATGCAGCAGCACTTCGTCGGAGGAGGAGTAGTCGGGCACCAGACTGCGCCAGGGGGCATGAACCTCGGGGGAGGACCACCGCCGCACCAAGGAGGAGTCTCCACGAGTAGCAGTGGTAACATGATGGGTGCGCAGCACAACGTCGCGGGTGGAATGGCCACGATGCCGCATCCCGGGATGGTGGAGCAGCAACAGCAGTACGACCGCTACGGAAATAGTCGGCAGGCAGTGCGGCCATCGTCCGCGCGTCCTCCCATCCGTGGAGCTATGGGCGGAGGTAGTAGCTCCAGTACCGGCCATCAGTACAGCAGTGCCGGACATCTTCACGGACAGCCACAAGGTCACGCTGGTTATAGCAGCAATGCTGGTGCAGCAAATGGAGCGCCACCAATGAGCGGAGATGCGGCACACGGAAGTAGACAGCGGGCGAACAGTAGCGACACACGGGCTAGACCCATGTCTGCGCGCGTAGCAATGTCAAGCAGCCGAGGTGCTCCGGTCAGCAGTGCACGGGGAGAGCCGCCGTCAACAGGTACCAACGGATATTCGTGCTTCCATATTGAAAGCCATTTCTGCCTCATCGCTGGGACTCTTGCGAGACTTACTCTCTTATACAATTGGAAACTACGTTCTATGTATACATAGTGTAATCGAATTATACGGCTTCCAATTCTATGCGTTCCAAACAAACCAGGTCTCGGCGATGAGCATGGACCGAGAAAGTCGTCTGTTATGTCATCCGTGAGGACACCTGTTGGAGAGAAAAGAAGAGATGAAGCACAGTTTGCAAGTCCTGCGGTGTTTCTTGATGCTCTGGGCTACCGATATAGTCCTACAGCTGGAAACGCGAAAGAGAAGCCTCCCGTGGTACTTGCCTAAAAATTAGAAATAGTCTGCCTTGTGATTTTTTTAGAAGAAAAAGTAAGTGGACGCATAGCTCCGTGACAAGCCTTTGGACTACTTTGGAAGACGGTCAACCCTGGAATATATCAACACACGATGACGTACATCTTCTAAAGATTGAAAAATGACAACATCTACAAAATATGATGCACGACTACAGGGCGGCTACAAGGTACCTGATCACGTGATGCGACCAAGCGATGACACTCTACCTGAGTTGTGGGTGACTAAATGGGTGGACTATAGTTCAAAATACGGCATTGGCTACGTGTTTAGCGATAACTCCATTGGTGTGTATTTCAACGACTCTACGAAAATCATATTGGAGTCCTCGACAGGGGTTGGCTTCGAGTACATCACGCGAAGGACGGTGACGAACCCCGAGCAACGCTCGTGCCACACTCTCGATGACTATCCTGAGGTAAAACTCAACAAGGCTGGATTTTCCTTAAATGATTTTGACTAGAAGTCGAAGTTCTCGAAGCAACGCCAAGCTCTGTTGAAAGCATTTGAACGAGATATCAACTTGTTCCCCATAAAATATAAACTCCAGGACTTGCGCAAGAAAGTGACTTTGCTGAAGCATTTCAAAAACTACCTTTTGATAAGCGGACACAGCGAACGAAGGGATAATTCGCAAGCTACCCTCGGTGAGTCTGGACTCGCCGCACCTCAGGGATACCAGTCGGATACTAGGAATAGCTCCGAGCGCGCGTACGTGAAAAAGTGGATGAAGAACCGACACGCGATCATGTTCCAACTCTCGAACAAAATTGTGCAGGTATACTTAGTACTCCAAATTTGATATAATGCCTGCATATCTGGTATATGATTTTTTTAGCGAAGGACACTTTTTCTTTGGGTTTTGAGTATGAACGACCTTCATGATACGAAAACGCGGTAAAGGAGCAATACGACGAAAAAGATTTAATCAAGGACGATAATCCTGGCCTTACCCTTTTTTCCAGGTGATTTTTTTCGACAAAACGGAAGTAGTTTTGTCGAGTAAAACACATACTGTGACGTATGTCGATAAGCGCGGGGTGCGTTCCGCTTATCCCTTGCAGAGTGTTATGGAGATTAGTAACACGGAACTTGCAAAACGCTTGAGATACACCAAGGACATTCTTGTGAATTTGCTGTCTGGTAGTCGCGCAACCGGCACCAGCGGTAACGGTGGTCGCACTGACGACAGTAGTGCAGCCATGCAGCTGGTTGGTAGCTAAAAGAGAGGAGGTTGTTCTCGTCTTGTTGGAGGAAGCTGCCTCTCTACGGTTCTCCATAGAGATCCTCTTACAGTTACAAGATGTATTTGACCTATGAAGATACCTTCAGTACCTTGGAACAATCTTGCGTGCAGATACACGTTGCACCTCAACAAATATTACAATATCTTCCCGCCTGTCGTGTTGCCTGCAGCTGCAGCTCTGCTGGACTTCTTATCTCTTCATTTCAGTACTCTTCTCCCTTGTGTGTAGTAGTCTGCAATTTCTTGATTTCGATGAAAAGTTGGAGACGCTGCCACGCTCCAGCACTCATCAACTACTACCGCGTGGTCGACGAGTGCGAAAAGAATATGATCGGCTGGAGCCTTCGCCTATCCTCGGCTACCCAGAAGCAAGAAATATTGATATTCGTGTACCAGCAAAATTTGGTCTTTCATCTTCACTTGTCCTGTACCAAAAAATGATGCATCAACCTTAATCTTCAATACCTCATTGGATAGGGCACGGCACGGCGAAAGAACTGTTTGTCATCGTCGCATTATTTTGCGGGTAAGGGTTTGCTAGCAACAACAATAAGGGCTACCTATCCTACAGAAAGATAGCACTCTGCCAGTTTCATTTCAGCGCCTCTACCTTCTTCCCTGTGAAGAAGCTGAAGGTCCCCAATCTTTCACCTACATGATCTTGCATTTTAGGATTGTTCTATGTATGAGTTTACACTTATGTTCTAGGTGGTAGTTGTCCATGTTGTAGACGGTCCGCTGTCGTTCACTCGAGAATATATAATCTATCAGAAAGTAGATTGAGGACGAGGTAGCATCATCTGAATAATTCCTTCGTGTTTGTGTACTCATACTCTCTTCGTCCTAGAAAAGTCGAACCTTTGATATAACCACAATAGTCACAACTAAGAAGATCATCACTCTGTTGTCAGAAAAACTATCTGTTTGTTACATGTAGTAAAATAAGAGAACAGCAGGTATAATCAAGCTAAGCCTTCGTCATCTTTGTTGTGTTGTCATCTTTCGGTCTCTTGAAGACAGGAGCCGATAAGATAATGTTGTCGTTCGTCGTTCCTTGCATATTAATACGGTAGTCTTTTTATTATCGAACTTAGTACTCTTTGTCTTTTCTTTGAATAAGTAAACGGTCGTGTAGTATCAAAAATCTATTTTTTTTCGGTGTTTGCAAATAGAAATTTCCTGTACATCAACTATGTATCTTGGTCGATCGGAACTAATATTGTGTAGGTAAGAACTTCTGAACTACTAGGAAGGCTGCTGGCCGTCGATTGAGCAGGATAAGGTGTTGAAACTAGATGTGGTTGCATTTTAGATCAGCAGGTGGTGATGTACCGACATCAGCATTGCTTCATTCCCATTGCCCGTTAATGTGAACGTCATGAATGTTCTGTCATTTTCAGTCATTTTTAGGATACGACCCCAGTCTAGATGATAGGTAAGTACTCCCATCTAGATGTTGATGTTAGCTGTTCTGTAAGGAGATAGTCGCCGAAGTCCATATAGCTTTCACCATATGTCGAGAGGATGTCTGAATTTTTGTTTCAAAAAAAACGAACAAAACAGCATTTGTACCGTTGACTGTGCCATTCTTGATGATATGGTTTATTATCAAAATTTGGAATTTTGTTTATATTAATATTGCAAGAACATGAACATGATCTTCGAGCATAAAAAGAAGAAAAATAAATGGTTTGGGTGAATCGGAAATATAGGGTGAAGATCGCTGGCCGTGGCGTCATGAGTAAACCAGAATCAAGCCTGCACAATTACTCCTCTATCTAAGTTTGTTCTACGAATTTAGCAGGGTAGTTTCTCATGTAAAAGGGAAAAAAGGGGCATTCCTCATGTAGAAGAACGTCGCAGCGATCGGAGCAAGCTAACGCAAGACCGACTGCTTGCGTTTGAAAGTGGCTGTGATAGGTATTGGAATGGACGATAGGATTTGAAAGACGTGCAGTATCTTGATCCATTTTAAGGACCAATAGGGAGCGACGAGGGAGTGGAGCCCATCGACAGTTTCGGGATGCCGATCGGGGTAAGCAGCCAAGACAATAGACTGACTGGGACTGCCGCGGAGGACCACGGTTGCCAAAGACAGCACGTCTTCTTTTTTTCGAGCAGGTCTTCCTCTCTCGACGTTTTCTGGCCTCTGCGTGCAGTTCCCAAAGCTTTCTTCGTCTTGAACAGCCAGATCACCTGCTCCAGCACAGAATCAAGGCAAGCTACTGCTTCGTTGCGACGGCCTACCTCTGTGATGTTTTTTCCATTTTTCCATGTTGTTGTGGGAAAATGGGACAACGAAACGGACTTCCTTGTTCGTTCAGTGGCCAGCGACTCTGTCTTGTTTCACATATCACCACGCCACGTTGGTAGAAATATTTACCCTTGATACCCTTGTTATTGTTCAGCATTCGATTACTCACATGGCCACATTAATCATGCTGTGGTGTGAAGAAGATCAAGATGCTTGTGACTGATAAAGTCGTGCTGCGTGTGGCATCACAATCGATAGGAAAACTATCAGATTCTAGAAGATATAACATTGTCAAAAATATTGGGGGCGGTGATGCAGTACTATGTGAGTTCATTCTTGTTTACAAGAAGAAGAGATCTTCACTAATCACTCTCAACATAGATACTAGGTATGAAATATTTAGGAGCAGAGGGAGAAATAGAGGATGCATTACGTCGGACATCGGAGTGAAGCTACTCCTTCTTGGCGGAAAGGTCGAAGAATTCAGCATGAATTTGTTACCACACGATCTTGAAATTAGAATCATACTGGCAACTACTAGATATATATCTTTTTTGTTTTTCGGAGGAGCGGTTCCTCCACGTCCAACAACTTGTGCTGTTTTCACTGTGAAGATGAATTCAAATAACATTCTTTCATTTTTATTTTTACGTTGAAGTACATTTGAAAGAAGTAGAAGTAGAAAGAAGATTATTGTGGCCCCAGCGGAGGTCCTCGCGGCTATTTGTGTGTGTACAGAGTACCAAATCATCTCGATATCGCGCGAACGCATTTGCTCATTCTACGGCGGGGGCTGCGATTTTTGATATGACGAACTATTTCTACTTGCAGCAGCTTCAGAGATAGTTCCAAGTTTGAAGTTTACTGTCCTCCAATATGAAAGAAATAGCTGAAGCTCAGAGTCAGAAGATGACTCAAGAAGAATACACCGCATAGATATCACTACGCACGACAGAGATCAAGGAGGTCTTCGCTGAGGGTCCGGAAGAACTCGTCCTCCGCATCTCTAGGATCAAGCAGTTTGCTTCCCTAGGTCTGTCTAAATGTTTCTTTGTGTTCGCGGATGTAAGCTACGCGCGCGACAGCACTCATATGTCAAATACAGTATTCCGCGAAAAGTCGGTAACGGTATGAGAAAGTGACGCATGGCTTTTTCTTTTGTAGGGATATGGACGATGCAATACGAAGGTCGTAGAGACTTTAGATTTGGTCCAATGCTGCATTAGTTTCGGGTGTTAGAATGATTTTTTTTTGGCACTGTGCGTGGCAAGCTAGGTGTCGGTTGGCGTTGCTGGATTTTTTTCGACACATGAGTAGCGAGAGAGGTTTTTTTGCACACATCATCATTGATGATCCGCTTCACAAGGAATCGCGGTCCAAGATATCTGCTTCATCTGTTAGTAGCCTCTACATGTCTTCATTTTTTTACCTTGAAACGATCATCATCATACAATGTTATTGTGTGTTTTTTACTCGAATCAGAATCAGGGTAGACTTTTCCTTGATGTTCTTGTTCATTTTACCATTTTTTTCAGGGAGCTGGAGTAGCTTTTTTCGTTTGTGACGTCTTAGAACAATATATTCGAGAATGATTTTTGCCAGTTTGTTTCGGGCAATATATTCCTTTTTCGACAAGGAACAGATAGCAAGTTGTAAAAACATCAAGGTGGGGAATATATTAATTTTATTTTGGAAGTACTTTCTTTCACTAGTAGAGGCCGTCCTGGTGCTGTGTGTGGTCCTTTGTATTGTAAGCAGAGGGTGACAGTGACCCGAGGTTTTGAATTTTTCTTATACGCAGGAAGATACAGAGGTCTGGATTATTTTCATGCGTAAGTATCATTTACTCGGAGAGCAAAAATGACTTCGTTTTTGAGTCGAGCAGCTTTGCAATGCCAGTTCATGGGTGCTTGGGCAGGTAGCGCCTCCTCCAGCGTCTCGGCTCCTTCCGAAGATCTATACTCATTTTCGCTTCCAGCGGTCCTTATACCTGGAGACGATCATGACCTCGACCGGTTGGCAACGAAATTATGCTTATTTATAGTAACAGAGTAGAGAAGACTGAGAAGGTTCCTTTTCCGCTTGATAGCGTGTTCTTGCCCTCGTCGAGGCAGCATTGTGCTTGAGTTGGTCTCCTCGATCATATGTGCCTTTTGTTCCTCTGTTGATACGGATACCAAAGTGCCAGTCACAGTCATATATACCAGTACTACTTAACTACTTTTTACGATGCTTGTAAGTACTAACAAACTAAGAAATGATGTTTGTAAGTACTTCTCAGATGATGGGATAGAGTTTTTGAACAAAATAGATTCGCTCGAACAAAAACGGGACGCGTGAATTGCGCTACCACTAGCAACAACCCGAGCGTGGCAGAGCGTATCAATGTTCGTGACAATCGTAACAAAGAGGAAGGAGCGCCTCCTACCCTGCTTACTACAGATTCTGACGCAGATGAACAAAAATTAAGGCTATCCATATCTATAAGTATTCCTCAAAGAAACGTATATTGTTGCAAGCATATAATTACTCAAAGAATAATTTCATGCTTGCAGTTGCAGCAAGATTTCCATTCGCCTTGTATACCTAGTTGGGCGCATCGTTCTCGTCCACCTCCTCCTCATCCGCCGCCTTGTCCGCAGCGGATACTCAACACGCATGAGCATATTTAATCTGATAGCAGCTTTAAAACAAGGCGCTGGCGATCAACATTGCGTGGAGAGTGATGCGGTGCAGCTGGAGGAGTCCAGCACGGCTGCGAAAGGTAACACCATGGCCATGTACAAGGGCAAAGTGCTCTTGATCACCAACTTGGCGTCTCGCTGAGGAGTAACATCTTAAGGCCTTATTTGTGATGCGTTTAAAGGTAGTATCCGCACTCACACTTTCTGGAGAGTTTGTTCTGCTTCGGCAACAGTTGAAGATTGCTTCTAGAATCGATCTGGAGAAGAAACTTATTATCAAATGGATAAGTCTTTGATTATAATAGCAATAGTTAGGTCTGCTCCACCACGATTATAATAGCAATAGCGCTAATAAAAGCGCGACTATGCGCAGCTGAACGAGTTACACGAGAAGTACCACTCTGACGGATTGAGAATCCTTGGATTTCCAAGTAACGATTTTAACCAAGAGCTCGACAATGCTGGAGTAGCTGCGTTCGCGAGATCGAAGAGTGTTCGCTGGACCGTCTTTGAACGCATCTCGGTTAACGGGAAAGAGGAGCTACCATTGTACTTACGACATCAACTGTTGATGTGAATATTAACAAACTCTTCAAGAAGATGATACATAGACATTGTGTATTTTTTTCTGCTTTTGGTTTTATTTTTTGGAAGTTTTTGGCTTCACCCAACAGTGGGTGCATATTATGACTCCGAAAAGGTGCAGAAGCAGATTTGAGATTGCTGGTCTTAGGTTCTTTTGCAAGATAATTAAAAACTGGCTAGTCACAGAGAGAAGGAGTGAAGGAAGAAAGTCCGTGCTCCTGGGTATTATATGCAGAATTTTAGAGCGTAACGGGATAGGAGTAAACATCTTGCGCCATTTTGAGTGGTGTCCATTCCTAAACTGACACCGAGCGACCCCGACGATAGAGAGAAACGCGACGGCAGGAATCAACGCCGCCTCGCGAAGGGTTCCCTAGCGCGTGTTCTCGTCTATCGTTATACCGTCGGTTTTGCGCGAAACTTGTGAAATGTTTCGAAATCGTAAAAAAAAAGGTGCGCACATCGCCCGCATAGTTTGGCTTCGAAGGTTGTGTGGCGTTCGCGCCACTCTCAGTCGTGCGCCCCCATGCGCTCTGTCGTTCGGTATCTGTGTTCTTTGTCCTCTGTGTTCCGCGCCATCTCCGTGGGCTGGTTGTTAAACAGCGAAACAGTTTCGTGTGGTTCGTTTGTCTTCGGCTTCTGTCTTGCGGGGTTCGTTGTGGCCAGTCTCGCTTGTCCACTGGGTGGATTCGCAGGGGCTTCGGCTAAATTGCTGCGCTTCATCTCCCACCCCCTCATCATCATCATCAAGGGCCGCTTTTTCCTTCGTAGTTGAAAGAAGCATTTTGATACTAGCCTCCACAAGCTTCGCCCGGCTTCAAGTTAGTTAAGCACTTTTCTGCAGCCTCCCACGGGCTACAGCCGCTAGAGTAGAGACAGCCCGCGGGTGAGCTGTTGCACCCTACGAATTAACTACGACAAGAGCCGAGCACGGTGGCCGACTCAGATCGATGCGTCGACTCATGTGCAGCGCATTGCGCTGCCTTCGGTTTTTTTATGAGATTGCCGGGGGGGTCATGCAAATTCTTAAGAATTTGCAAGACCCCCACGGCAGTCCAACGAAAAAACCAGAAGAGGGCCGCCAGACACGCACAAGAATCCGCAAGCCCCAACGCACGCAAACACCTCGCGGTGGCGCCAGGCAAGAACGGGCGGCGGCTTTAGCGGGCCAAACAAGACAGAGCATAAGCAACGCAGGGCCGCGCTGCTCGGGTCTCTCTACGCGCTTACACCTGGCGGGGCTTCTTTGTTATTGTTTCGCCAAATGTCTCTCGACAGAAACAGACGGGCGCACTTCGCGGGGGCGTGGGGCGTCGCGCTTCGGGTTGTGGCTGAAGCCTCTTGACTGGCTGACGTCTTTCGCCAGGATGGAGGCTGAGGCCTTCCATCAGACTGATGCCGTTCGTCAGACCAACGCGCTGCGCCAGGCTGGCGGCCTTCGTCGGACGACAGGCCGGCGCCCTTCGGCGGACGTCGTGGGCCAGGCTGAGGCCCTTCGTCAGGGTCGGGCGACGTCTCTCGTCAGGCTGACGCCTTTCGTCAGACTGAAGCGCTTCGCTTGGCCGACATTCCTCGCCGGGCCAAGACTCACGCCTTTGGTCAGGTTGATGGCTTGCTTCAGCATGGCGCCGTTGGTTCGTCAGGCTGATGCACTGACCAGCCAGGTGACGCCTCTCGCCAGACCGGCGCACTGCTTCGCCAGGCGTCTGCCTTGCGTCGGAAGCGGAACAGGCTGCGCGGGGCCTTTCTTCGGGCTGCGGATGTCTTTCCTTCGTGAGGTTGATGCTGCCCCTTCGTCGGACTGACGTTTTTCGCCAGACTGACCGCGTTCGTCGGACTGACGTCCTTCGTCAAAGGTCTTCGCTATCCTCGTCGAGGTAGGGCTTCTCGCCACAGGTCAGGCGGCAGCTTTTCTGGCAGGGGTCGTTCGTCAGATGTCTGCTGTCGCGGGTCTCTTGTCTTGTCGGAGATCTTTGGTCCAGCGGTCGTCTCTGGTCGTCCAAAGGTCGCCTTTGGTCCAACGGTCGCCTTTGGTCCAAGGGTCGCCTTTGGTCCAAAGGTCGTCGCACTTTGGTCCAAAGGTCGTCTTACTTTGGTCCAAAGGTCGCCTTACTTTGGTCCAGCGGTCGGCTTACTTTGGTCCAAAGGTCGGCTTACTTTGGTCCAGAGGTCGCCTTAAAAGGTCGCCTGTGGTCTGCGGGTCGTCTGTGGTCCAGAGGTTGCCTCTGGTCTGAGGGTCGTCTTTGGTCCAAAGGTCAGCTTTGGTCCAGAGGTCTGCCGTGGTCCAAGGGTCGTCTGTGGTCCACAGGTCGTCTTTGGTCCAAAGGTCGCCCTTGGTCCACAGGTCGCGTCTGGTCCAAAAAACGCCTCTGGTCAAAAGATCGTCTTTGGTCCACAGGTCGTCTTTGGTCCAAAGATCGCCTCTGGTCCAAGGATCGCCTTCGGTCCAAAGATCGTCTTACTTTGGTCCAAGGGTTGCCTTATTTTGGTCCAAAGGTCGCCTCACTTTGGTCCAGAGGACGCCTTACTTTGGTCCAGAGGTCGCCCTACTTTGGTCCAGAGGTGGGTCGCCTTACTTTGGTCCCGAGGTCGTCTCACTTTGGTCCAAAGGTCGTCTTACTTTGGTCCAAAGGTCGTCTTACTTTGGTCCAAAGGTCGCCGCACTTTGGTCCGAAGGTCCCCTTACTTTGGTCCGGCGGTCGTCTGGTGTGGTCCAAAGGTCGCCGGTGGATGTGGTCCAAAGGTTAAGGTTGCCTGTGGTCCAAAGGTCGCCGGTGGTCCAAAGGTCGCCGGTGGTCCAAAGGTCGTCCCGGGTCCAGCAATAGCAAAGATCGCCTTGGGTCCAAAGGTCGTCTTGGGTCCAAAGGTCGTCTCGGGTCCAAAGGTCGCCTTTGGTCCAGAGATCGCCGCTGGTCCAACGATCGCCTTTGGTCCCCGGATCGTCTCTGGTAGGTCCAACGATCGCCTTTCTTTGGGTCAAAGATCGGACCAAGGATCGCCTTCAGTCTGAAGGTCGCCTTCGGTCCAAAGATCGCCATTGGTCCAGAGGTCTGGGGTCCAGGTGTCTGTGGTCGAAGGTCTTTCTTCGGCTGTTTCTCTTTGGACTTCTCTCGCCAGCTTGCGCCCCTACCCCCGTCGGGCATTTTCCTGGCTTCTTTTCTGGTAGTCTGCCACGGGGCTGCAACGTGAACTCCAACAAGAAAACGGCCGGAGACTATCGGGCTTAGGAGTGAGGGGAAAGGGCAAGAGGCTATGGGCAATAGCTTCGCGGCAGGAGGCGACTAATCTCCGGTGGGTTAGGCGGGGAGTTTTATGGCGGCGGAGATTAATAATAGATTATTTTTTTGTTCTGTTTTTTATCTATCAACTTATAAGAATTGTGCTAGAAGTTGCTGGCTGTGCTGCTCTAATCTATGGTTACCTGAAAAAGCGGGGATCGGGGTTTATCACGAACAATATCAAGTGGAACTTCGCGAAGTTTCTGGTTTCCCGCGATGGTAAGGAGATCGTTCGCTTTGGGACGGATGTCGGTCCGCTCAGTTTGGAGACCAACATTCGGCGAATGTTGAGTGGCCAGGCGGGAGAGAATGTAGAGGCGGAGGGGGAGGAGTCTATTTAGGAGTGTTATTGACAATGAATTAGTAGTCTACAACTTACTATGAAAATGGTGGTGCCGAACCCAAGAATTCATGCCCACCTTGGCTATGATGACGGGTTCATTGTATCTTTCTAGTAGCTGCAGTTGACTTTGTTGTAAGTAATAATTTAAAGATTTTTATTCTGGTACTATGACTATTTTTCGACATACAGATTTCTCTTCTATTGCATACTCACTTAGGGAGTACAACATATTATCGTGAAAAATATAGGCGTCTTTCGTAGTCTTGGGTCAAAACGAACAATTTTTAATTCGTCGTGCGAAACCTTCATATTTTCACATTTTGGTAGACGGAATCTAAAAGCATGTCATTCATAGGTCATAACAAGCCATGGTCCCTCTGAAAGAGTGGCACTCGAAAGAAATGGAGTTATTTCATCGATGTACATTGTTGTAACAATGAGTTGTAACAATTACTTAGAACTACTAGCTCAAGTTCTGCTTCTGGTCTGTGAAAGGATTATTCACAGATTTCGTTCAATATCCTGTTATTGTGGAGGCGTCTGTACTGCATTGTTGGATTAGATTTGAGTCATCGACTTTGTATTTTCCTAAGCAGTAGAAGTAATCCTGAAGAAGGCGGCAGCGGAGCATGTGTCGATATTAGAGAATCAGTGACGCCATCATTCGAAAATCGCGGTGTGTGGTGCACCATGAACTTGCGAGATGGCTGATTTTTTTAAGCTATTGAAAGTGAGCTACTCAGAAGTGCTTATGTTAATAGATACAAATCGAATCTCAATCAACGTCTACGTTCATCGTGGACGATCATAACAGGGACAAAAGCATGCATGTGGGAGGTACATCACAGCCACAGACAGGAAACAATACAGACTGTTGTACTTTCTACGAGGACGACGCGCGTCCACTTCTCATGCGAAACGTCGTTTTAAGATCATGATTCACATTCATGTTGATGCCTGACTTATTTTTATCCGTGCCTAGGGAGTCTAGTCTTAGTCCAAGCAGCCGTTGACATGCTTGAATGCAGGAGGCATATACTATGATGTTCTTTACCTGAGAAAGTGCATGCTACATGTTGAGCTGCAAGCATCTTGCGAGTTTGGCTTTTTGCAGGTGTGCGAAGCAGAATGAATATCTTCGTTCCATCGCGTACGCGTTTTCTAGTTTGAGAGTAGAAAGAGACAGAGATAGAGAGAAAATCACGAGAACGAGATCAAGAGACCGAAAAAATTAAGATGATGAATGCTTTGAAGTATGCGCTGCGCGTGCTGTGCTTGCCCCTCGCAATCGAAGACGTGGTAGAAAGACTAGGGCTTGTGACTTCCGATGATTCTGCCTTAGCAGAGGATCACAACTTTTTTGTGAGTGCAGTACGACGAGCGGGGCTGCGTTTACCAGCTCTCTCTGAGCACGGCGATAAGGAGAGGAGTCAAAGCACATCGGACCGTAGCGTGACACGCCCTGCAGGAGAGGAAGAAGGAAAAAATGACGGCGTTGATATCGTTGCATCAAGAATGCAGCTGGGGAAAAGCGGCGAAAGTGTGGCTGACAATGAAGATGTGAGATCGTCAAGTAGTTCGGACCTCGACTCTGGACTCGAAAATAGTCGTGGAAAGGAGGACGAGGATGCCAATGCTTCAAGCCGTAGCTCGCATTCGCTGTGGTTTGGCGGCGGCGATCGCAGCGGGCTTGGGACATCATCGCGCGTTCAGGCAGACGGAATGTGCTGTTTTCCCACGCGACGTGGAGGTACGGATAGTGGAGGAGGAAATGGGGAACAACGCCTGTCGGTTTCTTTTCCGTCGTTGTTGCGGCAGCGTAAGATGCCGCGAGCCGCGACTGGTAGGTCGGCCGGTCTGAGTAGTGGCCTTCAGCGCCAGCTGTCCTCTACATCATCGGCGAGCGACGAGTCAGCTGCAAGGGGATTGGCGGAGAACCGGCTTCCGTCTTCCTCGCCGAGTCTGTTGGAGAGCAGTTTCCTTTCGTCCTCCGCCCGCGACCTCCGTGACAAGAGCATTCGGGCTTCACGTGCTGGAGTATTCCAATCCTTATTTAAGACTTCAGGAAATCGAAATCAATTATCTAAGACTTCAGGAATCGATGTGTTTCAAGATAGATGGAGCATTTTTAAGGGAAAGTCTAACTTATGGACGCCTTTTCGCCGGGATCACGAGAACGGTATTCGATCGCTACTGTGTCGCGGAGGAGTACCACAAGAGAGTTTCGCGACCAATGCGGGCCACACGTCGGTTGAGGAGCTAAATCTGCAGCACCTCATGCAATCTGAAAAGACGGATGCGATTGACTCGTCGGAGCCATCCGCTCTAGGCCGGATCGTGGAGACTCCCCCAGGGGCAGGAGATGGTGTCGGAGCTCCCTCTCCTCTTGTGTCGCCATCCTACATCGACCTGTTACAACGAGCGGGAGACGGGGAGCATCAGCGACCGCGCCTACTCGCGGGCACGCGCAATACGAAGGGCCAGCCTCACGGACCGGATCGATTCTTCACAGGCAGCACTGCAGCTTCGAGTCGGGCATCGTCTGCCTACTCTAGCCCGACTGAAATTTCAGTGAATGAACTGCAACAGCCAGGTCCCGGTCCCGCAGCGGGAGTTTCCGGCTCGTTCACCTCAACACCAGACACATTACCGCATCAAGAGCGAACGCATGCTAGTGTTGTTGACCACACTGCAGGAGATGACAGCGGCGGCGCGGTCCTTGGCTTGTCTTCTTCTGGAACACTGGTGCGCTCGTTTCCCGCGACCGCATCTTCACCTGCGCTCATCAACATGACAAACGACTGCGGATTTCCAGGCGCTTGTGGCGAACCGGCGACGCTCTGCCCGCCGCTGGGGGAGTATCCATCTTTCATGCGCAATTGCGACATGGGGGCCTCCTCCTCGCTGAGGCTCCACTCTTCCTCCTTGCGATTGCAGCAGTACCTGGACGGAGACTGCTGGGATCAGAACTTCTTGCGTAGCAGCACTGGCAGTCTTCTGGGAGGCCCTGTATCCCCTGTCGCAGAGTCGTTTGGCGACAACAGGACGAACTCGTTCCAGATGATACACCAAAAGCGTCGCGTGCCGCCACTTTTAGGCCGCAAGGGGGGTTCGTGCGGTGGCAGTTTTTGCCGATTAGACCGCAGAAGCAAAATGCGCAACATTGGTTTTGTAGCGCTTCTTTCTGGAGCCGTCGCTGCGCTAGTGGGGGCACCGGTGATATTTGGAGTCCATCAAGCCATGAACACCACGACATTTGGCGCCGGCCCAGGACGACCGGCACCGGACGTTCGCGGCGCGGCGGTCTCCGAAGGTGGTCATGTGCGGGACGTGCACCAGTTCCCCGCTTCTCTCGAGGGCCGCGCGAACTACCACTGTGAAGCTCCTCCTCCAACGAGCGGTAGGAAGAAAACTGAAAAGCAAGGCGAAGCAGATAAAACAAGCGATTTCTCTCACTACCCTGGCGCACGTGCCACTGCTGAAGAGATCGACACGTGCACGGACTGGACGCGAGCTGGCCTGAATTTAGTCTCCACCGTAGAGCACCAAGGGTTTTGGTCGTCTACGGTCACTTGCGGCACTTGTTGGGCGTATGCAACTGCGTCGCAGATCGAGGCGCAATTGGCGCTCACACGTAGAGACGGAATTCTGCGGCGCGTGGACATCGGAGAAATCATCGCGTGCAGTAGTCGAGAAGAGCGTTTAGAACATAATCGCTACAACGGGATTCCGGTAGAGGCGGTCGCGGCGCAGGAACTTCCTGTGGAGCGCCTTTGTTCGGACGGCAATGTGCAGACATGGGTGTATGTGTACTTGACGCAAAACGGGATTCGGCTTCTGTCCGAGCCAACGAAAGAGGATGCGGCTGCCATGTGGGGTGCTTCCAAAAACAGAGACGAAGGCGCAGTGGGAGGGTTTTTCCGTCGTCTGTTTTCTCGACGGAGAGGCGACTCTAGCAGCATGGAAGATATGAGGGATACAGCGACAGCAGCGGCGCAGGCAGAGGGTCGTGGGACACAGCCGCTCGACGTGGTAGGCGCGGCTGATCGACGTCGCAACGAGAATCCGGACGGAAGCTACGACGACCCTGCCCGCGCGAAGAGGGACGCGGCTGCGCTCAAACAAAGGGAAGAATCACGTTACTTCTTGAGCGAGGATCACGAAGTCTCGTATCCAACGAATACGTATGATGACGTCGAGCAAGATATTCCCTTCCGCTTCAAGACCGCACCGCGAGGAAGCGGAATCTATCCCGATGAAGGCCCGCGACAATTGTATTGCCAGACGCAGCGGCGTTTTGTCGAGCCCGCTGCGCGAATCCGAATTGCAGACGAGAGCTGGCGGGTGGGTCGCAACCCGTGGGCGCCAGCGGAGCAGGACGTTGAGAAAATGAGCGGGCAAAGGGAGCAAGGGCAACGTCATTTGTCGGAAGAACATGATGAAGACGAATCACAGGAAAAGGATGAAACTGAGGGCCCTGTGCGGATGATCGAGAGGAGAAGGCTTGTGCAGAGCGACGACGGACTGAGATCTCTTGGATCCTCACCTACAAGGGCAGACGAGAAACCACTGGGATCGCAACTGACGGAGAACCAGTTGCGGGATTTGTTCTACAATCCTCCAAGGCTCCGTGGTCACGCGATAGAAGAAGAGGTGGTGAAATTACGAGCGCCGCCTGGTCGGCGAGAAGCGTACGACTCCAAGTTCCAAAAATCCGTGTTACAAGACGTCAAACCGCCAGGCTCGAATTTCATGCAGTTCAGCACCGGAGGCTCATCGAAAGACGGGGAGCACGAGTATCGTTTCGGCTCTACGCCGCCGAGAGACGGATATCGGGAGGAGTCCGAAACGATATCGAACAACAAACAGCGATCACGTGTTGAAGAGAAGGAAGCTGGAGCTGAGCATGATAGCTCCATTGCGCGGCGCTTGCAGGATCTACGTCTGGAGGACGAGAGCACGCAGAGTACTACAGGAGACTCGAAAAATAACAGAGAGTTTGTAGGAGGAGAGGAAGCTTCTTCTACCGCAGACCATACAATGAGAGGGAACTCCAAGCCAGCCAGTGGGTCGGCTGATCAAGAGCAAACGGTTCGAGCTGGACAAGAGCAGCGTTTGTCGACATTAGAAGAAGCTTTTATGGACCTACTGGCGTCTCAGCAGGGCGACGACGACCTGCATCCAATACTCGACGGCCCTGACGACATTGTGAGGAATGTTGAAAGTCAGCCGAAGCGTTACGACATAGGTGATGCCGACGCTGAAGGCGTGGAGGTCTTGGAGGAGGAAGAAGCACGAGAAGTCGCAACGAATGCTGGTGAGAAGCGAGATCAACTAGTGGAGGGAGGCAGCGAGACAGCGTTATCGTCTGGGAATCCCCACACGTTCGGCGGAGCGAGGAGTCGAAGTAATGAACACGTGCCAAAACATGTCCAAGAACAAGAAGATGGAGGTAAAAAAGCCTTAGAACTTTCTACTCTGCCATCGATTCGTGCCTACGACGATGATCAGATAGAAAGAGGGGCCAGCATCTACCCGTTCGAGGACACAATAATCGGCGCTGGTGGCCCACGTGAAGCAGCTTCTAAAAGCACAACTTACAACGTCCCTGACCCAAGTGCTACACGCAAAGATGAGAGTTCTACCACAGCCATGCCTGTGAGTCCATACGCGAACGGCTTCTATCAACCACCGAAATTCAAGACGAAGGCTGAGCAAGAAGAGTTACAACAGGCTGGACGACTAACGGAAGTGTCAGTAGGCAACGATCTGCTCCAGTGGCATGGCTCGGAGGATGATATTCGAATACAACTGCAGAAAATGCCGGTTGTAGGTCTCGTAGACGCGCAAGGACTCAAGAAAATTTCGGTACTCGGTTTTGTTGACTCAACATAGTGATGGTACTAGTATACGTAAGGTACTTGCTGGTGTGTAAGTATTTCATGTTACTTTATTGAAGAGAAACATCGACCTCTTACTTTCATTACATGATCAGGAAAGTCATGTTCGTTCTCAATTGAACTTCCAGTAGGCACTTTGTTCTTGCAGTCTGTCAATGTGAAAAATGGTGAGGAAGAGCATTTTTATCTTCCTTCATAACTTTCTTTCAGTGGGGTGGTCGATGGCGCAAGAAGGTGATTGGAAAGGAGGACTTTCCTTCGTACACGCTAACCGGCAGCTTGCACCTGAAGGGGGATCACTACATTCAAGTAGTGGGTCTACGTCGCTCCGAAGACGGGACGCTCTACTGGTGGTGCAAGAATTCGTGGGGCAGGCATTGGGGTGACAACGGCTACTTCCGGCTCAAGTACGGCGACGGCCTGCTGCTCCACGCAGTTACCATCAAACCGGAGCTGCTAGAGCTGTGTCAAAGGAGAAAAGGTGACTCGGACTTTGTGTGTGATTAGACGAAGAGGTGCCCTTCTATCCGCTCGGAGGAGCAAAGAAATGAGCGCCATACTAGTCTGCTTGAAGTAGATTTCGCAACTGCGCCTCGCTTTGGTGTGACTCCTTATTCCCGCGAATTTGAATGGCGTTTCGAAAATGCTCAATGAATTACCAGAGACTACTTCCACTCTCGAAGACACACTCACATCTGCTTCGGCAGAGATCAGCCGAACTTGTGACTGTTGATCATGAGATTACATAGGTAGTGAAAAATGTTGAAAGTAGATAGAAGTTCAAAGTCTTGTTACATGTAACAAGTATCTATCAATTCTTTATTGCATTGTGTAGAAGTATGCAGCTTTAAAAACGTATTACGCTGATGACATGACCCTAGCAATATTTTTTTGGCACCATACTTATGATTGATTCTGGTGCAGATTTTGATGCTTCTGTTATCGCAATCAGCGACTAAAAAGTTTTGATTTGTACGTAGATAGAGTAGAGACCGTGCATGATGGATTGAGAAGTTGTGTGAAGCTCTCAGTCTGCTTTTCCCCGTCCGAAACCGGACCTGAATTTCTGTTTTGATGTTTGATAAACGCTTAAGAATATAAGTACTGTAGTTAGAAGCCAGTCTTCTGCTTACGATTCTACATACTAGGCATAGACTACTGAGTAGGCTGTTTTCATGGAGGTTTGTATGCATAGCCGATCTGCAGCTAAGAGCTAGATCACACGGAACAAAATTACGAAGCTGCGAGCGCGAAGTTTTACGAATAGAATCCCCAACACATACTCAGAAGTATCAACAAGTTGTTGAACAGTATTAAGTAGTTCTAGTTTTGTTACATGTCTAATTCTAATAGAAATAGCGTGACCTCAGCCTCACAAGCGCTTGCACCAGACAGACGACGTTGTCGTTTTGAGCTGTTGTAGGCTAAGTTTCTGAATGACTGCGAAAAACCCTTTTTGGATTCTTAGTTCCTCTTCTACGTTGATATTGATTTTATTTGCCAGAGGCATGTTCCCGTTGTCGTTTCGGCTTCGGGAAAAACCAACGGAGTTCCTGCTGCGCAGAGGCCGATAACGAGCAAGCTGGTAGGGTGATTTCTATTGTGAAGAGGAAGGGTCTCCTCGGGCTAAGGCGGGGAGAGAGTTCACGTTTCTAGCACAGGCTACTGCAAGAAGCATATGGAATGATTGTAATCAAATTTCTAAGTCTTGTAGAAAGAATGTAAGATGAAAACATATTGGATTTCAGCACTACGGAGTGCCAACGCAAGCCGCGTGATTTCCTTCAAGCGATGTCCTTTCCCACAGCGCAAGATGATGCCGTTCGCGAGGCAGTGACGCAGCTCCTGGCTTTTGCTTGCGTCATTGCGGCTGTGCTTGTTTACCGTAGTCGCAAGGATGTGTCGCGTATTTGCAGTGGAGATGAGGGGACAAGCAATTACGCTCTCCTCGATTTGGACGACCTGGAGGACGTCGATGCATCGCCTGAGGCCAGTGCGGGTGGAAGTATTCAAATGAATACTTCGAAAACTTCTACACGAACGCCAGTAGGGGCAGGAGGAAGGAAAAATCCGTTGAAGAAGGTCCTCGCGGTGGCGCGAGAGGTATTCGTCGGACGAGCAGCAGAGTCGAGCTCGAGTGTTGGTGGCGCAGAAGATGATCACCACAACATGATGAAAGCAACTTCTTCTACGACCATAACGTCATCTTTCGGACCTCCAATTTCTTCTTTCCAACAGATCAAAAGGCGGTATGTGGTTGGATATTTGCTGGCGATGTTCGCAGACTGGCTCCAGGGACCTTACGTCTATGCCCTCTACGACGCCTACGGTTTCTCGAAGGCGGACAATGGCCTGCTCTTCATTTTCGGCTTTGGCAGTAGTGCGCTCCTCGGAACAGTGATCGCAGGCTACGCCGATAAGTGTGGTCGCAAACGATTCTGCATCCTGTATTGCGTTGTTTACAGTCTTTCCTGTCTGACGAAGCATTGCAATCATTTCCCGATACTGTGTTTGGGACGGATTTTAGCAGGTGTGGCGACAAGTTTGCTGTTCAGTGTCTTCGAGTCGTGGGTGGTTTGTGAAGTCGGTAGGGTTACTAAAAGTAGGAACAATTCCGCACAAACGTCGACCCGGATAAACCGTAAGGATAGTTCACCAAGAACCAAGACCACTTCATCTTCACCACCTTCTGCGGTAGAAAAGGACGTGGAGCGCAACCTTTCGGACCTATTCGCAGCTGCGATATTCGGAAACAGTGTATGTGCAGTTGCGGCAGGGTTCTGCGCGCAGTGGGTGACTGAACTCAGCGGTGAATTCACTGTCTGGAAAACGGTAGGCAGTGACCCAGTCTCGGGAGGGAAGACGACGTCCAGTATAAGTACTAGTCAAAATGGTTATCTAGAGCCAGTGCCAGTAGGAGGAACTGGAGTAGCTGCAGGGATGAAGCTGGTCACGAATAATGTGAGTGTGATTCAGCCACCACCCGCATATGACCACTGGATACCGGGAACGAACTTTATCGTGTATGCAGGAAAGTTTCTCGGACCTTTCGACCTTGCTGCTGTTGTCCTGCTGTGCTGTGGACTCTATATTCAACTGCACTGGCGCGAGAACTTCGGCTATGGTGCGACAGTTGAGGGACAAGACTCGTCAGCGGGCGTGGAAGATCATCAGAAAGACCCATCGATGGAAGGACGACTTGAAGGGGAGGCACATGACGACCATGATATGGTTATGGACATGGAGCAGTACATCAGTAAAATTGGAAAACTACAACTTGCTACCACCGCGCTTGAAGCAGATGAGGGCGTCCCGGACGTGGTACTCACAACTGCGAACGCACCAGGAGGTACCTCGTTCAGTACTGGGAACTTTGCGGGTCCCTACGACGACCAACAAGGGAGTACACCGGTTTCTGAAAGGAAACCGAACGTCATTCTCTCTCCCAGTGAGACCGTTCTCACGGCTCTAGGAATACCCTCTTCACCCCTAGACGCGAGCGCGCAAACCAGAAAAGATTCGCAAGGTCGGGGCCCGTCGCCGCGACTATGGTTGAACGAAATTGTCGCACAGGCAGAAAAGTTCAGTAATGGAAGTGGTTCCGGCAGTGAAGAGCTCGCTTCAGTAGTTGGGCGACGATTTTCGGGGGACCATCCAGCGTCGAGTGGTCCTTTGACAGCGGGGCAGAAAAGCAGCGCGCAAGACACGATAGTCAACGAGAATGCTGAAGGAAGCAGTGAGCTAGCACGAGCATGGGGGATATTGTCAGAAAACAAGGAGATCCAGCGTCTTGGACTTATGGCGGCTTTTTTCGAATCGTCTATGTTCATCTTCGTCTTCTTGTGGACGCCGGCGCTCAACGACCTTGCGTATCCGAGAAGTACTGGAATTCAGGTATGATGGAGATTATGAAATTTTCATTTTCTACTTGGTCCAGGTGAAGAGCAGGGTTCTTCACGTCTAGGAACGTACTCTTCGACTTCCGATGAATTAGTCCATCGTGAACAATAGTTAGTGCCAACACGGATAACTCGCGTTGTTAGTAGTCTCAATTTTTTGTTTTCGACTTAATCTGAAAGCCCCCGTCTCTCCGTACTGTACGATCATGACTTCAAAGCCCCCTTAAAATAAAGATTTGTGCACGCAGCTTCATATGTTGAAGTTTTTGGCTTTCACACAACGGCGAGAAGCACGAAGACCACTCCGCAGCTCCGTATGGTTTGATCTTTGCGCTTTTTATGGTTTCCTGTATGTGCGGGTCGTGCCTTTTTTCGATTTTTGAGTCGCAGGTGAGCGAAAAAACCTTGGCTTCAGTAACGATCGGCCTCGCTGTAGCGAGTAATGCGCTTGTGCTGTGTACGACAAATGTGACAGTCTTGCTTCTAGGCTTCATGGGGTTCGAGTTGTCGCTAGGGTTGTACTTTCCGACGTTCGGAATTATCAAGAGTCGCTTAGTGCCTGAACGAAGTCGCGCGATGCTCTACAGTTTTTTCCGAGTTCCGCTGAACGTGATTGTCGTCTTATGTCTCGCTGTGGATCTTCCGGTCCGTGTCGGTTTTGGCTTCATCACCGCTATGCTCGTGTTGTGCGGCTACTTGCTCACGGGTCTCAGGCTGGATAAGCATTCATCAAGCAACACGCCTTGCAACAGTGAGACGAGTGCTGCACTAGAAGATGATGTTTTAGACCATGACAATAATATGCACTCCAGACTTGGTGGCTGCAGTTCCAAGCGCACAATCGGAGCAACATCGAAAGAACAAGTGGAATATTATCAACTGGACGCGCAGGACGAAGAAGAGTCTCTGGATGTTATCGTCGAAAGTCCAGACATTCAGAGCGACAGAAGTCCCGAAGTGGAAATGGTGCTGATGAGCCAAGGGAGTAGCCGGCACGGATCTGCGCCTGGTCGTGATGTGGTCGAGCAGCAGGGGGAGATCCTTCATCACGTTCAGGAAGATATCGATAGAACTGCTCAACTGCAGTCAGGACAAAGTGGTCCGTCTAGCTTGAGGACCGGTGTGCAGCATAATATAGGCGTGATTCGCATGCCGCCACCGAGAAGGCTTGGCAGACCGCATGAAACGGAAATTGCCGGTGGGAGTTCAGGAAGCCGTCCTGGTGTTACGAATTCGTCTGCCAATCGTGTGAAAACTAATCCAAGTAACCGCCACGGACCCGTTTCAAGCGCGATATCATCCGACGACAGTGAGGGAGACGCAGCCGATGTCTCAAACTTTCTCGTTTTCACCGGGAGTCCCAGAACGAATTCTGCGAATCCGGGTATCGGTGCAGATATTTCAGAAAAAACGAGTGCGTCAATGCTGCATACGAATCTTAGGGGAGGCGAGTCTGGCTCTGGTTCTTTCGGGGTCGTGCAGCTTCCCTCAGCAGCAAATATGGGCGTTCGTCTTGGGAATGAGAGCAGTGCGGTCAATAAAAATTACCCTATATTAGAAGCCGCCGCAGCGAGAGAACAGGGCATAGCGCGTCCGACAGATAACGACAGGTTGAAAGCAATGATGAAGGAACTGGACTCATCCTCTTCGGATGGATAGAGCGTTCTCTTCCTAGCGCGCACTATAATTATTTTCTTTGATGAACATGCATCGTTGATGTGCTTGAGCAGCCTTCTTTTACTCTGCCTTGGAATTTGACGCTCAAAAAAGAAATGTCAAAGATCCAAGCGTTACCAATGCTTTGCACTTGATATTGATGAAGAAAAGCGAGACAGACAGTGTCAGGAAGCTGAAATCCAATTTAGCTTAGTATCGTAAGACGCAGATGATTATATTCTGCAAATCTAAACGTGAAAAGAGTGTCACCAGGAACTGTGTGCTTACTCTGTAACAAGCGGTAATTCTCTGTCCAAGAGGGTCTAAGTAAGATATTGCACGTCATCACCGACGCATATTTTACATGAAATGACTTGAAAAGAAGTTATAATGATCAAACGTGTCTGTCCAGAGTGTGGCGTGTTCTAGATTTTAGGCTAGGCGTCTGGTTTGTTAGGCTGGCTCCACCAATAATATTTGGTTTCTCAAGCGTCTACGACGAAAATACAAACGGACTGTTAGAAATAGTATACGAGCTTACGGATGTCGCGCATAGTATAAGAACGAGACGCAAGAAGGATCTACGAAGTGAAAACTGAAGAATATTATGAAAATTGTAGGAAGGAAGCTCTGAATTACAAGAATTGAAACATGATGATTTATCAATGGTGAATGGAAGGGAAAGTTCAGAATCTCGTAGCTATAACGAGTTGTCTTTCGGTGGTGTTCTTCTGGATGTGGTGGTGTACTTCCTTGGCATCGGTCCATGTTGTTCTTCGTCTTACGCATCTGTATTTGAGCGATTCGGTCCTGTTGTGCTTATCGGTTGAGGCTGTTCCTTTTTCGGCGGTCTGCCAAACCATGACGGTGACGCGCTTCATGAGGACACGACTTACGGTTGGCACCTTGTCTCCTCGTGCTGGGAGCTCTGGGCTGCAAGTGATGCTTATGGCCCACAGCCCTGACCACATCCCTTAACTTAATCGGTTTAAGTTGTTAATGCTACCGAAATAACTTCCCCTTTCCCTCTTAGCTCTAGTGTGTGCATTTTCAATTAGACTCTCTAAACGCAGAAATTACAACAACCTACAATCTAGTCCATTCATCCTCATAATTGTATACATAGTAGTGCATTAGCAGGGCTAGATTTGGTAAAACTAAGGAAGGTATTGTGAGTTTTACCGTGAAGATCTATCATTATCATTCCTATGAAGTTGATAAACAAAACCATTGTCGAGTAGGAGAAGTAGTTCTTGTGCGTAGATTCTGCGTGTCTGCGCCGCGCGCATTCATCTTGACGGAGTGTTCCGCACTCTGAGAGGCGAAATTAGCGGCTAACCCGCTTCAGCCGACGTCAAACTCTCGTGGCCCAGACAGGACACTTCAAGTCGCTGTACGAAACGTGCGTCCGACCTAGAACGATTGCTACTAGGCGATTCGTTGGCTCTTTTCCGCAAGCAATATCATCCATCAGTTCCTCTTCCTGAAATCGTACGCGAAAGGCGGACGTACACAACACAAAGATGCCGGTCGGTGGTAACAGAAGCACCTCTGCACCAGTGATGCAGAGGTACTCAAACTACGAAGCAGCACCAAGATACTCAATAACCGGGAAATGGAAGATTCTCGAGAGGAACCAAGGCATTCCAGCAGCAAACAAGTACTCTATTTTAGTTGTACTAGTACTAGTGTTGCAGCTCCTGTGTGTGCAGCGTTGGCACGTGTACCGTAGACACTCATACAACATATGATCGAGATCAACTTCAAACAAGTACCAAGTAGAGATTACACATACATACCACAGCTTTTCTCGTCTTTCTGAAATTGAAAAAACTCCAACCTCGTTTCCACTACGTGCGCAGGTATGATACACGAGAGTTGATCAAGTACACCTCGAAATACGGGCAAGTTAGTAATGCATGCGGCTTCGGTTCCGCACCGAGGTGGGGAAAAAACAAAGAAGATGGGGTTACTGGAGGACCCGGTACTGTGGACGATTGCATCGTGATAGATAATGATAGATAACTAAGTCTATAATTTTTAATGTTGAAGAAAGAACAAATCAAAGTACCATAAAAAGAACAAACTAAAGTCTTACACGACAACCCTTTCCTGGCTTGATAAAATAATTTTCTTTCATCTTCATGCCTTCGTCTTAGGTCAGTATGAGACAGCAAGATCGACCATAAAGCGATCCGATATCAGTTTCGGAAAGAGCACTAGGCCGGATATTACAGGCGTGATCGAGAAGGGTCCAGGACCCGGACAGTATGAGGTATCTACATGGGTTTTTTTTTGATCTACTTTAATAAATAAATAGAGTCCATAACAAGTCAGACTTTCCTTTGTCTGACTGCAGTACCATGCTGTTATTTGCACAAGATCAGGTGAACATTTTAATGTGACAGTCTCTCTCTACTCCCTCGACACCTCGTCCTCCACTTTCTTAGGTCCGCGACAAGAACAACAAGAACGACCCGAGTATGTCGCCATTGACAATCAAGTTCGCCGGAAGGCATGGGTGGTATTATGAGAACCCCGAGGATGCGAAGAGGCCTGGACCGGGCACGTACTCATTGAATTTCGTTCAATGTGAAGCACCAGTTGGTACCGAAACGAAGATCGGAACAGGCTTGCGCCCGAGCATGGAATCCCATTTAGGCGTCGATCCGCGCAATCCCTCAGTTGGTCCAGGACACTATAAGGTACTGATCTAAATTCTGACTTTTCTGACAAATGATGTCGTCAACGCAAACTCTAAACAAAGGTGGTTATGGCCTTCTTCCAATGTTGCACCCAACAACGTCGTCTCTTCACCTTTTTCCACTCCCATCTCACCAGCACTTGACGACACTTGGCGGAGCTATTATCGCGCCGTACAACTACGCCCCGCGCTACTCGTTCACGACGGCGAGCTATCGTACCAAGACGCGTGCAAAGGACGATCCGGACATGATCCTCCAGCCTACACAGTTCCCGAAGGGAGGGTTCTCGGGTTAGGTGTGTTAGTATTAGTGGTGCCGTTGTACTGCTGCTGCAACGAGTAGAAACCCTCTCAAATGAATCGCGGGAAAGAAATTGGTGTGGGGTTGCATAGGACAGGCTGGCCACTCGTGGGGATGGATGCGGAAAGCGGTCAGGCGTAGACGCACAGATGATTTGTTGTAGATTTAGACTAATTCACCAAATTGAAATTGAAAATGAACAAATTCATGCATACTAGGTAGTGCTTATCTTTTTCACATGAACATCTTAAAAACATCACTCAACAACATTCGTTATTGTAGACTAAATTTCAACGCCAGTAGAGCTTATTTGCATTGTCTAACATAGGAATAATTGCATATTGATATTCATCTTTGCGGATGAAGAGTAGACCGAAGAACAGAATTCGTACGTACCGAGGAAACATTAAACGACATAGAAAAGCAAAAAACGTTATCAACCAACTAGAAGAGGAAAAAAGTCACAGCATCATTCAAGTAATCAAAATTATGCCATACAGAATTTGAAAAAGTAAAATGTCCAAGTGCATAGTAAGAAATCGATTGTATATTTTCCCTACCCGGCTAGTGGATTTCCGTACTACTACTAGATTTTCTTCAATATTTCGCCTTTCGACGACACGCAAAAAACTGAAATACGACTCTGCACTGCAGATTGAAATAGAATGAATTATAGCACGACAGAGATGACAGTGTTACTAGATCGATCATATTTCTGTAATATTTGTGAATTGTTTGTTGTGTAATTTGAGACGGGGCCTTCTTGAAAAGAGTTGGGGAGGAGTAGAAGCGGGGAGCTGAAATTTGTGTAGTTCAGGCGCCATGCTTGCGTGTGTGCTTGCATCGCTCCCACGACAAGAGTACATCACGCCGTGACGTATCTCGTCAAAGTCAAAATCCACGGCAGATGGACAAGGATCATGGTGCTTCTAGGAAAAATTCTACTGTTAATCATGCGATTCTGTACTGCTTCTGCTCAGCAGGCTGTGCAAAAACGCAATGTGAAACTCTGAAGACTATAAAGATCATCAAGTGAGGTCTCGTCAATTTTGTGGGTTGTATCATCTGTACAATGTCTTGAATAAGAATTGGTTTAGAATAAGAATTACATCGAAGGAAAGGAGTCAGAACATACTTATGCTGGAAAGATGTTGATTCCATCTCGAGGATGGTATTTTACCATGCAGTGTTCCAGAGGAAGCAAAAATTCATGTGTGCGTCATTGACAGAGAATGCTGTTTTTCTGGATATTCTCCCGACAACGTTCGTCCCAAGATCCGAGCTGTGGAAGTTTTGTTTTGTTGTCCAGACTTCTGGAGCCCTGGCCGCTGCCTCTCGCAAGCCAGAAATCTCTTAATCTTAATCTTCATTCATGATCAGGTGGTAGGAAACGATGGTTAGATTTGATACTACGCGCGCTGTTTATGTCGGTTCATTGTAGGTTTTGTAGCTTCTAAGACGACAAATAGATGGCGCACTGGAATCCGGGTATGCTGCCACAGTTCAACCTGACGCCTCTGCCGCCCAAGGGTGGAGGGAAGTTTGGTGGACAGCCACCTTTGCGGCCTTTCCCATCGCAATCCGGAGGCACGATGTTCATCAACACTGCGGTTCCGATGCCAGGCGGTCCTAAGATGAAGGGTGGCGGAAAAGGGAAGAAAGGAAAGCAAGAGCAAAACAACTTCTTCCAGCCGAACCACATGAAAGGAGGTGGAAACCAGCACGGAGGCGGCAAGGCTGGTGGAAAGAAGAAAGGCAAGCACGCACCATGGGACAGCTTAGGTGGGTCCATGTATGCGAAACAGTCTATGCTCGACGATCCGTGGCGAGACCTCTACGAGCGCGCTGGCGTAACCGTGGTCGACAACAAAAAGCAGAAGATGCTCGATGCTATCGCCTTAAACGGTAGTGGTGGTGGTGCGGAGTATGACGACATAGATATGGCGGAACAAGAACAGGACGACGAAAACGACAAGGATCTAGACGATCCTTCTAGCAATGCAAAAGGAATGGAGCAAGATTCAGACGACGAAATGATGAACGACGACTCTCCTGATCGACCGGACAAGCCCAAGAGGAGTTTCATCGCTAACCGAGAAGCCAGTCGCAACCGCAGCACTACCGGTGGAGGCGACCTGTCTCAAGGGATCTTCTCGAAAAGTTTTTCAAAAGCCAGTGGTGGCATGCGAAACCTCTTGAGTCAGTTACCGCCCCCATCAAAAGCAAAAAGTAGCATACTAGACCAGTTGCCAGCACCAAGTGCGAAAAAAGGAGTCTTGGATTTACCACCACCTTCTAGTGCCTCTTCTGGGTCGAGTTTGAAACGGTCGAAACTAGACTTGCCAGCACCAACGGGAGACTCTACTGCATCTAGCAGCGTTGGTGTTGAAAAGAAATCATTCGTGCTTCCAGAGCCGCAAGGAAGTAGAATTATAGGCACAGCAGCTAATGGAACACTTCTTGGTGGTAGTTCAGCTTCGTCAGGCGATGTGAAAAGTGAAAGTGACAACGAAGACGACGATGAGGATCTTCTAGCAGCGGCACAGCAGGTCGTAGGACCACAGCGCCCGCCACTAGGAATGTCGGCGGACATAGGACCTCAACGACCCCCATCAGCGGCAATAGTAGTTGGTGCGAAAACTGGAGGTTTTGCCGGCTCAGCGAGTACGAGTAGTAATGCGACAAAGACTGGAACTGGTTTTAGTTTTTTAGACTCATTAGCAGCCAGCGCAGATGCTGAAGACGACGTTGATGTGGGTCCAGTAGGTCAACCCAGTGCCGCTGGGCTCTTTGCACGCCTTCGTGCTGCTCGAAATCAAGAAGCGGCGCCGGCACCAGAAAAACCGAAATTCAAACTTCCACCTCCCACACAAACCCATAAAACCGCGCAACCCCCAATCCACCAACAAGATGAGGAAGAAGAAGGTGATGTTGATCTTGACTAGATTAGCTGCTTCTACCCGCAGCAATAGTAGGTTTTAACGCAACTACGCAATGAATTTAAACACGAGAGTCATGGCGACGCGCTATGTTTTTTTTAGTGGTCCGTCGTGTTCTCTAGCGTTGCGACGTGTCGTAAAGCCCTGCGGAAGAGAGAGAGAAAGAGAGACAGAGAGGAAACAAGTGTTTGCTGAAGAAATTTATTGGTTAACTTTTTTGAAAAATTCATGACTGTCACGTCAGGAGTAGCAGATTGATTTCAGAGACACGAGTCACTGACAGGGCTGTAATTGCGCTGCTGCTGCTGCTGCATTCGTGCACGCAAAATGTACCATCATGAAAAACGGCACAGGGAAGTGAGATTTTTCGAAAAGGTTTCAAACGACGTCCCGGTTTTTTTTAGTGTAAAATTTGTTTCGTGATAGGCGTACATTAAGAACGTCCATCTTTCTACATGCAGATCTTTAGTTGTTTATTCCCTATTCTAATCGCATCCACTCGTTCTTTAAACTCTGGTATAAAAACTGTACCTGTACTAGAATCTTAAATCACGTAATTGTAATTGTATTAAGTAGCAACAGCTTCCAAGAAAATGGCGGATGCTCTGAAAAAATCGACGATCACCTTGATCAGTGCGATCGAAAAGGAGGCGAGCAGTGTCGACGAGGCCTTCACTTACCTCTACAACGCCTTCTATGAGGAGACCTTCGACTTTGAAGAAGGTACTTCTAAAGCTATGCATTGGACTACTTCGCCAGTTATGCAATTTATGCGAAATCTGAAAGGAATTTGACCTGCAAATTTTTAGGAGTACGAAAAGAAATGAATGGCAATTACCTGGTCGATCTTTGACTTTTAGGTCAATACCTTGTCGACGACTTTCGCGCCAAGTGCGCAGAATGGGACGGAGACTCGGACAATTTCAAAAACGGTCTCTACGCTGCGCTGAAGGCTTTGCCTGATGAAGCTAAGAATCGAGATATCGAAAAAGCAGTGAATACTCTATTGGGTTTGGAGGAAGATGCGATCACCGAATTTGTCGAAGACGTCGTCGACGTGGCTTTTACGAGCTTTTTCGGGTAAGAAGAAAATATAGATTACACTCAACAAAAATGGCTGTTAAAAGATTTTGAAAAATGGTTATATGCTAAGACACATAATGAAGCGTTGTAATATTAGACAAAGTAGTACCACATAGTGATAGTCATCAACCATCAGTTCTTGAGTACTAGTAGCAAGTATGAAAAATGAAAGCATCGTTATAAATCAGGACAAGGTGTTGGTGTAAGTGTATACTTATACACAGTAATGCAGATGCACTCGTACACATTGTCATGATTGGTCTGTGATACTTTTTGACGGGAGATGGTATTGGATAGAAATAAATGTCGAGAAGGTTCAGTCCAATAGTTAACAGACAACGCGAAAAGAACAAGACATATGAGTACTAAGTAAAAATACAGTGTAACAGTAACTTTAACCAGCACAGTGTCGCATTGGAAAATAGAGTATGATCACACAAATTCCTCTGCCGCGATGGGTGTGAATCAAGAACGAACAGAGCAATCCGAACTGGTTTCGTACAGTTGAATGTCAGTGTTCCCTCGATCGTTCTCTCTAGAACTCTCTTGATAATTTGTTCATCGTTTATCTTCTGGCATTTTTAACGCAGCAAGAAGAAGAGCGTCAGAGAAGAATGCAGCTCTATCCTAGTTAAATCATCGGTTGGCTCTACTTTGTTTTTTCGTTCGCTTAAGGATGATACCAGGCACGACCAAGTCGTACAGGAGGATCTGCATCTGAATCCATAGGCTTTTTTTCAGTGGGAAGACGAGTAGAGCAGGTGTATGCGGATCAAGATATGTATCAGTTTTTTGATTTGGTGTAATATGGAAGTTGTCAGGAAGATCGGTTCATTACGCCTCTGTCCATGTATCAGTAACTAGCAGACCCTGACATGCTACGCATGTTTTTTGTGAGGAATTCGACAGAATGAGAGATACGTCCGACAATGCACCTTTCCCTCGTCATGTCCACCGATCAGATCCCCATGAATAAACTTGATATTCTCTCCAACATTATCCTAATTTGACAATAAAATAAATTCGTTGTATCACACTTACTTGTTTTATCACCTTGTCAAACACCAGGAAAACTTCATACTTGCTTTCCCTGACCACCCATACTTTTGAAAGAACTTCACATGTACTCATTTTTTATTGGTACTAAAAATATTGCAATTGGACTTTCTTGGGTTTGAGCAGAAACCATTTCGATTTTCTAGTGGCTTCATGTAAACTCATAGCATTGCTTCGGCTTCGTGAATTTTTTCAATTTCATGCGATCAACACCCTCATACCTGTCCATCCTTTCCATCAATTAAAATTACTAGTTTCCTTTTCGTCTTCAGGGTCAAGGGCCTCTGTTGATTCAGGAACACCTGTTGTAGAGGTCAGAGGGAAGAAGCTGACATAGTCTAAACGAATTTGAGGACGAATCATTTGACCTGTCAAATATCTAATCACGAAAGAGCAAGAGCTGATCCCTTTGTACGATCTAGAGAAGATCGTGCTCACGAACACCGGGGCTTTGTCAAAAACAAGCACTACACTAGAAAGTTTGTTCAGATAAAGAGCATCAGAACAAAAAAAGATCAACAGTAACATCACATTTGCGACTCCTATCATCTAGAACTGATTGACAAGTAAGCGCAGAGGAGCGATGCCTGTTCTTTGATGCATTCGTGATGTGGTTTCTTCAGTCGCGGTATTTCAAGCAACCGTCTTTAACCACTCCCGATCGACCCAGTACTAAGAACGCTAGCTCCACTCCAGCCTCCGGCAACAACTACCGCAAAAGAGACGTCGTCACAGGATCCCGCACTGCGCAAGGAGCCTCGTCTAGCACTTATGACTTTGAACAATTCTTGGTCCGTACTGCGATGTCGTGAAAACAAACGCACAAGCACAAACAAAGATAGGTCGTAGCAATAGTAGATCAGCCTAGAAGTAGATGAGTACGATATTCTGCTCGAATCAATTTTTTTGGCGCAGCCACCTCTTCTAATACCTGTCCCCGTCGAAACAGCCACGGAACGTTGGCGCTAAGTCCCCCAGTCGAACCCGTCTGCCGTCTGCGTCACCGCGTCGGTCACCGAGCGTAAACTCGCCAAAGAACCGTCGTGAGCTTCTCCAGAAGAGCCGTTCTGCCGCTGCCGTGACCATCAACGCTAACAACACGTCTGTACAGCAGTACAGTCTGGTTGGCGGCGCTCCCGCGGGTCGGAGAGAAGACAATTTGCAGAATCCTTCTGACGCCTACGCTCTGCAGCAACTGACACGTCCGGGAAGCAGCAGCGCATCGCCTTCGAAGCGCAACAAAGGTAATACGACGGCTTCATCTTCTGGTTCCGCAGCAGCAGCACCTTCAGGAGGCGCGGTGAGCACGTCGAATATCATCGTCACTGGTGGAGCGACTAGCAGCACTTCTAACATGATGATTCGAGGACCAACAGGAACATGGGCAGCGCCGTCGCTAAGTCGAGGCAAGCGCACGATCTCCAATGCGACGAGCGACAACACGTCCACTAAGGCCACGTCAAAAGAGAGCAATCAGAGCGATGGACTCTTGCAGCACATGGCGCAGCAAGCCGTGGCCCAGCAGGCCGCTCAGCAAGCCGCGCATTACCAGCAGCAGGAGCAAGTACACCTGCAGCCACAGGTGCCGCATCAGTCGCATCCGGGACTAATGGGCGCCGGCTCTTCTAGCACGGCAATGCAACAGCAGCAATTGCATCATCAGCAAATGCAGCAGCAACAGATGCAGGCGCAGATACAGCAACAACAGGTGCAAGCTCAGATACAGCAGCAACAAATGCAGGCGCAACTCCAACAGCAGCAGCAGCAGCTGGCCCATCAACAGCAAATGCAGCAGCAGAACGCTGCAGCAGCACAGCCGATGACTGGCGTTGTACAGGAAGGGGATGAGGAACAGGAGCTCCCCGATTTGGGAACCTCGCGGTTCGAGCTCCGCCAGTTTCTGGGATCCGGTGGTGAGGGCGTCGTCTACGAAGCGTACGACTTCGTCAATCAAGCTCCTTGTGCCCTCAAAGTCGGTAACAAGACCGCACAGCGCAACAAGGGCTTCGAAAAAGAGTACGCGATCTACTCGCACTGTGTCAAACACCGAGTGGAATCGATCCCACGCCTTTTCGACACGCGGATAGCAGCTCTCAGCCCGAATGGCCACCTCGTAGACCAGAATACCAAGCCGGACTACCTGGCTCTAGAACTCATGGGACCCAGCATCCGCATGATGCTCCAGGCAGTCTTGTCCCATCGGGCGCACCAGGCGGATCAGGGCATTCCGGTATTTCCACGATGTCTACTTCAATTTGTATTATCATTTATATCGATGTGGTACATTAACTTTAAGAGATCAGCTATGGACGTTAAGAATATTGTCGTGAGTAAAAATAATGCGTGCAGCACCACTCTACTTGCCGCATTTGGTTGCTAAAAACAGAAAACTCGGATCTCATTCTCAGGTGCCTCGCAGCAGTACTATGGAATTGCGCAGTATCTACGTTATCGCAGAAAAGATGCTCGAAACACTTGAGCAATTGCACCGAGTGAAGGTACTAGGATTTCTTGCCACAGCCTGAAGAATGTGAATATCGCTGTTGTCAGAACTCTAACTGGTTTTTGGTGCTTGTTGTATTTGATTGGAGTCTAGGAACAAGAAAGTAATTGTGTATTAATTTCAAATCCAAGATGACTACTCCATTTTCGTAGGTCCTCCATCACGACGTGAAGCCGCAGAACGTGGTCTTCCGAGACCGAAATCGTAGTTTGGAGACTGATGTGGTCACGGACAAGGACCAACTCGCTCTTATCGACTTGGGAATGTCGTATTTTGTCGCTGAGAACACCAAACCGAAACGTCATTGCCGATTCTGCGGTTCCATGGATTACTCGAGCAGAGCTAGCAGGTATGTTCCTCTTCTAGTAGGCTTAAGCTAGCGTGGTTGACAGGTGATCGTGCCGTTTCAGTGCCAGTGCCTCTTTGATGACTTCGCCAAACATGATCATGAAGATGAAGCTAAAAAAAGATTGATATAATGTTATGAAACACGACTGTGAATCATGTTATTTTCACCCTCTATGATTATGATCCTTAGGTACCGTTGCCAACCTAGTCGACGAGATGACTTGGAGTCTTTGGGATACCTCCTTCTCTGGCTCATTATGGGCAACCGAAGCTTCAAAGCTTGGCGTTCAGCTGTGTTGGAGCCCTATTGGGAGATGCTGTCCGTGCTGTTTGAGGATAGGGTAACAATGGTCTCAACATTTACTTACTGGAATAGTTACAAATACCATTTGATGTATCTATAACTGTATCCGATTCGTTTGATTCCTTGAAATTCATGCTTTCATCGATCAACTGAAACGCATCCCCCGTATATCAGCCTGATATCAGCGAGATCATGTCGAATCCGTCGCGTAACGGAGCGCCGTACTCAGCCGCCCTGGCTCGCACGAACGACGACACGAAAGTCTTTATTCGTAGGTCTGCTGTTCAAAACTGCAAGAAGCCGGACAAAAAGTGCGATCTCGGCCTCTTCTCGACGACGATGACCACCCGGCCAGACGATATCATCGAGGGAAACTTTCCGAAGCTCAATAGAGAAAAGGTATATTTTGCATGCTTCGCCATCTTCATCCACTATAATTACGGAACGCCATAAACGTGAATTGACATTTATGAAAGCTGCATGACGGGTCAATTCGATATCTAAAGGATCCCCAGAGAAAATTTTGTACTTCGTGCCAACTAATCAGGTCCCAGAGAAAATTCTGTACTTCGTGCTGTATTGCCAGACGCTAGGATTCGCAGAGATACCGAATTATGCTGGTATGAAGGCCCTCTTTCACCGACCGAGCCATACCGAAGGACAGGAATTGACGATTGCAGCATCCAATGCCGAGCCGGTTCCTGAATGGATCATGTCACGCATGGTGACACACTCGCTCGTGAAGGAAAGCCCGATGCCGCAGCATGTAGAATTCATTTCTTTGCCAAATAGAAATACAACCATGCACTTGTTGATCATCGGTTCATTTTGGAGAAAGTAACTCAGTGTAGATACAACTTCTTGGAAATTCTCCTGATTTTTTTAGTTTCGGTGTGCTGGTTCCTTGTCCAGGAATCAGGGTTCTCCAATTTGGTTATAGGTGGACGCTATAACCTGGAGACGGGAGGAAAGCCTGCATGAGGTGCTTATGGGCTTTCCCCTGACCTCACCTATCCCCATTCAAGGGGATACACTATCCTGATTGCGCCGCTTGTAAAACTGATATCTTTTAGCACTTAATCCCTCTCCCATCTTAATATTAATGCCTCACATAATTGACCTTGCATTTATTTAAGTGCCGTGTCTTTTTTTCTCCTCATCCAACAACACCTTTAGGGAATGAACACAACATAAAAATGTCCTCATGCAGTGCAAAAGCGGAAGGAAAAGAGCTCTGAGTTCTCTCAAGATGCAAAAGATCTTTTGTTTTTTGTTACTTAGAAAAAACGTTCCTTGAATTCTAAGGCTCTCTAGATAGATACGTGAGGTACTTATTCACATTTCACAATCAACCCCATAATTACAGGCTACTTCTTCTGCCTCGTCGAGTATGGCCGATGGAAGCAGCTTTCTGCGAGACAGTCCGTTCTCGTTGAGCAAGAGCTACCATCAGGCTAGCGTTGCGGTGCACCAGCAGCAGCTTAGCATGCACCTCAATCAGCAACAGCAGATGCAGTACAACAACAACATCAGTATGGGAACAAGCAACAATAATCTGTTGAACGGCGCGAGCAGCAACAATTTGTTGCCTACGGGAGGCAGCTTTCTGGGCGGCCAGCAATCTACCATGAGTGTTGCGCAATCCTGCCGACAGACCGGTGACGAGTGCCAGCTCACGACGACTCCGCAACGCAACCCGTACGTGAAATTCGTATCACCGTTGGATGACGAGACTTTCACTCTAGGCGATCCTCATTCAGGCATGAAGCCAAGCCGACTCATGACAGACGATACCCCGCAGCCGTTGGTATTTAATTTTTTTCTTGGGTTTACACACTTTCTCTTGTTACTTCTTTGTATGATTCTTTCATACACACCAACCATTTTCCAACAAAATATCGAAGATCATCTCGTTCACATTTTTCCAACCATTTCTATATTATAACCAGGTGAAGCAGCAAAACTTCATCCTTGGATCTTCGCCGGCAGCAAAGAAGACGTTTCTATCGACGCGCGCGTAGGAGACAAAACTAAGTAGGAATGTTTGAAAATGAAATCCGACACCACGCGTGGTGATTGGTGGAGGTGATTAATGCTAAACATATTCTTCTCATCGAGAAGCAGGCTTCAAACTTTCTTTTCATAATCAATGTGGGTCAATGTCATCGTCATGTTAAAAATTGTCGCATAGTCGTTCCCGTTCGGTCAAATAATGGATAGAATAAAATAAGTAGGGTAGTTGCTGGCATATGTAGAAAGTTGGGGCTTGCTTTCGGCTTGGAGAGCGGAGTGCATGTTCTGCTCCTGAGGCTCATGCTGTCACAAATTATGCTTGTCGAGAGCCTAGATGGCCGTTTGCGACAGGCATCACGGGATAAAGCGCATACGGAATGGTAAGCTCCTCAATTGGATGTGTCGATATTTTTTTCTTTTACTGAAATCTACAACTTGGTGTCTTGTATCTATCGAAGGAACAAAAGCTAGTATTGTTACTGTATTCTTATATATCTAGATGAATTAAAAATATCAACTGAACGAACATCATTCAAATTCAATTTACTACTATCATAGCATGGAAACAGGTCTATTTACACTTATATTTATTGTCCTTGAGGCAATCAGTTAACCATATTTGCATCTTTCAACATCAATCAATTCATTTATCCAGTATGTGTTATTTCCTAACATCAAGAAGAAAATGAAGAGTAGTACGTGAACCCGTCGCTAACAGTTTCTGTTCTTAAAGATAAAGGTTTCTCCGTAGTGACCAGAGGTGTGTACGTGACTAATAGGTACGTTGTTTGCATTTGAATAAAATGAAATGTACTTACTTACGACTATGATTTAGATTACTTGTAGTTAGGGTCTTATTTGTCTATCATCTTTGAATATCTATGTTTGGGTTTTTCGTGATTGTATCTTTGTACAGAAGAAGCTACAGACGTGAATAGGAGCAAGAAGTGGTGTTTTTTCGGGCCAACGGAGATGCATGTCACTGTCAGTTGTATTATCCGAGGCGAAACAAGAGACCTTCAAAATACGAAGGTCATTAGCAGTACCGAATTTCGTAGGAGAAGACCGAACTATTGTACAGAGGCATAGAACAACAACAACTTGAGGTGTTTGCAGGCAGCTCGAGATGGATGAACATGAAAGGACGGACCGGAAATAAATGGCATCAGTTCGTTATCACTCACCCAGACTCGTCTCAGAAAATTCTTGATTGTATCTATGTTGTTGATTTGATGGTGGTTAGCAGAAAATATAAGATTATTCAATTATTCTAAAAAATCGATCTGCATGTTTGCAAACGGCGCTTCGGCTTCGTTTGATTGTGGATGAAATAAAAATGACATAATCTCCGTACGTTCTTCTAATTATCGCACTAGTACTACATATAATCGCATATTAGTGAAATAGATTAAGATTATCATGACCAAACTCATCGGAGTTTATTGAGTTCAACATTCCTGTACAACAAAAAATATCATTATTTGGGAAATCTTCATCTGCATTGTTCTACGGAAACAGTTCTTTGGGCAACATATTACTCTGGTGGTAGTCAGAATGAAGCTGGTCAGTCACTACAACAAATAACAACATCGTATTAATCCCTGTACATAAAAACGTTTTGGAGCATGCATGGACTTGAATCCTGTACACTGTCAAATTGTGAGGCGCAATTTCCTTCAAGCATTCTTACGCCAATCAAAAGCTCAATTATGAGCCTGTCAGCGGTCATCGGCGCTTTGCCTGTGTGGTGCTCATTGGGCTTCGAAGTACGCTGTGTGGAAAAATCGTTTCCAGAGACAGACGACTGACCACGGTGGTACGCACTATGCTCTACAAGATATAAGCAGGATCATAGGAACGTAAACGGCCGAAAATTCTTCAGAATTCAAACACGACAGAGGATTTTAGATGATGCCCTTGTTCTTGAAAAGAAAATTCTGTTTATGAAGCTCAAAAGAAAATTCTGTTTCTAGTTTTAGCAGTTAGCAGGATACTTTAGGATACTTGTTGATAGTTACCCTTTTCTCTTTTATATCTTCCTCTGTCTGGTCTGTCTTTTTTCTAGTTAGGTCGGCTCCACCACAATTTATGAAGCTCAAAAAATTAATGTGATTAGAACACTATTTCGTTCTTGAATCGGTTCATGCTCGGTAAGCCATGAACATGATCCGCGTGACTGAAGAGTCACTACATATCGGAATATATAGTACGTACTCGATTGATCACGTAGTGAAAATGTAACATTTTGAATTCAAAATGGCGATCTCCGGCGCTGCACCCGCAGCCTCGTCTCCTGGTGCAGGATATGGGCCTCCCGTTGAGTTACCATCATCGAATGCGCAGAATTTCTTCGAGGAAGCGAAAGTTGGCCATACTGAGCAAGCAGAACTGAAGCGCAAATTTTTGAGGTATTGTTACGATCTTTTTTGTGTCGAGAAAGGGGTGTGCGTCCACCACTTCCTCCGTGACCCTAGCGCTGGCTTCATTCAAGACAGAGTTCACGTTTAGTTACTAGTCGAATCGCGAGTATACCCACTCAGGAGAGAGTACACCTTCCACCTCCTTTGAGGTTTTCGGAGCCGCGAGGGAAATGCAGCTTGCTGCAACAGAATGATTGCGCCAGAACTGGTGGAGCAGATGCCACAAGCACGAAGAAGCCTGAAGAACATGAGCAAGAGGAAGATGAGATGGTGTTGCGGCTTCACGGCTTTTGCCGTTTGTTGCAACATTACGAGGTTTGTCCGGCTCACCATTTCGAGGCGTATTTCCATGCTATGGATCGCACAAGAGATGACGTCATCGATTTTAAAGAATTCTTCCTCGGATGTTGTGCTGCAGACCCGCAGACGGTTCATATTCTCAACAGCTTCACAGGGTTCGAACGCTCGAAGTATATTTTCGACTTCTACGACACTAACCGGTATAATGTTTTCGTTACTTCTTATGTCAAGAATCAATGAGGAACAAGAAGTTGATTATAAAGGTTAGAGGCTAGCAGACCCAGACAGGCATGAGTCGCAGTCTTGTAGAGCACAGAGATTCGTTGTTGTACTGACAAGGACACCATCAGCAAATTTTCAGGTCAGGAAACTTGGAGTTTCTCGAATTTTCGAGACTACTGGGTGACACTGTCGCCGTCGCGGGGGGACGCGAGCAGACAAGAAAGCATGCGATCGAGAAGGGGCGCGAACTTAAATTGCTCAGAGAGGGCAATGGTCGTTTGGACTTCACGGCGGTGAAATTCAAGAACTTCTACGAATACATTCACAAGGAACAGCTACGCGGAACCAGTCGGCTATTTCGTTTTCATAAAGGCATTTTGAAACCAAGAAGGCGGTCGGAGCGCGTAGACGTCTGTGCGGAATTGCCGCCTCTGAATCTACCAGCAAAACTCCGCGATCTATCGCTTGCGAGCACCGCGCCGGGTTCTGACACCGCCACTGCTTCCAGCGGGGGCGCCCCCAGAATAGAAATAGACTCGCCTACTAGGCGGACCATCGAGATAGAGGCTATCCGAGAATACGAGGCTTGGGCGCCCCAGTTGTTGCAACTGGATGACGACATAGACGATATAATCGAAATCGAGAAAAAAGAAGGCCGCGACATATACTTCTTAGGGCAGAAGATTTCTGGAGATTCAAGGCCATCATCTTCCAGTTCGATGAGCATGCTGCTCGCGTCTAGTAACACGGGGAAAAAGAGCAAGATGCATACTTTGTCTTCTTCGAGCGCCTCCAAAGACGGGACTACATCTGCCGGCGAAACCACAACCACAGCATCATCAGCTTGTCCTACTACAGATGAAGAGTCACAACGCCGCGAGAATGGAGATCACGACGGCGCGACCAGTGGGCCGGTGGGTAATTTCAGGTGCGACAAAGACAATAGATTGAGAATGGCGCCGCCGTATCCTGCAGATGGAGTGCTGCCTGTAGGCTCTTTTCGGCCCTCCCGGCAGGACGCGCTACAGGCTACAGCCGCAGGGGGAGGCGCAGATAGCCGCGCCCAGCAGGTCGCTGCTCAGGTGGTTCGCAGCATCTTCCTCAAAAAAGCGAGACAAGAGCCCGGACTTCTTCACGCGACTTCTGGAGGCTCCGCAAGCGGTGACCTTTCAAATCAGAACTCGTCCGGTGGTGCTAGTGTTTCAACTAAACCGGTCGTGGACGCGCCTCCTGCCCTAACGACTTTTACAGTTCCTTTCTCTCTGGTCTCACCTGCGCAACTGGAGGAGTTGCTCAATGCTGTCAGTCGCATATTGCTAGCCGAGAGCGTTGTCGTGAAACCTGTGCACTCCCTGCCAACGAAGGTGTTCGGGAGCCTTCACGGACAGCTGGTCGATCTGCTTACTTTTTTCCAGAGTTTCGGGTTTCCACACTTGGGCCTTGAGTTGGGCGACCTAAGCTACACACATTACGTCTTCCTTGGCGACTACGTGGACCGTGGAGCGCAGAGTCTAGAGCTTCTCACTTTGTTATTCGCGTTGAAGTTGCAGGCACCAGAACGGGTCACGTTGCTGCGAGGACACCACGAAAACAGACACGTGAATGCACATCTGGGTTTTCGCCAGGAGTGCGAGGCTCGGTTGCCTCCTGGCGATGGGGCTCGGCTCTACGACGTGATCAACCGTGCATTTGAGTTGATGCCACTCGCATGTCAATTCCGGAGTGGCTTTCTCTGTTTGCCAAATGGGTTGCCAAGACTCCTTGACCATGAACTACGAGAACACAGAACTTCTGCTGCTGGTTTGCGAAGCTTGACGCATTTGGAATCTCTTATGGGGACAAAGCCTGTCATCGTCCCGCACCCACAAGCTCTGAACTCAGGCAACGGCTTGAGCGAAAGCGAATTATTTCTTGTCCGCTACTTCTATCCGCATTTATCCGAGGTGTCAGGCAGTAGTGAGAAGAGCGATCCCACCAAGGAATTTCTTCGAGACAGTGGACTCTGTGCGGTGATCACCAGCAGACGGATACCTGAAAGCGGTGTGGCGCTAGCTCCCCGTTCTATTAAAGCAGAAGATGGCAGGGAAATACAGACGGACCATTCATCTTCTGGAGGAGACAGGCAAGAAGAGAAGCAAGACTTCAGTCGTCTAAAAGAAATCAGCTTGGTGAGCTGTGCTGATGTCGGTGGACTGACGCGAAATCGAGCGGCTATGCTCCAAATAGTCTGCGAGAGCAAGAACACTCATCGAGTCCGTATAAGGCGCGTTGCCAGTGGCCCCTCGTCAGCCGCATGGCGGCTTTTTGTAGAGCTATGCTGCGGCGGATCTGCTGCTCTAGGTGTCAGCGAAAATGCTGAAGGGGAGGAGAAGAATGGAGTGAGTAGAACAGCAACTTCGCACAAGGATAAGGAAATGCGACACCTTGTGTGCGCAGTCCCGGATTAAGGTCAGCTTTTATCCATCTGTCTCGGCATCTTGGTACCCTTTTCCCTTGTATTCTCATGAAATACAAGGTACAAGGGGTCAAGATGAGGGGGCCGAGATGCAATCTAGCAGACTCTAACCGGAGACCTGTGCTCGGTTCTCTCGGTGGCCAGCGCAGCCCATGGCGCTGACTCCTCGTCGCGTAGTGGTGCCAATGTCTGCCGAGCATCAGCACAAAACCAGGGCATATTCTTCTTCAGAAGACAAATTGTGTGTAGAGTTGCTCTATCCGATAGATGGTTCTGCACCATTCACTAGACCAGACGAGCAGAAGTCTGCTGTTGTGATGGCTCTAGATACGGCGGACCGGGTGGATATTGCCAGTCTGAATCCCCTACTTTTGCCGACGCCAAGTGCTGGAAGTAGTGCTACACGCACAACTTGTGCTGTTTCTAGTGGACCTACCGAAAGGACTGCTTCAGAGCAAACGACTGCGGGAGGATCTTCGGGAGTTAATAGTAAATCCACCGCCAGTGCAAGAAGTTCGTCGAGAGCAGCCGGCGCAACAGGAGAGGCAGCACAGCAGCAACACGCGCGCCGAATCTCTGCACCAACAGCGGCAAACCAAGTCGCATCTCCAGGATTGCAGCGAACGAATAGCACTGGAATGTCACGAGGAGCAGGCGCTGGCGTAGGTTCGTTTCAACCAAGGCCACGGGTCTCAGGCGCAGGGGCCACCAGTACAGTTGGCACTACTACAAATAACGCCAGCAGTGGTAGTGTAGTGCAAGGCGGTCAACAGCTGCGCGAACATGCTCTACAGCAGTTGGCAAAGATCACGAAGGAAGCGCGGTCTTGTCGCGGCGTCCGCAGCAGCGAACTGCGGGAACGGAAGCAAAGACTGGCGCCGATCCTGTGGCATGCGTGGCTCCAGGCTAGTCTCAATGCGTTGCAGTGGGAGAAGGCGCTCTCAATGTTTGACTCGCTTGCCTCGCACCACGGCGGATCCTCCCTATCTGTGAGTGAGCACGCAGTGGCTCACTGGCTCACTCAGAAGACACAACGAAACACGTCGTTGGGTGCGACGGCCGCCGCGCGATCGGGAACGCTAGCGCGTTGGGTCCGAGGATTTCTCGTATTCCACAATAGCACAGAAAGAGCAAGTAATTCGCAGATCACTGCAGCCGACTTCTTGTGGGGCATAGTCGCGGGCAGCGGCTCCGTCTCCCTGAGCCAGGGCCTAGCGGAGCGGTTTAGCAACTACGCAGTGGTCGCGCGTGCGGCAGTCGTACTCCAACTCTGCACCGATGAGGGTGCAAGAGACTGGGACGATGTCGGCGGACTTTTACAACATAGCGCGAGTAGCGGGAGCAGAAGGGCAGATGCTCTTGATGCAATATTTCGCTTCTCGGCTTTCATTTAGACTTAGAGAAAGCCAGACTTTTTTCCGTATAAAATATTTTTTCCTTTTTCCGTTATAACAATATATTTATAAGTAGTACTCAAACTACTCAAGATTCGTCACTCTGAACCTGAAGATTCTGTGAAATAAGAATGTGCCACAGGAGGTCCTCTTCATTTTCCGTGGGGTCTGAAGATTCATCTATTTTCATTTACGATTGACTACAAAACAAAATGTATCATTTTTGCCCACAAGTCAAGACGCACTTGTTGTGGATGCATGTGGGTGCACAGCATGGCGGCCATCCTGTAAGGCGTTGCGTGACAGTGTCACGCCTGTTCTCAAGAATTATGGTCGTTATGCAACCGAAAGCGTGGCCGCTTCTGCCGTAAAATTCTCTGCAAAATGCAAGTAGGATAGGTCGTCGAATATTCAAAACGAAAAGCGTTCCCAAAACGAACTGCTACAACGAAAAGCATGCCACACAAACACGGAGACGTGCCTATTTGAAAGTTGGTGACGAGATGAGTATCAATCTGAATTGCGGACAGTATTTTGATAATCTAGGAACAAGCAAAAAGACAAACACAGACAAGGTCCAACGAGGAATATTAGATCCATCGAGAAGTGCCGACGTAAAATCTACCCTAGTTCTGCTAGTTCTCGTTTTTCTGAGCATACGGGAGACTCAACAGAATAGCAGCTTGGTTTCGCGATCCACCGTAAACTCGTATCTTTTTTGCCGAAAAAGTGGATATTAACCTCCGAAAAAGTGGATGCTAACCGAGAACAGAGGGCGTCTCAACGTCGAGAGACTTTCGCAGAGCATCACGACTAGGTCGAGAAAGCAATAGGAAGCATGTCGCTCAAATCAGGGACACTTCCAAAGGCGCCCTTCGAGAAGAAGCCGAAGAATCATGGGCTAAAGTATTGTGACTGTTGAATCTAATGATCCATCGTATGAATTATATGCAAGGACCTACCTGAGACTTACTGCGTGTTGCTGTGACTACAGTAGTCTTGTTTCTAGAGGAACCGATCGATGATGATCTGACTACCTTTTATCCGGCCAAAAAAACAGGTATTCGTACGTGCCACATGCGACTGATACTGGCAGCTCATTGAGCAAAGTGGCGCAAAAGGATAGTGACAGAGTCGTGGTGCGAAGGAGAGACGAACTCTTCAAGCGAGTGAAGATACAAACACTAGCACAGCATGTCAGGGACCACTACCTCGACCGAGAAAGTACGGAGAGCGTCTATGCACTAGGTGGAGCGACGCCGGGCGCAGCAATAAGCCCAAACTCAGTCGTCGTGGATTCGGAGACACAGGTATGATATCTTCAGTGCTAGGACTTGCTAAACTCTAGGTATTAGGATGTTGAACCACCTCACATCCACATGGTCGTTTTGGTAAACGAGAAAGAACTTCTGTAATTCAACCCACCGTAATCTAAGAACTATTGACAAGAATATAATTTTGAGGGAGCAAGACTTCAAACGCACCTTTCTATCAGGTAAAGCCAGACACACTTTTAATTCTTGACGTGCGAGACGAGTCCGAGTACGAAAAGTGCCATCTATCGCATGCAAGAAGTTATCCGAGACAAATGCTCGCACATGACAAAATATCAGCGGAGCTCTACGGGTTCAAGAGTACGACTGCAACAGCGTCTAGTCAGAAAAAGCTCGTCATCTACGACACAGACGACAAAGCGACAGCGAAAATCGCAACAACGATGGTCGAAAAAGGATTCGCAAACGTTTATGCGCTTAGTGGCGGCTTTGAGGAGGTAGTAAAAGCTAAAAATTATAGATTGTACTGAAGATTTCTTTGAGGGCATGGCGAGCAATAGGGAGAATCAAAAATCTCTTTTATAAGCGTAAAGATCGAATTCAAATCCGTCTTATTGATTCAAACCTTTTATAGGTCGTCGATTCGCTACCCGACATGCTACTGGGTCAGCTTCCTCCACGGGCATTGGCAGCTAGTAGGCCTGGGAGTAGCTGTAGCCGGCTCTCTACCGTCAGTCGATTTACGCAAATGTCGACACGAAGATGAGTTCGCCTCCCGCTGCGGGCTTACATACTTAGTTATCATGAACAAGGAAAGAGAGAAAATGGAAAATCATAAGTAGGCGCTTCTTTAATTAATGAATTGCTGAATTTTATCTATCAGTACCTCCGACATATTTACGGCCAAGAGAAGGTTGCCTTTCCCAACATAATTCAGGAAATTGCGCATAAAAAAAAACTCAATTGCATGTTGCAGTTGACAGTGTATCTTTTGTGTTTCAAAAGGGCCAGGCCAAGACTCATTACGGGTGAAGAAGGACGGAGACGAAAAGCGCAAGCATGTTTCGTCACGCGTTTGTTTGTATTCTGGTAAGTTAAACACTTCGTTTGACCATTACCAGAAGGAAGTCGAGAACGCAGATTCTTGTGTCTACCGTTTCTGAAAACGTAGCTCGACAAGGCCAGGACGAAAAATTGATAACAGCAAAAAAACATGACCTCTATTCGCCACCAGAAGTTTTGCTCATAGTAGTGAGAAAGTTGCGCGTGCTTGTGCGTGATTAGTTTACTTCTATTTCATCTGGTTCATCTGAACAAATAAGACTCGAACTGAATGAATTAGAGTTCGGGTTCGCACACGAGTAGCAGTAAGTTGCTACCATGTAGTCCTTGATAATCGTCTAGTCAAGAATTCACTCGTGGCAGCTACTTATTGTCTTGAGATGGACTTGATGAAGAAAGACGGGGCGGGGGCTTCGCCAGCCCTGTCACCAACTGCGAAGTCCGCGCTTCCGCCGCTCCCAGGTGAGTCAGCGACTTACAGTAGCATGTCGGATCTCGCAATGCATATGAGTTCGACGCCTGAGATTGGAGGTGCAGGTGCTGCAGAGGGAGCGTCCACTTCTGTATCTCCTGGTGGCAGTGATCGGGCAAGCAGTAGTACAGATATAGGTAGAAAGGATAAGGACATGATCAAGAATAAAGATGCTGGTCCTCGTTCTTCAAACCTCACCGGACAGCGGAGCTACGTGCAGGCAGTTGGTTGCAGTCCGGTCGAAGAGGAGGTGGACACCAGTAGCGGTGGAAAGCCATGGGAGTCACTGGAATTACGCGATGAGGAAGACGAACCACTACTACAAGAGGGCGCAATACCGATACCGTCTGCACCGCTGAAAGCGAGCTTTGCTTCTGGATCTGCGTCCATGAGTATGAATGGAGGGGCAGCCACGTCTTCGCCTAGTAGGCCGCCGCTTCGCCCGCCACTTGCTTCTTCGACCTCAAGCTCTACTTCACTGGGAAGTCCGAAGAGGCCTCTTTCTGGTGCCCCTGCGAGAGCTGCGCGGCTTGTGGGGCATGCAAGTCCGACCTTCGGTCTCGAGAGTATCGCGTCCTCGAGTGGGATAGCTTGCAGCTACGACAGAGCAAGTCTCTTGCATCAGGCCGTGAGCTATCAAGAAACGGCGGATCAGGGGCCTCGCGACTCGCCGCTAGGCGTTCCGGCACGGTCATCTGTGGTGACGACTAACAACTTATCGTCTCGCAAAACTTCAACTCCGAAAGTTCTTCCTGAAGCAAGAAGCGCTGGCGTTGCTGTTCCTGCAGCTTTGACTATCAAGCCAGGAGCATCGAAGGACCCTTCGAATGATCGTTCGTCTAGTGCAGCACGTGAGCGAAGTCAGTCGTCGCCAGGCAAAAAGGTGTCAAAGGGTAGTGGATCGCCACCGCGAATAGCTGGCCCGTCTCTGACCCCACCAGCGAACTCTTCGGGATTGCGGGGTCGCGCGCAAGCTCTCACACCGCCTTCTTTTGTCTCAGAGGCTGCCAGCAACATGCATAAGGACCACCTCCTAACACAGCTGCAATCCCAGCATGGGCAGGATTTTTTGATGCCCAGGTCACCTCCGATAGTGTTTATGAATGACGAAGGACCAGATGACGAGCAGGACTCCAAATCGTCAGCCATACTGGACGCGGCGGATCTAAGCAGTCTGTTGGACGACCACCACGACGATATGGAGCAGAGAGAAATGCCCTTGCGCTACCGTCGCAACAGTAGTCAGTCGAGCTCGCCTAAACGAGGGCCGAGAAATCGCACGACGAGCGGTGGTGGCGGGAGTGGCAGTGAGCGCGAACGTGGTGCTGGAGCGAGGCAGTACAGCCAGTTCAGTAGTACAACTCCACCTATGGGAGGTAGCAATTTTGACCGAGACGATTTTGCGACATATACTTCTGAAGCCAGTAATCGGCCCTCTAGTCGTGGCCATGCAGCTACGAAGACGCTGCCATCTGATAAAATGCGGACATTTTTGCAAGACCGGAATATCGAAGTTGTACAGCGGCCGAGGCCCTCAGCGGGTAGCATTCGCAGACATCCAGACGTTCCTCCCAACATTGCGGGACCTCAAGGTATGAGATCAGGTTGTAGTCACACCACGTCAGGAACTGCAAAAGTAGCTCTTGATGCGTGAGGACAATGCCTAGTTTATCATCGCATATTGATTTCACGTTCCTCTATGTTTGTCCAGCACCCTCGCCCTTCCTTTCATTTGCCGAATACCTGCGCCGCCACTTGGAGCGACGATGAGCGCGAGTGCGTCGCTCAAAGTTGACGCATTGCAGGCAGAACATGCTAAGAAAGTTGACGAGTTGAATGAGCAGTTAACGAAAGCGGAACGCGCTTTGCACCGACGTGACGCCCGGTTCAGTGAGAGTCGGGACACGGCCGTAGCTTTGCGACGACAAAACGCGAGACTAGAAAAGGAACTCTCGACGCAAAAAGCAATGGTCGAAAAGCTTCGCGGCGGACACAAAGACGTCGGAGGCGATTTAGATGCAGCCAAACAACAGATTCGGAAGTTGGAAAACCAAATCTTCCAGATGGCGCAAACATCAAGGTACTTGAGGTTGATGTTGTTCTTTTCTAAGTTAGCAAGATCATCTTGTTCTTCGATTCATCTTTCCTTGTTTGAAGACAATTTTACGTCAGGTTGAAGCATTTTCCATTTCCTTTTCGGCTTCGAAGAAACACCCGTTGATTGTATCGAAACACTCCTTGACTGCATCAATCTCTTCTTTCCTTTCAGCCATCTGCTGAAGATTGAGAAGCTGCAAAAGGAGTTGGAGTTGGCTCAGAAGCACGAGAAGGAGGCAGAGCATGAAAGCGAACGATTGGGAGAAGAAAATCAGAAAGCCTCAAAGGAATTGTCGATCCTTTCTAGAGCGCTCGCAGTACATGCCGATGAGGTTGGAGTGGAAGCACGCTTGCTGTATGATTACGGTCGCGCCCGCGAAGAAGTCGAATCGCTCAAAGTCGAGCTCGCGAAGGTCAAAAGCGACTTGGGCGCGGTTCGGGATGAACGAGATCATATGGCTGCACAGATGGAGAAAAGTATCTTATCTCTACCATGACGATGGATCATATACAATTACGTAATCAGGGAAACTATCGCTGTGGTCGACGCCCTTGCTAGTTAGTTACTAGCTGCTGTGAACACAAATTACTGCTCTACTTTCAGTAATTGGATCTAGACTTTCGTATTCCTCCATTCTCAGCCCGTCGTAGTCTCTCTAGGGAGCTGGAAGAGCGTCAGAAGCACCAGGAGCGTGCCGGAAAGCACGAAGCGAATAGCGAGTCACTTTCAGAGCTGATGCAGAATGTACAAGCACAGAAGCTAGAACTCGAGAAAAAGTTTAACGCCGCATCCCAGGAACTGACGGAAACAAAACGGGAGTTGATGGAAGCGAAAGGTAGTCCACTACAACATTTTTTGGGCGCCTCGCTCTTGGTTCGAAGGAGAAGAATGAGAGTCTCAATGATTCGTTTGTGTTTTAGTGATTGAAATATGGCCTCGGTACTAGGGTTCTATGGTGAAGACTTCACCTCCCAATGGAATTCGTGATCAGGCACGCATGGTCGCCTCTCTGCGCTCGCGGTCGATCACGAGTTGAAAGCAAAGAGCGCGCAGCTCGAAGCTGAGAGCCGTGTACAGGCGCACTTGGATCGCGTTCAAGAGGTGACGAGTCACGCCGATGCGATTCAAGCGCAACTCAACGCCGAACGAACAACCATTTCAGAGGAGCGCCAGCGCCGAACAGCAGCTGAAGCTAAAAACATTGAGTTGGAGGACGAAATGAAGTTTCTCAAACGGAAGTACGAGGCGATCGACAAAATTCAAATTGAGCTGGACGAAGAACACAGATTATGAAGGGATGTAAGGAACACGAAGTAGAAGATTTAGATCAGTAATGATGAAGACTTTGGGTGAAGATGTAGAGACTCACAGTTTAGTTTAACAGTGCAGCAAAAGAAATGCTTCTCGTTGATGAAAGAAACTACTTAGATTAAGTTTCAGTTAGAAAGCTGTTTGAATAAGCACTATGTATAATAATTGTCCCTAGAGGACCTAGTGGCCCTACGTAGTCAGCACGTTAATTAGTTGCGTCTTTAGATACTCCAGATTGAGCAAGTATGAATATCGTTCAAGATGAACTGAATGTGTGCTACATGATATGATAGCCTGTAGTCTGCCTTCAAAACTTTGTTCCGTGTTCGCCCTTGTTGTAGCACCACCAGCACGCTTCAAACCGTGTGAAAGAAGAGCGACTAGCCCAGTTAGAGGAGGACGTGGCGGCTCTCACAGGCGAGCGGGACAACCTAGAGCGCCATTGTGCTGGACTTCGAGACGAGCTTGAACACCAGAAGAGGTCGCGAGTCGAAATGCAGGCTCAATTCGAGACGCAGGAACGGAATGTCCGCACGCTGGTAGACGAAAAGTCGCAGCAATCCCGTGAAATCGCGGAGCTCGTGCGCAGGCTGCGCGAAAGCACACAGGAGCGCTTCCGGTGTGACGAGGTATTTTATTTCTTGTTGAGGAAGTGGTTCTTGGCTAACTAGTTAAACTAGTTAGCGAGAACGAGAAGTCCGCCGTCCTCGCGACCTCCAGAAACAATTCTGATTCAGGTACTGGATAAGCAGACCCGACAAATTGAGAAGCTGAAGCGCAATCGGTCTTACCTAGAGGATCGCATAGCAGCGCAATTTTTTCGCAAAGATACGGACTACCGTGGAGACATTGCGCATGAAGTTTCGTATCGCGAAGCTTCCTCTTCGCGGTCTCCCGCTCGTGAGAAGCAAAAAAGAAGTGCGAGCTTTGGCGCCACAAGCTTTGTCGGCATAACATCGCCTGACCAAGTGGTGAACCCCGTGGCAGTCACCACTGCAAGCGGCGCTACATTAAGGTTATTTTCCAGATTTTAGAAGAAAAAGAAAGATCACGGCACTCCACGAGTCCGGCTTCTCTTCCTTGAGTCCACAAAGACGAGCAACAAGTCAGAGATGGTACTGCTGTAACCCACAACAAGTGAATTCGATCCACGAATTTCGTTAGATAAGATAGCCTTGTAAGGGAATATATGAAATATGTTCTAACTCCATTCTCTTCTGTCGCACCGAAATTGTTTTACAAGCCGTCAGGAGGGCGACTGGCATCTCCAGCGAGATCATCGCCGCCTGCGCGGCGGAGTCAGTCGCTGGGCCGCAGCGGCTCGACCGTTCCCTCATCAGGGCAGAAGTCACCTGGGTCTCCGTCAACGCGAGGCATCATGGGTGGCAAGGGCGCTGGAGTGCGTCACGTCGCCTCGCCTGCGTCGGTACGTGGTTCGTCGCGCTCACCCAGTGTGTCTATCAAGTCTCCGATGTGGGTCCCGTTGCCACCGGACGCAACCCGAGGAGAACGGCCCACATTTGTTAAGATTGGTTTGCTGCCTGGTGTAGGTGTGCTTCCTACTTATTCGTGTCAGTGTGCTGTATTAAAGCGTACTACTAGAGACACTACTATCCTAGGCCTGAGAAAAAAATGCACGAGCACGGGGAACGTCGAGCAGCAACATGACCTAGACACCAGTCTTACTTGATAAAGTAGAACCACAACTTCTAATGTTAGCATGGACACCTCCGCAGGATCAACATCTGCGTCACGCGGTCGGTCCGCGAGCGCGGAGTTTACGGGTCGCTCGCTGACTCCAGGGCGCACGAATCGCGTGGAGGTAGAGGGGAAAAGACCGACAAAAAGCTCGCTCAAACGTGAGGCGATGAAGGCGATGATGCGGCAAATGGAGCTGAAAAAGATGGGATCCCTCACCACGGAGGACATCAAGAAGGAAAATCAACGACTGCGAGCGATGCTCTCAGGAGGAAGCAAGAACTCTGTTATTGAGTGACGGTGACGACCAACACGTTTATCAATTCGACGTAAGTACATTAATGATTTCGTTTTCTTGAATACTTAGGACCTGAAAGGGGCTTGGGCGATGTTTTGCGCGCTGGCGCTCGCTTTTATTTACAACTCTATGACAATCGTAGGCAAAGGACTCGATTATTTACGGGAACAAAGGGGGCAGCTCTTGTCTTGTTCTTGTTTTTCTCTACAAGTCGTATGGCAAAATGGGTAACTTCAACTTTCACTTTGTTGGTACGTGACTTTGGCTGCTGTTGTGCTTACACGATTCTTCAATTTCTTCGCAAAAGAAAGACAAAGAACAATAGAACAGCGGCAGCTGATCCACAAGCATAGTCTTTCTGATCATTTCACAAACAGAATATAGATGAAGGTGTGTCGGAATTCTTGCTCGGAAGAAAACGAGGCGGGACTAGTCTCCTGCAGTCCTGACTGTGTTCACCTTTGACTCTCGGAGTAGTTGAGGCGCACTTCAGTGACACGAGCTATGTGAGCGCGAGAGCGTTACGCGAAAAAACATACCATAGCAGCAGCTGCCAGGTCGTCTAAATATTGTAGTTTCGATCAAGCGTTCGATCCACTGTACGTCAAGACATTGTTTAAGATTTCCGAGACTATAGCCAAGAATTTTGAAAAAGGATGTCGTCTGTTATAGGGAAGTTCCGCATGTTCGTGCCTGCAGCGACTGCAAAGCCGAGTCCTGCGATTGGCCAAGCATTGGGACCTCTGGGAATCAACATGATGAACTTCACCAAGGACTTCAACACGCGCACATCTTATGGCTGGTTTGTGTGCAAGTGCACTGTGCACACTGACACTCCTCGGAGGTGAATCAGGTGCCCGGGCGGGCTCACTGCGCAGGATCCATAACCTAACCGAACCACACTCCTTCAATCAATTCTTTGGACGAAAGAAAACCTGAACAAGTTAAGTAGAGCTATCCATGCTCTTGTTTTTCATAATATCATGCTATGAAACTATGTGTCAAGAAGAGGCTTGTTGCACAGCTAGTGCTTGCTGTCGCTAGTTTCCCTTGTTTTCTGGCGTTGACTCTAAAAACTCAGAGTTCGACCCGAGGTGCCCCTTCAAGTGACCCTGTTTCCGAAGACGGATAAGAGTTTTCGCTACCTGATTCGGTCACCGAGCACCAAGTGGTTTCTACACCGCGTCGCTAGGTTACCGATGGCCGCACCAGTTGGCTTCGGAAATATCACGCTAAAAGAGCTCTATCATATCGCAGAAGCTAAGTCACAGGACCCGCAGTGGATTGGAGTACCACTGCGGACGATCTGCTTAGCCGTTCTAGGAACGTGCAAAGGCATGGGCATCCGTGTAACGCGAGAACGACTGCAAGAGTTCAGCAAGCGCGATGAAGTCCGAGTTTGGGACCTGGAGAAACTGAGAAAAGAGCTCCGCACACGAAAGAAAAACAAGGCCAGAGGCGCGGCAAAAAAGAAGTAAACAAAAACATAAGTAGTAGTAAGGCTGGAGGTTCATCATTTTGGTTCCCCGGTGGGACGAATGTAAAGATGCGCTTGCGGTTCGTACTATGGCGAAGTCTCTACATGATTCGCGGCAAATGCGACGAGAAGAGGATCGTTTGTTCTGCGGAAGCTATTGTCTCTTCTGTACTGTGAGGCCAGCATGTACATTAAGTACTGAATCATTGCAGCAGGAGAGCTAATTTCAATTTCTCTCTGCCTTGTCAGTCTCAATTTCGGTGTAGTATCAGACAATGTGGTCATATACTCTGTTTTTCTGTGGCGGTTTCTGATGCTCGTACCAAAAGAATCAAAAAAGCACTGTCTGAAAGTATGTGTCCATCAGCGATGCCGATGTTGCTCTCGGTTTGTCTGCTGCAACTCTCCCTTGTCTGTCCGTCTGTAGGGAAACTTACAACAAGCAAAAGTGTGCCCACTTGTAACGCGGGCGAAAATACCCTGCTGCAGGTCTACTTTCAGTTTCTGTTTTTCCTTTACCCACTCATTTTTCCTTAGGTTTTTACTCTCCTTATTGTCGTCTTTTTTTCGCAGAAAACACAAGCGTGGGTGTGATACTGAGTAAAGTAAAAAAGACTAAGACAAAGCATACGTAGAACCCACAACATGGGTTTTTTTTTGGACCGTCGGAAAGTTGATATAATCCATCGATCTCGATCTCAAAGTATAAGAGATAAGTAGTTGTGCATGACGCAGAAGTGTCCATTAGTTTCAATTTTTACCACATCCTGAGGATCTTCAACTTATTTGCAACAGGTTCATTGTCGTTCATTTCCATAGCATACTTGGTAGAAGCAAAAGCTTAAAATTAATCGGCTTTCTTGGCAATGTCTTCGCCGTTTTTATCTCGTTCGCCGCACAGCGGTCAAAAGAAGGGTGCCTACCCGATGCGAAGTGGTGGTAAGGTAAACTTACCATTCTTGCCTCAGCGCCAGCGTTCGATAACCAATCTCTTGACGAACAAGAAAGATACTGTGGTGCGCGGTTCGCCTGTTTTCGACAGCGGCGATGAGTGGAGGAATGGACGAGTATTTGTTTTACAAGAGTACCTGCACTGCGAATGTTTTTGTCATACAAGTACAACTGCAGGTGCTATTATTAATATACCAGCAGGTGTGGGGACTGCCACTGCGAGGACTACTTTCTGAAAGTCATTCTCACTACTACTACTATTACTTGTACGTGTAGTTCAATTTACTACCAGAAAACAACAGGTCTACAAACAGAACAACGAGAACCCTCCGAATCTGCTGCAAGGGTCTCCCGTCAATCATCGCGAGCAGTGCGCTGGGACTGTGACTCCTGCGTCGGAAAAGGCCAGAAGTCCTGTCGGCCTTGTCAGTTCCATCTTAGCTGGTAGTAGTCCCGCTGTGCAGGATGTCTTGCTTCACACTCCCACACGTGCACAGCCCCAAAGTCCTAGCCTTTTCTCGCCTCCGAAGCAGAACGGAGGTTCATGCAATTATGGCGCGTAGTCTCATAGATAATAACGTTTCGCGAGTAAGTAGTTTATTTTCATTCATGTACTTAGTAGATTGAAATTTTAAACTTAATAGAGTATCTTGACAACGAAGTCGATCATTCAAATTGGAGAACAAGACGTCTGAACAACAGTTGCTAATTCCCTTCGGCATCTTCACCGGGCTTGCCTTCGTGCGGTGGCGGAGAAGCAGAGCAACCTATGATTTTTGAAGACGACGCTGCTCCAGCTTTGCATCCTAGGTATAAGTGGAAGTTGCGATCGCCCATGAGTTGGCGTTCGAGTCCAGGTCGAGGACAGGGAAGCCCGACGCGAGGTGGCGGCGTCAGTCCTGCAAGATCTGTCGCGGGATTAAGTCCGACCCGCGCGGTGCCACTCGCAAGTGCTCAAATAGGAGGGCTCGCAGCGTCTTCCCCCGTCGTTGGGACAGTGAGGAGTGTCGCTGGCAGCATGTCGACACCGACTCTGCCTGCTTCGGGCGTATCGGGTGTAGGTATGGTCGCAGGTGGTTGTGCACCAAATGGTGCTGGTGGTGGTGCTAACACCTCGACGATGGGAGTGACGCACAATGCTTGTTCGACAGGTCGTAGCGATGCAGGAGCACAGTCGACAAATCCGCAACATCGTGTCCCGGGCTTAGGCGGAAGTGCTACTAGTAATACCCATCAAAGCACTACTAGCAATTATACCCATGTGGGGACTACGACTACGTCCTCTGGGCTCCAGAAAAAATGTTCTGTGGACAGTCTGTGTCGGAAGTTGCAATTTGAAGCCGGGAACGACGGCGATGTGGTCGGCAGCTTGCACTACTTGTCGACCAGTGCCTCGACTGGATCAGATGCAGGAGCCACGCCGATGACGACCCAATCAAATTCTACCGTTAGTAGAGATGCGCATCCAGTACTAGCTTCATCTCCCAATTTTAGCGGTTTTGATCAAATACAACAAAAAGCAACTGGTCCAGCTTCAGGAAACTGCGAGATGAACCGACCGCGAACCTTGCAGGCAGCACCTGGAAGTCCCTGTTTGCTTGAGTTCGATTCGCCTCCGATGCGTGAGCGTCCGAAAGACTACGTCTCCTCGCCTGACAGGTTGCGACAAGCATGCGCAAAAGCATCTCGGATTACTTCCAGCATTTCCGCGCCGAAGGTTGTTTGTGTCGCGCGCGTTCCTGGCGCAGTGGCACAGCTGGCTAGCGAATTCAAAGACCTGGTCTCGGAAGATCAGATGACTGAAGTAGACGCGGCATCAAAGTCTCGGGTTCTCGGTGATGCAGATGCAAACAAGCAGGTTCGCGTTCCGGACCTCGACTGTGGTTCACCTTCGCCTAAAAAGACGAGTGTCAGGCCTCTACCTCAATCTGGCGCGCATGGAAACAGCGAAGAGATGAAACGGGAGGAAAAAAGTGACCCTTCGTCCCATGGCAAACAAGATGCGGGCTCTGCGTCACAGACTCTTCAGGAAAACGGTGACCATCACGAACAAACTCGAGAAACTTCAACCGCGAATACAGCAACTAAAAGTAAAAACGTTGGCTCATGCGAAGGCGAGATCGAAAATGCCAGAAGTAACACGAGTTTTCGCGTCGTTCGGAATCCTTTTGAAGACTCTGTAGTAGCGGAGGGTGTAACTACGGGCGACAAAGGTAAGCCGTCTGCCTGTCAGCATAAGCGAAATCGAAGTCGCTGTACCCCACCTACTCCGGTTGAGCAAGACGCTGACGGGCAGAAGGAGAAACAGAGTCGGGAACGGAGTAGGAACGGCACGACCAGCAGACGTAGTGGGGCGTCTGCAGCTGCGGCTTGGAGCAGTAATGGCAATCTAGTCGCAGGAACTGGGGCCGCAGCGCCTGCTGACAAGAAATACCAACAGAAAACGGCTATTCTGGGAAAAACGAGCAAGATGGGTATGAAGCTGGCGATCGGTGTACCTCTAAACAGAAATAAGAAATCCCATGTGGTAGATAGTACTAAGGTAGTGAAACCGTCGGGTGCAGGTGGTAACACAAGTAGCATTTTAGAAGAAGTCATGCGCAATAAAACCATTTCGTCGACCCGCACCAGTACCGCATCTACGGATGATGGCGTGGAGGTCATGCTCGTTGACGAAAATTGGAATCCGATGGAGGTCGCAGATGAAATCCTAGCAGAACGTCCATGGACCGCAGACGTCGAGACCGCATTACCAAATGAAGTTCAAGTAGCTCTTAATGCTGATGCCGGTGGTACGACAGGAGGTGAAGATTTCGCAGGTGACGCGGTAAACCAGAGTCGTGAGGAGATCAACAATATCATGAATTCAGACGAAGAACACGAAGAGATTTCTGCAAATGAATCGTGCGAGAGCAGCAGAGATTTTCAGCGTGGGACAGGCCAGAAAGAAGAGCAGCTTTTTTTTACTGAGGATCCTGAACGGCAGGAGGCAACGATAGCACTACACGAGGCTTGTGCGTTAAGCCCTGGTCAACAGCATACTCACTGGTCATTGCTAATTTACTACAGGTAAATGAGTACGCCACACTGTCGTGATTGATGTTGAAGCAGACCCTCTTATTTTTCAGAGAAACAATGTTCATGTGGCGTTAGCTTGCTTCTTCTAAGAATCATTTGCGATATAGCTGCAGTCGAAACCCTGCTCGAAACGACCCCCGTTGATGCTCTGGATACCGCAGGCCGGACCCCGTTGCTGCGGTTGCTTCACGATGTGGAGGAGTTTGGTGCCGGTCCCACTACAACTAGGGGTGGGGCAGACGTAGAGGTGTTTCGTTTGGTGCAGCTACTCCTCCAAGCTCGGGCAGCGCCAAGCAGGCGATGCAGCGCGAACGATTCACCTCTTGAAATCGCAACGCGACTTGCAGAAACGAGGCTTAAGGCTCTAGATAGGAGTGAAAGTTGGTGTTTTTACAAATTTCGGATTTCCACCAGTGGCAATCTCTATACCATTCGCAGCGGGCTTGCATCATCGCCCTAAAAGTAAGAAGCGACAGAGCAGGCACAACATGCAGAAGAACTCCAACCACCTTATTTATTTATTTATTTGACTGCGATAAATATCATTTACATATACATTTATTTTCAAGAGTTCTTTAGCTGCGCTAAGAGTGCTGAATTCGAGTCTGTGCACTTGGTACTACATACCGTACAAAGTGCATGGGATTGCGAGCATTTTGGGGCCTGGCTATTTCCAAGGAGCTGATAGCAGGAGGAGGAGAGACTCTGTACAAACGAAGGCGATGAAAAAAAACTGCTGTGAGCAACAATGTGCTTGCGACCGCCTTCATGAATTAAATAATCTGATTTTGTAAAGCTCGCAACAGTTTGCATAAAGAATGTATGTAACGACTTTTCAATTCCTATTTTTTGATACTGTTGGAAATACTAAAGATCCTTTGACCATACCGGGGTGTAATAATTCTTACTGCCCGGTATGGTGAAGTCAGGAATTCGATGGAATAGCGATGATGCGACGTGGAAACAGCGAAAACGAAGTAGGCAAGGAGGTTGGTGCGAGCCAAGTTATGAAGCGATAAAAATTAAGGCTATAAACATGAAAAGCGGACGGGTGAAATTATTTGTTTATCCTAAACCTTTTTGTACTTGGTAGTGCAGATGCTCTCAACTAACGGTGCGTCCGGGCACGTGTTCCTTATGAATGCCACTGACTGTGTCCACGCGAGTAGCGGGTAGTGCCAAATCCGTTAGCTACGACTCGACCGCTTTTCGAATAGTTATGAAAAATCTTCATCCTGTTTTTTGTATATGATGTCGCACAGTAAGGGCCTGCTCTCTTACTCTTTATCGTGTGATAGATTGCGATCCAATTTTTCCCTCCACCATCTACGGCAGCAAGCACACATCATTAGCTTCCACACGTATTCTATCAGAAGCAAGCAGCAGCACTGTTGCGCACGTTTCCTCGTGCGAAAACTTGTGTTCGATTACTTCGCTCGGTCAGAGTAACAAGAGCGTGTTAGTATTTTGGTATCGGTCTTACTTCGTATTGTGCAATAACAGGCAAAAGGATCATCTTCTCGCCCTTAGAACTCTTACAACAGCTTCTACTTGCTTCTAGATCGGTGTGAGAAGTCCATTGTTATTCATAATTGAGCGACGAGTTGCATATTTTTTGGTATTATAATGTTGGAGTGCGTGAGCGCAGTCATTTTGAAGGAGCAACATATCGGTGGTCTTTGTGACAAAGTGAGACAGGTGAGCGATATTAAAAATGCATTCTGAGAAGTAAGAAGGAACAACAAAGTAAGTCGGATTCAGTACAGTGTCTTCCCGCGGCTCCCCATGTTGAAAGTAAACCCCAGCCTAATGCTCAGTCTCTCGTGTTCTAGACGTAGTTAAAGTAGGTGGAAGAAAAAAATAGAAGACTTAAAAGAAGAAGACTAGAAGTTGTGCTGTTGTGGACCCTCAACCCCTCTATACAGTATGTTACTTAGGGAACCTCATCCCAGATGAAGCAGCTATACACCAAGGCTTTTGCAGTGTTGTAGCTGACTTTAGGAATCAAAAACCACCGAAATCAATTTCTTGAGCGTCAGCATCATAGTCGTGAGTGAACCACTACAAGAACCACTACAAGCACAGCGTCAACTATAAGAACTCGAACAGACAGTAAAGTTGCCTTAGCTGCAATATTATGATACTCCGATGAAAATCCATTGCAGGAGCATGCTGCTGTAGTATAATTTATTGCATTCTACAAACATGACTGCAAGAGGCTGGGCGTTTGCGCGAAATCTAAGAGTTGCCGATACTGAAGTCGAACAAGGACAGAAAGATAGTGGTCTACTGTCTCCCTTCCCATATAGGGTAAGCTTAGAGGACGATGCGCATGACGTCGGCAGCGGGAATGCGATCTCGGTGCTACATTTTATTCTCGATTTGTTTGGTAGATATTAATAAGATGTGGGCGCGTTTGTGTACTAACTGTTGTTCTTGAAGACACGAGATGGTCAGATGATGCTTCTAATGGTCTTGTGCTCATCGTGAGGAATGCTTGACCACTTTTTTTATAATAGCTTAATGGATCGGCCTCTACTCCATGTCCACAACTCGTTTTGCATTTAGAAAGGAGCTGATCAAGATCTTAGGCCCGCTTCGACTGAGTGACTTTGCCATACTTGTTCCGTCCCTACAACAGGGAGAAGAGCGGGAGCGGCGAGAACGGCTCAACGCTTTGAATATCGAGAAGACGTACAGAGCGTTGATGCGAGAGAATTCGAAGACATCTAGATCGTCAGGAAACTGCGGCAGATTTCAAGAAAAAGAGGGAATACAAAAAGTCCCGTGGCATAGAAGACCGCCGCCTACGCCACCTCCACGACCCTCAACATTACGCACAGCGAAGAAGTCTATGGATGCTGCGTCCGGTGCTGCATCATCGAAGCGTGTTTCAGCTAGGTCATCAGCAGCGCCGTCGTTGCTGTCTCGGCCTGCCAGCAATCGTCTCACCAACCACGACTTCAAGAGCGTAGAAAAGACTAGCTCCATCTTCAGTACCAATCGAATGGAGAAGATAAAAAAGAACTTTTCATCTGCTAAGAATATTTCGTCGATCATACAACATCCAGCATCAAGATCAACCGCAGGCGGGTCTTTCAGAACAACCACATCAACGGACATGATGGCGTCTCCCTATCCCTTATCTAGTAGCAGTGGTAACAAAACACAAGCCACTTCTGCTATTGCGCAAAAAGTTGCGAATTTGAATGTAGACCTGCGTGATGCGGCTTCATCTTCATCTTCAGCATCCGCGTTGACGTCTGGCCCTGATGCGACAGGATTTATTGGAGGAGTGTGTAAAAGCTTTCAGAACATTCTATGTAAGTCTACCAGTGCGCACGACGCTCGAGCAGATATGGAGGACGGATTTGAGACTCCGTGTCGACGCAGTGCTGCCGGCAAGATAGCTCGAGAAAACCAAAAGCTATCAGCGGCAGCGGACTTCGTGCCTCCACCTCTGGTTGAAGATGACGGGATCGAAGAAGATAGGATCCGGGGCAACCCGTTATCAAGTCGTCCTGCTTTTGTTCCTCCCTTGCCTCTACATGTCCGTAGACGAACTGGCCACTCCGACATTTCCTGCTCACCGTGGTTTTCGAAACGGAAGAACGCGCGACACGAAGATTGTGACCATCAAAAGCGCGAGAAGTCTTCTCCTCATCTGGGTCTGCCACATACGCATGGCAACCTATGCAACGCCTCGCTACACCAGAAGGACATCTCACCCAAGAACAATGCCATGTCTACACCGGAAAAGAATCTTCAGGGTAAACATGTAACTGCGCGCAGTACTTGTAGTAGTAGAAGTAGAAAAATAGCTTTAAGATCCGCGGGCCGAGGTGGTGACGATGCATATTGGCGAGCGTCGCAGATCTTTATGCCGCAGCAGCGCAGTTCTGTAACGCCAGTTTGCCAGACCAGAGATGAGAAGAGCAGCCCTTCACTTTGTGACTCTAAGATGAAACCACGACAAGGCATGCGCGCGGAGAAATGCAGTTCTTCTATGGCGGGCGTGGAAAAGAAGAAGAGCATGGGGCTATCGACAGGCTTTGTGGAGAAAGCTCACGCCGTTACCGGGAGACGCAGAGGACCTGCGTCGCCAAGTCGTAGTCGAAGCAGAAGTCCTGACAAGGACATGAGGCAGTCAGCGGCACTCTGCAACGGAAAAATAGGGCTTGAAAAACCTCAAGTGCATCAGCTTCAAGCAAATGCAGTCCAAAGTGGGAAAATGACGGAAAGCAATGCCACATCAGCTCACTCATTGATCCCGCAGCAGATTCATGAACACACTCTGGCATCGGAGGGGTCCTCCTTGGCATGTCTTGCAGCAGAAACGGAGGAGATTGAAGTGGTAAACAACAAAAGTGGTGATGTAAACATCTCAAAGCATGATCATGCTCATCAAGAAGCAAGCCTGCCTCTGCTTCTATTTCCTGAGCCGGCAAAGCAGATTTCACTTGCGTGCAAAGCCAAAGCAGGTTCTTCGAAAAGCAACAACGACGATTCTCTGAGCAAACCAAGATCAGCGTCACCGGTGACACCTTCATCGTCAAACTTGACATTCCAGCCTGATGCTTCAACTACTACAAAGCATCAAAATCAAAGTAAAGCCTATAAAGATAAGACACATAGTGTGCTGAGTAGTCTGATGGTTCTGAAGCACCAGCTAGAAGATCCTTCTTTTCGGGACGGCCACATACGCGTAGCAGGGGATGCAGCATATGCAATTGGCGCACAGCAAAAACCCTCGTCAATCACAGGGAACAGCGTTGCAGCCCGTCTAGCGGCACCTGAGCAAACAGTCGTAGAAGAGCAGCGTGCTCCTTCTCCGGCGGAGAAGCCACATCAACAAGAAGTGCATGATCAACAGAAAAAGCCCACAAGGCTTCAAAGATTTCGCAAACTTCACACACGACCGGATACGAAAGGAAACGAGAGTCAAGGGATTACCCTGCCATCTCCATCAGTGACTCCAGCAGGTATTTCATGCCTTGACACTACTCGCAATTATCTCCCTCTAATAGTAAGCTTAAGTGATGGAAAAATTATGGACATGACGTGAAGATGTAGTTGTTTTGGCATTTCTTTGGTTATCGCTAGATCACGGAGTAGTACATTGGCCATGCAACGCTAATCATGAGGAAGAAGCTACTTGTAGTTATATTGTAACTATCTGTCGACGAGGTAGAGCTAGAGCTAGACGAGGTAGTCTTAGATGAAGAAGAAGAAGAAGCAGAAGCAAAAAGTTGTTATATATTTACACGAACCAAATCCACAAAATGATGCATCCTTAGGCTTTCAGTTTTTATTTGAGGTTTGTTATAGCTATAGAATCAAAGTGGTAGTCGCGACCATGAAGAGGTGAGGTTTGGTTACATTTAGTCTTTCATCTGGTAAAGTGCAAGAAGTAGACCATTCTACTTTATCTCGATGTGACTGCGTCGAAGGCAATCCTTTAAGCTGACATCTTCTAGTACAACACCAACTGGCGTCCCTTCACCAACAGACCGTCTCTATTACCATGACTCCTCCATGTTCACCTGCTTTCCGCCCGCTTGAAGTTATCTTTTTGCATTTTGACTTAGCTTTTTTATGTAGTTGCAGGCTGTGCTAGTGCGTTGCAGGGTGAAAATAACAATGCTACATGAATAAAGATCGATCGTTCTATCTTACATTTGGAGTGATTCATTCATATTTTTTCACTTGCTGATGTGGTCCTTCACTTTATTCTGGATGCGTAATATAATTTGTATCTGTACGCCCACGGTGCTGGTATTATGTGGTCTGCTCTTTGAAGTAATTTTTTACGTAAAGTATATACGTACCTTGAAACCGATTTCGTTGAGCTCATCATAATTAGATTTAGGCTTGGGGCTGGGGTTGCAAATAATTAAGTCAAATTTGTGCGACCCAATTCTTCAGTAATGATTTCTTGGTGAAAAGGAGGCGAGCCAGGTGGTAGTAGCTGATGTGGTCGTTGAAGATACTCTAAGTTTAACCGCTCTACTTTGCGGCTGAGCTAAGTTCCACCGCCATTTGTAGCGTCTCCTTCTTATGAGTTTGCTTTTCATTGTAGTAGCTACAGAAATCCAATTGGTATCACGCAGTAGAAAGATCTTTCTTGTTGTTAGGCTAGGACTACTAAAGACTGTCTTACTTTGCATATCTACGTCGTCTAAGCATTTGCGCCTAACCTAACCTTTCTCCTATACGACACGCGTTGGGGACTCTGAGTGGTCCGAGTCTGTTTATGAAGTGTGGAAGTAGAGTAGTGTAGAGGAGGAATAATTATTACAGCCCTTGTTAAGTTCTAGTAGATGCTAACTTGTTGCTCGTGCAAGAATTCGAGGACTAGGTCGTGGAGTTTGTCATGACAGTTTACAAATTCGAATGGGAATCGTACTAGGGAATTGTTCTTGATGGAGGTAACTTTTTCTAGTTTTTCTTTGTGTTTGTCTAAAAAATATTATACAAAAATATTAATACTACTGCTATAATCATGACCATGCTCTCTCATTCGTCCTGCTGAGAACAACATAAGGGGACTTACTTTCCTACAGCAATTTAGATAGTGGATAATACAATTAGAGACTGCAAATGTGTGAGGTTCTTTCTTCAAGAAGATAGGGCGAAACGCCAACAAATTACCAACAACATGCTTTCTCATCCTTTATGTTTCTTTCATTTTTCAACTTCGTTAATGAGTCTTCTAATCGCCGGTGCTTCTCATCTTAAACTCTGGAGGAGTATTTATGGATCAGTGATGCCTGTCCGCCCAGCACCTCGGTTAACATACGAAGTTGGTTCAGGTATTGACAGGTCTAATATACCGTGTGGCAATCGATATTACAGCACGGAGGGGAAGACGCAAAATTATCGAAAAGAACTAGAAGTCCACTGCGACTCTGGTGAAGGGTGACCAAAGATAAATTTAGAATATGGCTGAAATACAGTCAGGCAGGAAAGTAAAAATTTTGTGTCAAATAGTGCTTGAAGGTGTCCTCCTTGTCCTGTTGAGATACTATCTTTATAATTTCTCTGTCGTTTATGGTTGTAAAGGAAGTTTATTTTACTCATGTTCTTATCTAACTTGTTCTCACAATCACTGCTGTTGTTGGTCGATGTCTTTTTTGTTAGGTCTCTACTCACATATCTTAGTGCTTGATTTTGTCCCCGATCTATCAACCAACAGAAGGCGCTCCTGTCGATAATATGGCGGCATGCCCTGAACGAATGGCAAAACGCGGACAAGCCACTCACGATTCTTCCGGGGCGAGCAAATATTCCAAGACTTGTCCACTAGCGGGGGCGGATGGAAAGGTAACTACCACCATTTTTCTGGTCAAGGGTCTGGAAGTACGTATAGATATGCAAGTAGTAAAAATACGGTAGCAGCAAGAAAAACGAAATGAACTGGAACCAGCAGGGGTGATTACTCGCATCGAAGACAATTGGTTTCTAAAAGTAGGATCTGACAGAAGTACTGTTCAAGTGATTACTTTAGGGAAAAGCGTTGCTATTACACAATAAGTCAACATCAATTCAATCGCCAGGAAACTTCGACGGCGATGCTCATGCAAGAACGACAGTTAGGCGAGAGTCATTCTAATGTCACGGGCCGCGAATCCATCGAGCGAGGGCGCCCTGCAATGAAGAAGCAAACAGGTGCGGCAAGGAAGGGGCGGCCAATGGTTCCTACGACAGATGAGCAAGTCTCGCAAAATACCGCAGCGCAGGAGACAAACAATTATGAGTGTGATAGTTCGCGAGTAATACTAGTTGTTACAGAACATCAATCAAGATCATCTTCAAATGTCTCTTGGACTGAAAAGTCCTGTGGCAGAGGTGATTCCTGTTTGAAATTTTGTTGGTAAAAGCAGAAGCATTGCTAGATAACTAACATCCAGTTATAGATGAAGCAACAGAGTATCACTTTCAGCAGGAGACTTACGACATCGCAGCATCTTTGTGCCCATCTACCAGAAAAGAGTTCTCTTGTGGCAAAATCGAAAATAAATCGTCACCACGTAAGAACGCTTAGAGTGCTAGTAGGGGCTATTACTCGTTTTCTCGTTGTAATTTTAACAATTGGCTAATTATCTAAAGTGGAGTGATGTAGGGCAGCAGCTAGAATAAGGGGCGGGAATAATTATTACAGGACGGCCAAGACGTCATAGATATGGTTATCATCTGCTGACGTGGATACAACACCTATTCTCCACTGGTATTTTCGTCAGGCGGTTTGATTAACGTAAAATAGCCAGTTGCGTCTACTCAATGTCCTCCATTAGGTTTTGCTGCTGTGCATGCCTTTCCTGAGTCCGTCTAGACTTGCAAAGTGGTTGCTTTTCTTCTCAATCCAACAACCTTTTCCCATTCAACACTCTGAAAATTTAGCGTCAGCATCCTAGAAGTAGTTGTATATAAGAAGATACAAGTTCTGTTTCCCGTTTTTTTGAATTATTCTCAGGACTTATCAAGATCAAGTGCGAGCACCAATAGGGACATAGGGCGTGTCACGACTGAGAAAAAGACGATAGACTGTGATAATTACAGAAGAGACAACTTATACTAGAACACGCTCTGGGCTATTGCTGACGTCCTAATGGTTGTAGATGGAGGTGATCTCATCAGAATTTTGGTTATAATTATACTCGTTCGTCATCTTTATCCTACTTACAAGAAAGCCGCAGACAGTACGACACTGTCGATCATTATAATTCTCCCCAATCCCGTGCGTAGGTGCGTGGCTGCGGCGGAGACTCCACGAATAAATGAACGTCGGTCCACTGGTAGACAACATGGATGACAAAAGCTATTCAGGATTATTTCAAGTCGAGCATCTTGAAGGTCATCTTCTAACATGCACGCAGACCGGTGGGAAGACGCGGCAGAAAGCGGCCGGCGAGCGCATCACCGGACACCTCTCCTTGCTCTTCGAAAAAGCTAGACGCGTTCTTTCAGGAGGAAGTCGTACTAGAAAGTCCAGCCATAAACGAGGCGTCAAAGTTGACAAATGCAGGGCAATTGGGCGAAGGGGTGTCTCCGTGCCCTGGTCGCAGCGCAGCTGCAATCGCAGAGACCGCGGGTGGTGCTGCTGATCGTGCTGGCTCGAGTGCCAGCCAGAATTTATTTGATTTGGATATGTCACCAATAGAAAGGAGCGAAGGTGATTTTGAATGGGATATGCTGCCTGATATGGAGACGCTCGCAGATCGGAACCTAGAGACCTGCGCTGACGCTGCAGCCCCAACAAGTTGCATCTTTGCGAAGCCTGTCGCTGAAGGGTATCCTACGTCATCTTCATCTTCATCCGATACAACCACAAATAAGCACAAGAGACTGGTCGGCACTGAGGCATTTGATCAGAATAAGAATGAATACGGAAACACTGTGAAGATATCACAGAACTACTACTACTTCCGCAACGAGGGCACAAATCCAATCTCTACTCGTGGTTGTGCAGAGGCTTGCACAGGAGGCCAAACGTTGGAATCAGATGTGGATGTAGTCGTGAATCAGGCACATGCAGACGGTGCGGGCCAGCAAGGCAAGTCCAAGAGTCTCCAGGACCAACACGTGAGTCGTACCAAAGAAGTAGTCGATGCAGAACGCAAAAGCAAAGTCGCAAATCCTGCGATGAATGCAAAGTCTTGTCTTATTTCTTTTGATCGGTCTCGCGAAGCTCCTGTCGCAAACACAGACTCCGCCACATCCAGTCTCCGGCAGCAGTGCAGTTTCGTTGTTGGGGGGCAAAGCATAGAAGTAGAGATGAAGAAAGACGACGACGCCATGCTGGAGCATGGCAGCGAGTCGACTGTCGCCTTGGGCAAACGGAAATCATCAATGAGTACTTGTAACGCCAAGCAGAGCGCACCTACAGCAATACAAATAGCTGAGCCTACAACTACATCAACATCGACAAGCAAGGTGCCACAGAATCTGCAGGTGTTGGCCTCTAAGAAGTCAGAAGAAAAGCCAATGAGTGCAGCGTCTGAACTTCGTGTGCCCGTTTGTGCAGAGTCCTCATATTCCGAAGGAAAATCAAATCAAGGCTTCTCCAATGCATCAAAAACAAGCAGCAGTAATCGCGTAGTCCCTAAAGCAAAAGCAGTTTCTTCTAGCGATCAGGAAAAACGAGGTCTCGGCCGCACCACGGGGGTCGCTGTGGAAAAGAGCAAGAAAAGAGGTAGGCCAGCCGCATCATCAGAAAAAGACCCACCCAAGACTAAGATAATGAAGAAGAGAGCTGCCGCCAGTACTACAACTCTCACTACTTCTACTGCTATGAAGAAAGCGTCTTCGCAGAAAAAGGCGGCGCCAGTGATGAAAAAGCAAACCTACAAAAAGAAAAGCGGCAAACTTGTACTACATCAAGAAGATACCGACTGGGAAGGGTTTGACGATCAAGAAGACGATCTCCTCGAAGAGGGTTCCAGGCCTCTCTTTTCTAGGAAAAAAACAAAGAAAAACGCAATACATCAAGAGAAGCATGCAGCCACAGCAAAGGCTATGAAGAAGAGTCGCAGTGCGAGTAGTAAACAGCATCAGAAAAAAGGTGGTGTCCGTAAAAAGGTCGAAAGGCTGTTGGAGAGTGACAGCAGCAGTGAGTCTGACGACGGGCAGGAGGAGGCATTAGACGACCCAATCAGCGACAAGTCCGAGATTGATGAACAAGAAAGTGAGCGGCGCCTAAAAGTTCGTCGAAAAGAACTAGCTCGACAAGCACGCTTACAGACGTCGAAAGAGGTGATGGAGTGGCTTGACGAGTTCAATTTCGTACAAGCGAGGAAGTTTCCGTGTTACCATGTTAAGCCCAGGCGAAGCGCTTCATCTTGTCAGGCATCTTGGGTCCCGTTTTCCAGGGCAAAATGAGACCGAAGATACTGCTGTAGATGAAAGACCGGCCTGAATTCTAACTACAATATGACCCCTGGCACAGTGCTGGACTCCATAGACGACGAAGAGCGGCTTCTGAAACTAGTACAGGATGAAAAGAAGAAGCTTCAGCAAGCCGGCCTTTGGGAGGTTCCTGATGACTGTGGGCAGCAAAGCTTTTGGGCAAGATACGAGATCCGACTAAGGAGCTTTCAGAAACGCCTGGCAACGCTGCGAGTGGCGAAGCATAGGGCACAGAAGAAGCTGGGAATTATATAGAGCTTTGCACTACTTCGATAGATTTGCATTTAGTCTTCCAGGTAAACTAGGGGATGGCCTGTGTGTCAAATAGTAACTCTAAGTCCGGGCGAAGTTGTTAGTTCTGCGATCTTTGGCTTTGGTCAACGTAAGAAATCTATCAATTGTCGGTGCTCCTGCATTTCTAATTTTTTGCGTTTATTGAATTTTTTAGTTCCGGGGCAGGAAAAGTCGTGACGAGTCTTCTTATAGAGTAACTTTCTTTGTCAGGAGCCTCATTATAGTTATACTGGTCGTTGCGCCAGCAAGTTCACTTAAAACCCAACTCTTGCTATATTAGTTATGTGCAGTATACTTCAGGTTCAGTCTCTAGGGTACTCAGAATGACGCCGTGGGGAAAGAAATATTACCATACGGAACGCTTGCTAGTGTCTTCTAATTATTAATGCATTTAAGAATAAAAAGCCAAAGCAGACCCCAATTATAAGAATTTCATGAGACATGTTGAAAATGTATAGCCCCAAACATAAGGACTCCTGAACAGTTCTCGTCTTCTCTCACGACGCATGCGATCAGCGCAGCCCTAGACAGTAGTATCTCGATTCCCAAAGCCTGTGTAATAGTAAGTTGTCGGCTTGCAGGATGAGCGCTCCAGAAATTATGGAAAATAAATGTTTTTTAGGTAGCACGCAGCTGCTGATCATTATAGTAGCTTTCTCACATCGGCCAGGCGTAAGAAGGCCGTCAATTGGAGAGCCGCATGTTTCCACAATAGGTCCAGGGTTTGCTTATAATAAATATAGTGACCAAATGCATTCGACTGAAAGTAAGGCACTGGTAGTACTGTCTATTCTAGATTTTACATTTGCTAGCTTATTCAATGGACTCACGAGTGCTTCATTATAATTTCTACAGCGTTTCCATCGTTTCAGTAACTCACACATACCTTGATCTCAAGACTCGATGTTTCTTGGCTGATGAAGTATCAAAGAAGTGCAGGCTTCTATAGCTCAGCATTATAGTTTTCTTCTCATAGACAATAGGCATAGATAGAAGTATCAGTAAGAGGTGTAAAACAATAAAAAGACCAACTGTCATTCACCCGTCTAAAGAAAGACCACGGACTGCTGACGCCATGTATATCTGCTGGAGAGTTTGAATGTCTACAGCGATTTGCGACGTAGGCAAATGCAATTTCGCCAGTGAAAACAAGTTTCCTCTTTACCATAAATTGCATAGCTAGGAGGATTGACATCAGGGAAGTAGTGCCCTCAGAGGTAAGGCGAGGGTGGAGCGAAATCCTGAGAGACTACGATGAGCGCGCTTTTTTGGAAATCAATGGAAATGCTGACAGTAATGCGAGCCTGTCATCATGCTTGGCATCAGAGGAGTAGATGAGGGACTACAACACCATGAGCGTGAAAAACCAAACAAAGAGTTGCCTTGTTTTTCGTAGCGCAGTGGTTGTTTTTTTCGGGATTCCATTGGTGTTAAAGTAAAATTATTAATAGTCATTCTTGACAGGATAGCACGTGTCTGTCATATTGGGGAGCATGCTTTTACTTTCTATGTCTTTGTGTAAGTCGCTGGTTCAGTTGTGCAATATAGTAGGTGGTTAGAAGGGTCTGATTTAGACACCCAGCAAATACTTTTGAAGAGAACAGCAGTCAACCAATCTCAATCAAACTACTACTATGTATAGGGGTATTTGCAGAAAGGTAGGAAAGGTGCCAATTGTTGGTAACAACGTAAAAGTTAGCACTCGGTGAGTACATAACTAAAAAAAAATGGTTGTCGACAAATTGGTAGCGTTAAGGCCGTAGCTACTACATCTTCAAAGTGTATCCTTGAACAGTATAGCAGGAAGAGTGGCCTTCTATATTGTTCGAGGATGGTCCTGACAGATGAACTGCGAACAGCTCTAATAGTGGCGCCGATTCATCGCAGGGCCGACGTTCGTGACGTTATCACGAAACAGATGAAGAATCAACAGGCGATGATTGATATTGTTACGCTTTTGTGTCTGAGTTTGTTGCATATTCAATGAATTTTAGTTCGCCTCATATGAGTTTCAGTACTAATCAACATCACTGACCTCCCTGTGCAGCATGTAGTTTAAAGTTTTCTTGTCGTCGGCATCCTCGAGAGCGTTGCTGTTGTTTAGCTCCGTATCCTCAGGCGTGAGCTTACAAGTAAACTCTAATATTGTGAACGACCGCCGCAACAGCCAAAAAGCCGGAATCTTGAAGCTGTTAGACGAACAAGACAAGCACAACACGTATCTCCGCATGGCACTTGGAGCCATCTCGCAGGTGCAGCCACATATAGTTGCTTTCTGGGTGATAGTGTCTCCTTCGTCTTTTCTTGACTATTTCTTGTAGTACTCATGTTAACTCAATTGTCAATGACAAATTGAAGAGCTGGCGCATCATTATCATTACTGAACCCTAACCGACGACTTCTATTTTAACACCCCAAAATCTTAAAGTCTACATCTTATCATCACCCAACAGGAGTCGTGGGACAGCATGGGCTTGACCATGGCCCGATCCCGCAGTGCAGATTATGGCATTTAAATCCAGAGGATTTTGATTTGGTCTTGATTATTGTGTTAGCTTTCACAGGACCTATATCTCAGCAGCACTATCCTAGACAGCATAACTCTACTTGTTGCCACGCCCACAGCAGACATAATCAGCTACCCTCTTTACCCCGACGTCGTCTCTCTCTCTCTAATCGCAATCGATGCGTGCTCCGGAAGGCTTGTTGGGTAGCTTCGCTCAGAGTATGCGCTTCGGACCTTTTCAAGGAGGACCCGGCATCGGTCAGGTAATTTGTAGCTTCGTATGTGAAAGTTTGTATCTTGATGAAGATAGCTACTTCTACTAGGTAGATCATCTGAGGTACAAACTGCTAGAGGTTTGAATCCAAAAAAACGGCTCAGATCAAACTTCGTAATCGTGAATAGGTTCGGGGAACTGTATATATTGAAATCCAACTTTTCTTCTATCTCGTTTCTCTCTAGGTCGCTGCTGTGGTCGGTCCCATTGCTGCTGGTATTACCGCTGCCGGTGCCGGTGGTAATCGTGCTCCAGGTCCACTCTCAGCCACGTCTACAACAACCACTACTGCCACCACATCTGTTCGCGTGGTATGGTCTTTTTTTTGTTCGATTTAGATTTTTTAGATTTCTGGGTTTCATCTACATTTTTTGGCGGAACAAGAACTGGGACTTATCATGAAAACACGAGTAGTCCAGCATGTAGTTCAAAACGTTCTTCGATTATGTTCTTCTCCACTACCATACATCACCAGGACCAGCCATCTAAGGAAGACGCTACTGTGAACCACTCGCAAGTAACGAATGACCACAACCTGAATGACGAGACCCGCCTCGACGATTTTTTCGTACTACTGACAGATGATTCTAGAGGACATTTCACAGCATGAGCATCTTTTTAAAAACTGAAAAGTTTTGACTGGTTGATATTATATTCACAAGAGTTTCATCTTGTATTGGTAGATTATGGATTATCAAAAGTTCAACACGTTGTTTAGACTGCACCTACCTATCTATTACAGCTCCCAACACTTTTGCAGGATCCGTCGCCGGCGGCGAAGCGCAAATGCTGTGAAGGCAGTAAGACCAACACCATGAACAACACCAACGACAGCAGCGTCTGTCTCAGCGCCACTAGCAGCAGCAGCAGCAGCAGCACCGGCAATCGCAACAGTAACAACAACATCGTGGACAACAGCAAAGCTCCGGTGAAGGCGGAGATCGCTGGTTCAGATGACAGCATCTGAAGCCATTTCAGATGAAAGACAGGCCTAGTACTGTTAGGTTGTCTGAAGCTGAAGATGATGCTTTTAGCAGGTTTGATATTCAGTTGTAGCTGTTGGTGTAGAATTTTCTTGATAGATATGAAAGTGTTAACTTCATTATTCATGATCTTCCTTCTTTCTTATAATAATTGAAGTAATAACTCGAAGTAAAACAAGATAAAGATCTACAAACAAGGCATGACTTGATCTTGATGATATTTATGAACCATTTTTGATATGAAAAATATGTTCTTGTCGATATGGAGTACTAAAATTTGTCTATATAATTTTACTTTCTATTTTTCAGTAATTATTATATCTAATCATTAGGAATTCTAGTGGTAGTACAGCTCAACCTCATTTATCAGTATTACCAATGCAGTCGTGTTATTAAAAGCTTCTTGTTGGTGATGTATCGTCGATGTGGTCATCCTCTTTTCTAGTACTCGTGATCGTGTCTGTCTAGCATAGTACCAGCCGACAATACAACTCGACTACGTGCAATATAAGTGCTTATCGATCATGATTGGCATCGTCTAGTTTGCATGCAACATCTAGCACGGGTGACATCTCTGAAGGGGCGAGGGGTTGCGACTGAAGTACTGAAGATGCAGTGGGATTGAATATCGCCGAAGAATAGGACTAGAAAATGGGGGACCTCTAGGCGTTTAAATGAATGTGCTTTCTCTCAGTGACGTGGTGCGTTCTGATAAACAGTAGTACAGTATTACTACAGTTGCATATATATCAAGCTTGAGAATATTAGCTATTCCTTACAAACATCTTCGTATTTCATAGCAAGCGAGAGATGTTGCTAGGTATAAAAAAAGGAATGCAGGCGCATCATCTGAGTCATTACTCGAAGTTCGCTTACCAGTGGTAACTTAGGGATGTGGAACTGCATTTCTTTTCTGGTATGTTTCACACTAGGGAGGATGAGTGAGGCTCTGCTTGTGCAAAGAAGCAGCGGGTGGGGCTTCAGCCGTGGCTCGAGGAACTGTGGCGCATGCTGCAGTTAAAACATTCACAGATATTCAGATTCTTGTGGTTTCAATTTTGAACTAAATACACTCCCATCAGTATTTTAATACAAACCCCTTATGAAGTAGTCTTCCATGAGCAAGAGCAAGAGCCTGCGCTTTTGCATACAAAGCCCGCAGAAAAAGGGCGATGAGACTGAGAGCAAAGCAAGGAAGGAGAGAGGCTTGACGACTTTTCGTCTTTTCCTGTGGAGCTGACAATAAGTGACGCTTAATTTTTTAGAGAGCGAATCATGGAGGAAAACGTGAGTGGTGAGTATTGCTATAAGCGATGGTTGAACAAGGCCCAGAGAGAAATTGGACTTGGAGCGCTTGGATTTAAACTCCTGCTATTTTATTCTTTCGGAACTTGCAACGTATTGCGTTTTTTCTTGTGCAGACTGACGTAGTCACTTCCTAGTAAAAACCATCTATGGGCGAGTAGTTGAATGGATCACGTATACTGGCACACATTTCGCGGAGTCTTATTCTTTGTCTCAATGAAAATCGTCACTACGTTTACTACAACGACCTGGCCACTTACTACCTCTCGTGCTTATCTCTTCGTCGTCTTCTTTTCGCAATTGTAGGACTAGCATCACATCTGATCGTTGTTCTTTTGCCAGCTTCGGCTGAACGACACTGGCAATCAAAAAATGACGGACCTTCAGCAAGCGACCAAGTGCCCGAAGTGCCACTCCAACCCCAAAGACAGGTATCAACTTTTGCTGACTCTTGGTTTTTATCGGAAGTTGTAGTTGAAGTATTTCAACAAACCATGACCATGCATCAAACCTGTAGAAAACTTTCCATGAGTATAGTTCGACGACGAGAAGTATTTGAAATAGCTGACTCGTTATAAAGCTTGGCTTTTTCAAAATTCATATTCTCTCTAACGAAACACTCTCTCGACAGGGACTTCCGCGAGTGGGAAGACGAGCACTATGCAAGCCTTGGCTTCGCATTGACCGGAGCAAAGTGGCAGGTAGATTCAGCAACTCTATTGGATGGAGATTTAGGCTTTGTCTGTGATATTTGTGGTATCTTGCTAAAGAATTTAGATAGCAAAAAGAACGTGAAAACTCATTGTGCCGCTAAATAGTTTTGATTTCCCTGCTGTCGATGGTATGAGAGTCTTTCGTTACTTCTCTGAGAATTATTGATGACTTTTTTATAAACGTAGGAATAGATTTGGTAGCGTCGAAACTTTTAGGGCTTTCAAAGAACTAGGGCTATTCTTATCTGAAGTTAATTCCTGGCAATTTTAGTATCGATCATCAATCAAGGCAATCCAGCTGTTTTCACTTAATTCCTTACACCATCACAATTCATATCAGACTACTACGTTTTTTACGTTCGCGGAGACGGATAAAATGTTGCAGTGCCTTATTTGCCAGATGCTAAAGGCGGACTGGAAGAAGCTGCAACTTATGCGTGGTCGACTATTTCCCAAGTATCTTCTTCCATTTTTAGACGATAAGAAATTGGATTTCATCACCCCATACGCCTTTCTTCTAATAAATGCATCGTGGACCTGAAGGCGAAGGACCTGAACTTATGGCAATCAAACAGAGTTTCTATGTAGCAACTACCGGCGAGGCTATATGTGGTAGTGCACACATTCAGGGCCTCGCGCTCTTCATCGACTTCTTATTACTGACCTTTGAAATTTTTGACAGATGTTCTAACTTTAGCGTTGAAAAACACGCTGGCTCGCTACGCGGGAAACGAAAACGGCCTTTTTATGACTTCAGCAAGTACATCTTTATTGTCTTCCCCCCTACCCATAGGCCATGACTCAGGGAAGAGTAAGAGGTCTGTGAGTCAAGGTGTACTGGCTAGGATGAAACGTCTAATAGTATCCACATGTGTGAATCGGTACTGCCAACCCATTTTTGGGGGTTTACATTCGAGTTGTTTTGTCAGCAGTGGCTGCCGCTATGGAGTATGCGATTAAGGACTCTGAAGTATGACTAGATAGGAACGTGTAGCTTGCAGTATAGTCTTGGCAAAATAATTAGGACTGCATAGCGAAATGTTGAAACTTTTGTCTTGCCAGTTAATGACCCTCAAAGCGGATCTCGAGAAGGAATTTGGCGACGCCGTCGATTGGAATAGTAAAATTGCCTGCGCCCGTCTCTTTCGCGACTTACCCAGTGATTACGGCTACCGCTGCAGCATCCTAGATAAGACCCTCAGCCATTCGCTGCACACTGTGTGTGCATGTGGCAGAGTCATATCTGGCGTCTAGGATGCGAGCGGTAGCGCTAAGATGATTGCTTCAAATGGCTGTGGGAGAAGGAGGACGGTTCTCATATGATTAGTCGTTCGATCTTGTTTTTTTCTCTGCAACCTTTGCGTGTAGGAACATTTAGTATAGCGGTTGAAAAAAAAAGATATGATAAAATGTCATTTATACCAAAATGTTGTTCTTTTGTAAGTAGTTCGCAGTGGAAATATGGAAAGTATAGCAGATTACTTTTTATTGTTTGATCTTAACAGCGGCAGCCGAAATAGCAGCCCGTGAGGCTCGGGAACGTGCTGAGGAACAGCAGCGCTTGGCTCGTTTTCGAGAGCAACAGCGTGTGGCGGAATTGGCGAAAATTCAAGCCGAGGAAGATGCAAAAGAGGAGGCTGACAGGAAGATGCGCGCTCAGCAGCAAAAGATCGATTACGGATGATCACTACTGCCTATTCAGTGACCGGGATTAAATGAAATTGAGTTTTAAACTAAAGATGTTTTCGATTCCTCATCATATACGACGAAGTAGATCCCTCATTTTTGGATCCTAGACAAAGTCCGCCAGTTTCTAATCCATATCTCTGCTGGCCGAAAATCGCCGTCTGCAATTGGAGAAGGAGTTGGAGAAGGAGGCCGCGGAGTTGGAGAAGCAGGCTGTGGCGAAGTTGGAGAAGCAGGCTACTGCGGAACTTGACCAGTTGGCTGCTGCGACCACTCCTGTTGGTATTTGCGCAAAAATGAAAAAGGAGGATGTCGAAATTGTCGAGGAGAAATTGCCGGCGAGCCCCATGTCCTACTACAAGCATTCGTCGCCAAAAAAAAAGATGAATCCCATGAAGTACTTTTTGCTTCTTTCTTATAATGCATTGACATCGACGCTCGATCGTATTTTAGGTCAATTTCGGCAAACGACTTGAGCTTCAGTCTATTGCTTCTCAGCCTATCCACTAATTTTGATTTTTCTCTTCTCATCTACCTAGAATTAGAACTACACTCATAACTACAGGAGCCCTCCGCATATTCAGTGCCTTGATGAGGGTGAAGGAAAGCTCCTTGTCGAGGGTCCGGTCGCGACTCTATTGCCGGGTGTCACTACCGCGAAGACGATGGAAGGTTCTGCTGTCAATTTGAAGAAACGCATCGGAAAGCTGAAGCGCCGCAGTGACGAATTTCTGTAATACCGTTGTTGTTTCTTGATTCCGATTGTGATGCTGCTTACGAGGATCGTGATCACATGTATTCCTAGTATTCTGTGCAGTTCAAGATATTACTGGATCTTCAATCTTCATCGGCAGGCTTTCCTTTCAAATCGATTTTCTCACTCACCACTTCTGATAATCACATACTCCAGGCAACAAGAAGATGAGCCAAAGAAATCGAAGATGGCGGCCGAGGTTGTCAAGGCTGAGATGAAGGAGATCATGGTTACCGACGAAATCATGGGTATGGCCGAGAAAGATAACATCGTGAGGCAGGAATCTGGTAAGGCTATGGTCGAAGAGCTTGTTGGGGCGGAGATCGAGCAGTCGCTGTCTGGGCAGGAAAACGAGAGTCATGAAATTGCTATCACAACCAGCAATGTTGAAACCGATAAAGATGATGCAGATTACCAGGAAGAGTCCGAGAAAGGAAGCGGCGGCAATGACTCTGAGGGGTCCGATTTTGAAGTACTTATGTTGTCGATTTTCTTTGCTGCAAGCAATAACGGGAGAAAATGATGATGAACTATTTTTCAGAGATTCTCGGACTAAATTCTTCAACCAACGACCCTCGTCTACTTTTTACCTTTCAACTTCGAACCAAAATCTAAACCATAATCCTGTGATCACGAGGAATCCCAATCCGAGGCGCAGAAAGAAGAGTCGCAAGTCGAGGCTGAACAGCCGGTGGTGGAGGCTGAACAACCGGTGGTGGAGGCTGAACAGCCGGTGGTGGAGGCTGAACAGCCGGTGGTGGAGGCTGAACAGCCGGTGGTGGAGGCTGAACAGCCGGTGGTGGAGGCTGAACAGCCGGTGGTGGAGGCTGAACAGCCGGTGGTGGAGGCTGAACAGCCGGTGGTGGAGGCTGCCCAGGTGTCAGACGTCGGCAACAATGTTGTCGCCATGGAGGTGGAGGATGAAGACCTCTAAGTAATTACCTGTTCTAGTTTTTTTGCTTTGTAGTTGAAGTTTAAAACCTGAGTATTAATGTTTTGTGGATTCTTTGTTTTTGTCGGATTTATCTAATAGGAATAGGATGTAGCCCTCGGTGTTGATGATCCTGTCATACCTAGGGGCAGACGACAAAAACCAACAGTTTAAAGCTTTTGGTTTTGAGGTAACATTTTGATTGTTTTTTCTTCATCAATTAGAGAGTTTCAAATGGTCACCTTTGTGGCCAGTGTTGTAGCTCAGACAGTTGCACCATATGGACATCGTGCTACGCATCTATTCGAATACAAATACTCGATCTATTAGTAGTCAGTCAACATTTCTTGATTGGGATTTGGATGGAGATTTGATGAACAAGGTTGCAGGACTTGACTGTTTCCACTGCAAAAAAATCCAGGACATGTCTTTCGTTGGGGTCTCGGACTTCTTCATGGTACCCATAACAGCATTTACCAAATTTATCTTTAGGTTAATGCGGCCGGAGAGGAGGAGGTCTATCAAGTGGCTGCTGGATAGACGGAATGGATCCTGGGATGAAAAGAAAAGCGCTTGATATTCAGAGCTGTTTGTGGCGATCACTGAAATGCTTATGTCTTTACCTTATTGATGGTAGACGACGAAACAGAATATGTGACATCGCGACAAATCAGATGCAATATCTGTGAGAATCAGAGGAAGTCACAGAAAGCCTCGCTGTTCATTCGAAGTTTTTTTCTCTCCGTCTTGATATGGATTCATAAGTTTTATCTGAAAGAGAGTCTTGATTTTATTCTTGTTTGATTTGTTAACATGGACGTAAGATAGTAGTAGTACGCACTATTGTCAGGTTGGTAATTCCATACAAACTGAAGAACTACATGAAAATTAGTAAACGTCGATCGGTACAAGATGTCATCGTTACTAAGCTGCACTTCTAAACGTAGGCCCAGACTACAGCTATAAAACGAACAATCAACAAGAATCATATGAGGAACCTCTATAGTAATTGTTTTGATTTAATTTCGTAAAAAGTGATTTATTCTAGTAGATATATATGTATTAGTACCCATGATAAATTCTAAAAGTATTTTTGACAGAGGACTTTTTCTTTCGTCGTGATCCCAGTTCGTTTACCCTGAAACTCAAGGATTTCACCGTATGCCCAAAAACCTCACCGCACTTTTCGTACACATTCAGTCCCATGATCTCATGCAATTTCAGCGTCTCTATATCTTGTTGTTCTAAACCCTCTAAGACTCAAGCCATATGACGAGGCAGCTGAATGGATGCAACCGGTTTCGAGTGTGGTGTTCGAGGATGTGGCTGCAGAGTTGTTGTAGAAGAAGATGTGAGGGAGAAAACATTAATAAGCGAGTACTCATTTTCGTGAGAATACTATAGTGCCGTTGCTACTAGTAAAAACCCAAGCCCGGTGTTGTAGTACAACATCTGGCAACAAGTATAAGCCTAATATAGAATCTCTCAAAAGATCAGCAATATCATCAAATGTGCAATCGGCTGTACAAGTTATATCATGCAGTAAAAGCGATCGGAAATCATTTGGAGTTCTATTGTTTATCCAGTATCAAAATTTATTAGGCTCGACGATAAGTATACAGAATGAAGTTTTCTTAATTGCAGAATTTTCTTTATATGTTGTCATTTTCCGAAATAAGCTGGATGTACCCCTAGAATAGGTTTAATACTACGACTACTAGGATACGATCTTTCTACGAGTCTAATCATAGGAGTCCTGGCAAAAAAGTCACTATCTCATCGCACTGCAGAGAATTGATGGTCGAAGTTGAGTAAATTGATAGAATTGTGTGTGAGTTACATAATTACGAACTGCAAAAACATGAACACCAAAAATTCGAATATTTCTTTCTTGTAATGTCTACTGTCGTGATATTGTGCCCATGATGCCAGGCGGTGAGAATTCTTACACGCTCAGCGTCTTGCTGCTCTGATTATGATGAAAATCTCTGGTGCTAGTTGGTGCCGTAGGAAACTGCAGCTGCGACTAGAGAAGACAACACAGATGAAAGAGCAACAAACTCAATGACGTAAAACCTGACATGACCCCCGACAACGTAATGTATCCCCGTTAACGCCAAACTGAGGTCTTTAGTGGTTACATCCCAACAATATGATGGCGGAGAGGCGCTTTTCTATTTGTACTTGTTAAGCTCGCAAAGGACACGGTACTGATTCCAAGGAACGCGCAGCCTCAGTTTGTTCTGTTCGAATCCTGGCTCCGAATTTTGTGCTCCAACTCTCAATCTCAAAACTTCAGTTTCTCAGGATGATTTTTCTAGTCCACGTGTCCGGGTCTGCAATCAGAAAAGGAGCTGTGGGCCCTTTTTTTCATGTGTGAAATCCGGAGACGAGCAATTATATGAGGTGATCCAAAATCTTTGCTTTGAAATCTTCAGTCTCAAGATTCAAATCCAACATGCGCGAAAAAACCAAGAATATCAGCGTGAAACTGAAGTGAATGAATGTCAAGAACTTTAAGGTCTGGCCTTGGCATTGTTTGAGCACCGGGCGTGCGTCGTGACGGAGTATTCATGAACAAGTAAAAAATTGTGGCCCTTTCCTGATGCGTCACTCATGGGCTCCCTAATCAGTGGCGAATGCAAATAGTGGAGAAGGTCATATAATGATAGCTACTCCTGCGAATAAAATAATGCACTTTGTTCTATTTTTGGTAATGCTGGGTCTGATTTGGATGATGGCCACAGGGTGGCGCTATCGTTATGTTCACTGGCTGCTTGTCTCGATTTGATTGAACATCAAGTGAGTCATCACAACTGAAGAGCACCATCTTTATCATGGGGCGCCGGGGAATTCTTCCGGACCGCCCACCGGTAAACCAGCCGTACATCGAGCGAAATTTCAGAGATGGAGGCATTCTACGGTACGTTCTGCACGGGGACTCGTGGCGTGTCTGGGTTCCTCACAGCTTGGGCAGAGCAAACTTGGAGTACCTGGACGCGCAGGTACAGTTTGCACCGAAGAAAAACGGACCGGTTGCAAAGCTGGCAAATGGAGAAGATGCGCCTATCTTATGTGCCATAGATTGATATAAGTACGCATTTCTCATTAGTGGTTGCTCAGGATCATAGGGCTCCTCGGTTCCACTTGTGAGTCCTGAAATAGTTCATACTTTGATGAAGATAGGGGCTCGATAAGGAAGCCCAGTCTCTTTCTCGGCAAGTCTAGTTTCTGTATACTTTGACTCTAACTCTGGTCGCCAGTGCAAGTAACTGCAGAAACGTCACTCGACGTTTGCTTCGCAAGACGTACATGGCGGACGCAGCACGGCGGGAGCAGGTCGTGAAGGACCAGGAGATGAATAAATTGAAGGCGCCAAGATTTCCATACGATGTTGATGCTGTTCCAATGGATTTCTTCTGGGGAGAGTATCTACCTGCGCGTGCAGCTCAGGCGGGGAGTCGTTTAAGGCTATTTGTGCTCGTCATTAACTCTTACTCGATCTCTAAAAGCATCTCGTTATTGGGTAATTTTGTACTTGATCTGCGGAGGGAGGCCACTAGGCTTCCAATAAGACCTAGAGATAAGCTAGCGATAAAGTTTTAGGTAGATCAGAATTGGATGAATTCTTGCAATATTTTTTGTTTGACATTTCAGCTTGCTATATTTGTTATGGTATGGCTGTATCATAGAAACAATCTAACACTTGGCGTTCGCAATTCGCGGCAGTTAACCAAGATGCAGAGAATGAAGATCACTCGAGCAGAACGGTACGGAGAAAAAGTGCGCAAGCTAGTGCCATGGGTTGTTGGATTTCTGAGCTTTGTCGACACATCGGAGCTCTTCATCGATACAGAAGAAAACCAGATGTTCCTGGACAGCATTGAGGCGGAGGAGGCTATAGTAGAGATGTGGGCTGCAATGGAAGTAGAGACCTTTGACGACTCTGACGACAGTGAGGAGGAGGTCGTAGATACTGCGCAGGAATTCGTCAAGTACATCAGCAATCAGATCACGAGCGAGCCAGCTGCTGCCGTGGTCGCGTGTGCTTTAGCGATTCGATCTTGTCCCGAAGTTTTGGAATTTGTGGGAGACCGAGTGCAGTCGGCTCTTGCGCATTTTTTGACCGATGACAAGCGAAAGCCATCAAAAGGCACCACTCTTCTTTTTTAGCAGATGTTATTGAGAACGTTGGGGTCTATTTGACCTCGGGGGCCGGCGTCGTCTTCTTCATCATCGCCCGCCCGCGCTCAAAAGCTTGTAGTAGTAGATGCATAGACTAACACTCAACCATCCAACGAGTTCATAAGAAGACGGCGTCGCCCATTGGCAGGGACCACTCATAAGAGTCGGAGAAAAGCAAAAGCGTGTGTTCTCGAGAAAGAGAAGAGCGAGAACGATTACGCCCAAAGATCCTTCTCGGATCGATCTACGGCTATGAGCCTGGCACGACTTCGGCCTCCTATGGTCATGCGCTCGCCGGTTTCTTGGGGCTTTTGCGTAGTCTTTCTTAAAAGCGCAAGAGCCCAGTTTCTGGCAAGGCCTGTCGTCTGACTGATCTGACTGTCGCGAGCTTGCTCACGAGTTCGATTGTTGTTGTGTATTTATTAAGAAGATCCACATCGTGAAAAATACTGTCGGAAGTCATGGCTTGTTTAGTTGCGTTTTTTTCAGATTTTTTTCAGAGTTTTGAGAGCTCTCGCGTGGTCGACAGTATTAAAAAAAAAAAATTGGACTCTCGTACTGTAAGCTCTCAAAAGGTTGGCCACTTTGCTAGTTCCTTCCAATGATACTGTCGGAAATTTGGCAACCGCGAAAAAGCAAAAAAAACAGTCAAAAAAACAGAACTTCCGACAGGAGCATAAATTGCCTCCGACAGTAGCGTAAACTATTCCGACAGTAGCGTAAACTATTCCGACAGTAGCGTAAACTATTCCGACAGTAGCGTAAACTATTCCGACAGGAGCGTAAACTTTTCCGACAGTAGCGTAAACTATTCCGACAGTAGCGCAAACTATTCCGGCAGTAGGCTAAACGATTCCGACAGTAGCGCAGACCAACCATCCCGGCAGTGGCGTCCATCATTCTGGCAGTAGCCTCAATGCCTCCGGTAGTAGTATCAACATCCCGGCAGTAGCCTACACCGTCTGGGCAATGGAGTCCAATCATGTCGACAGTGCCTCGGATCACTTCGCAAGTCTAGGGCAATCCCGTAGGAGCATCAGCCGCCTCGGCAAGTTGCTGGCAGTGAAAGCGATTTCGACAGGGTAGCGCGCTGGCTTGGTTTGGTCAGTCGATCATATGGGAGAGAAGCTGGCAGGGCCCTCGGATCAATTTACAGCAGCGCGAGCGAGCTCGTGTGATGTTCGTGGCAATTTGGCAAGAGAGCCACGCCAGCGAAATCAGTAGCGAACGACCAAGAGCAGAACGCGCGAAAGCATGCAGCTGGGGCGGCAGCTCCTTGCTGATCTGTTCCCACTCTTTGCGGGTGTGCAGCTTTGGGCAGGTTCTTCCGGGGTGTAATAATTTCGACGCCCCGCTGTCGTGTTTGTTGTTTTGTCGGTCTTCGTGCCCCCGTGTAATAATCTACGCAGGGCGCTGCTGCGTGGGTTGTCGTGCAGGCTCTGCCAGTACTTCAGACATGTTTGCCAGCTCCTTGCTTTCTACGAGCGGAAACAGCCAGCAGCGCATGCCGACCAAAGCAAGACGTGGGCACGCAGTCCGGCTGGTGTGGTCCGTGGAGCAACTGCCAGGAGCTTCAGAGCAGTCATGAGCAAGGTAGAAGGGCTGGGCAGCTTGGTCGGCGTTTGTATCAATTTGGCAAAAACGCGCGAACGCCGAGAAAAGTCAGCAAGTTAATGACACAGAGCAAGTGGCCGATCTGGCAGCCTCCTGCAGGTCTGTTGTCATTCTTTGCGCCGGTGTTAACTTGGTCTGGCTCTCTCGGGGTGTAATAATTCCGACGGCCCGCTGCTGCCTCTGTTGTTTTGTCTGTCTTCGTGCCGGCGTGTAATAATTTGCGCAGGGTGGTGCCGCGTGGGACGCTGTCGAGCCCCTCTCCTTTGTCTCATATTGTGAGCGTCCCGGTTTGGTGTGGCCAAACCATTTGCGGCAATAGTGCCAGGCGAGCGACGCTCCTCTTCGTCTTTCGTCAAACGGCGGCGAGGTGTGGGCGAGCTCCTAAGAGCGCACGCGTGGGATCGCCTTGAGGGGTTTGGGCCCTTATCCTCGTTTTAGGATTAGGTCTGGCGGAAGTTCTACGAAGCGTTAGCCCTTCTCTTTCGGTGGGTGGCGTGTTTGTTGTGAAGGGTTCACCTCTTTCAGATTCGGGTGGCGGTATATGTCGGGCTCTTTCAGAGCCAGCAAACAGGCCCCAGAGTTTGCGCAGCATTTCGCGTGACTTGTCTTGGAGATGTGGCCAGCGGGGCGCGTCGCGCGTTGCACAGTGTCAGAGATTCGGAGAGCAGGCAGCAAGTCGTGGCCCGAGGTCGTTCGGTATCAAGTGGCTCCATCTTGTCAGGCCTCGAGGCTGTGCGTTGATCGATGAAAGGCCAAAGGTGCTGAATGACGAGCGTACTCCGAGCAAAATGCTGGCCGGCGCCTTTTTTTCGGGGTGGGGCTTCTCTCTCGGTTTTTCCAGAACCACACGTCGCCAACGGCGGAAGCAGGGACTGCCTGGCGCTGTAACTTGCTTTGCGTTTGGGGTCGTTCGGAATTCTGTAGAAGTCGGGACCTCTCGCAGCAGGTTCTGGGTTATCAATTTTAGGACGTCAGGCAAATACTTGCGCGCTGAGTGCGAGGAGCCACGGCTCGCGCCCTTTTGCCTTAGTGTGCATTATATTGAGGGCATGGGTATAATAGTAGAGGCGTTCTCTGTTTTCGGGTTCGTCTCTTGGTGTGTTCGATTGTGTTCCGTTGTGTTCTTCTTGAGTGAGTGAGCGCCAGCGAGTTGCTGAGTGAGTTGTAGCTTTTGCTTTTCTCGCAGCTGGAAAACAGCTAGACGGTGGCCCCAGCCGTGCAGCGCAGCCCGCTGCGAAAATAGCACGAAGGAAAGCCACGCAAGGGGTGGCAGCCAGGTTGCAAAGCAGTGCGCGCGCGTAGCTTGCTGGCCCTCAGCTTGTGGGTGCCCCCGCGCGTGTTGTCGCAATTCTGCAGCGTTATGGCTAGGGCACTGGGCCCAGGTGTTTGCGTCAGCTTGGCACAGGGTCGCAGCGCGTTGATTGTGGGAGCGCTCTGGTGGTTAGAAGGGGCTGGCTCTCTATGGTGGAGCAGGCAGCGGCGTCTGGTGGCTTGTTGTAGAGCAACGCCCCACGCCTCGACTTCGCTGCGCATCGATCTGCACACGCAAAAAATTCCAGGAGATGACGCAGGAAGAAGCAAGGGCACTGCGATAGGCACAAGAGGAAAAACTGCGGCCAGCGAAGAAGAGGAAGCGACCAGCCGCCGGCCTCGTGGCCCCTGGAGCAGGGCAGCGGGCGGAGCAGGGCCATGCAAGGGTGGCCGGCCAGATGAGGCGACCGCGGGCGTTCTGGTTGCCGCGGTCAGCGAAAGACGGGCCGCAGCTCTCTGTCGCGGATTTTTCTGCCGTCCATACATCGCCAAAGACGTCGCAAGCGAAAAGAACAAGTTTGCGCATGCTGGGACGTTGTGCCTACTCGCACTCGCGGCCTTGGTGCCTCGTGTTGCACTTCGAGCGCGTTTACGTTGGTTCGCGACAGCACATACGACCGCAACCGGGCCACGAAGTGCGGAACCACGGCCATGGCAACGAGCAAAAGGCGAGGCGCTTGCATCTGCGCGGCGAGCGACCCAGGTCGCTGAATTGGCCTGGCTTACGACGAAGAAAGGGCCCGGCATGAGTGTCGAGGGATCACGGCGGCGCGCCGCCTGGGAGTTCTCCAGGACGTGCCTGGCCTGGGCCGGCCCTAGATCGCCCGGCGGGGTCCCCTCCGGTCTATCTTGGGCATTTCATTTCGCAGCCCCCCGCATCGTTTGCCGATCGTGCAGCTTCTTGCAACAGGTGAGGCAGGGCTTTCCATGTATAGGGCTCCCTGGTCTGCTCTTCCTTACCGCGTCTCCTTTCTTAGCTGAGTGCAAAAGGTGCGCAAGGGTCGAGCAGTTGGGCTTGCCTCGGCTCTGAAGATTTGCCAGCCTGTGGCCCGACTTTGCGTTTATTCTCAAGGCAGGAGCAGAGCTGCGCTGCCTCTCTCTCTCTCTCTTGATTTTCGCGGCCTATCCAACTCGCGCGGAGTGCGATTCTATTAATTAATTAGCCTACGCATCCTCGTCCCAAAAAGCAATGCATAGGAGTAGCTCAGCCTACTAGGTCCGAACTCACTGAGACAGGGACTCGATAGCAAGTATGTGAGTTCGGCACCTACTAGGCCGAGAGTACCTAACTCCCAATCTCTACAGATGTAGCCTCCACTAGCTAGCGCATTCGTGTAATTTATTTCATTCTGCAGGTTGGCAACTTCATCGAGCCGGCCGCGCTGGCAGTTCTACCGATGTTATCAGCCGTGGGTTTGCTTTGCATACATCTGAAGGGCAGGCTCTCACCCATCTCGCTTTTTTCGAAATTATCGGGGAGTTGCGACGCCGAGATGCGTTGGCTGGGTCTTTGCCGCTCGGGTTGGCGTGGGATGATGTTAGCAAATCGACCTCATTTTTAAGGGGTATTGATAGCAGCACTGTAACAATTTGTGAGTGTATGATATGTAGTCACTGTCACACTGTACTCAGGGTTTTGCGTTGTCGCTATCCACTACGTGCACACTTATTGGGAAGGCTGGCCGCCTTATTTTGTGTTCTAATTATTTTTAATTAACCCTAGTGCTAGTGGCGTGGCTAGGTCTGGACTCATCCCGTTTTTTACGTCGATCACTAAATAATCGAGACAGAGCCTTCCCTGCTGAGTGTGTGTCTTCTGATCATTCTGCTCACGTGATAGAACGCCTATCGTTTCTCTCTGTCTTCTAATCTTTGTCATGGGCAGGATCAGGATACCACTGCCAGCAGCTGTGCACGCATGGATCGAAAACATTCAAGAGACCCTCGCGCGTCATCAGGAAGACGAGCAAGCTCGTGAAGATGCCGAGACAGAACGCATGCTCAGAATGGCTTTTCCAGGTATTTACGGCACGCAGTCGCGACCGTCTCGCAATGCAGCAGCAGGCTCTGGGTCGCGTTCAAGTGCTACTACGGGTCCGTATGATAGCAGATGGCAGCGGGCTGACTTGCTCCAAGTCACTGACGACGATAGAGCAAGCAGCATGGGGACTGCTAGCGAAGCGTCAAGGGCAGAAGAGGTCCCTGGCTTGCTTCAAGCAGATGCGTTTAGTAGTGGCAAGACCCTTGGCAAAAGTTCCAGTAGCAAAAGCGTCAGTGCATCTTCTTCGTCACTTCATCCACCTACAGAAAAACAGAACGCGAGTGGATCAGCAGCGTCTGCGTTGCTTTCTGCGAGTTCCACGACTTCGTCGAAGTTTGAGATGCAGCAAAACGCGTTTCAACACAGTAGCAGATCTACTCTTGTGAAGTCTGCCGGTGGAGCAAAAGATAAGCCAGCTGCGCGTGACATTGGCGGCCTCCCAACCGATATGTCTCAAATAAGTACAGCACTGCGGAAAGCACCTGCTCGAAATCCAGAAGTAGGACTGAGACACGACGTACCAGCACGGAGGTTGCACCAGACTTCGGCTTCAAATCAGATGCTTCGCAGGATGGTCAACGCAGCACCTGATCCATTTGAGATGTTTAAAAACACCACATCGTCTGCGGTTGATTTGGTGACGAAGCCAAAAAATATATCTGACTACGCGTCCGGTAGTAGATCTTCCGCACAAGAAGCAAGTATGCCGCTAGTAGCCAGCAATCCCATGCCAAGTAAGCCAGTGCATGCCAAAGGAGCAGTAAGCATCCGCTTTATCGATGACGCCAATGCAAGTGGAGTGGAAGGCTCGCCAATGACTAACCTGGGTCAAGAGTTGGAAGGTGGAGCTGCTGCCGCTGCGTCTAGCAGTAGTGGGAATCGCGCGCATTGTAGTTTAGACACAGTTGGAAGCTTGTCGGACTCTGTTGCCCGCAGTCGTACTGCTCTAATAGACATCGGACTTCCAGAAAGCTACCGCAATGTGAAAATGATGTCAGTCGCGTTACCCTATTGGAGAAAGAGACCATTTGGGTACCAAGATTTCAATTCTGCCCTTCTCAGCATCACCGACCGCAGGGTGCTTGCTGGAGAATTTCGCGCACGCGGTGGAGGATCGTTGTATCTTTCGGCATTGTGGAACGCAGTGATATTTCCGACGATTTTAGGCAGCATCGCGTCGGAGTGTCAGATCACTTGTGACGCGCACGCGGAACAGTTATGGGAATCGATAGCTTTACTCGGACGCCTTCTCGTCTGGTGCTTCGCTCTATCTAGATCGAGTGCGCGCGTCAGACGCATGCGCTTTCGAATTCGTTAGCTGTGTCTCGAGTTCGCTCTTGGTAGCAGATTACATAGAACGAAGTGACTCGTTTTAGTTCCTCGCTTTTGTGACAAGATGGCCAGTGCCTGGGTCTGTCGTTTTTCATGCAAAGGCTTGCGAGTTATTTCGTACCTTGCTCTTGGTAATTTCTTATCTTAAAGTAGCTCGCGTGTGTCTTTGTATAATCTACAGCAGCCACACACTGGCGCACCCTTGTGATTGTGATAGTTAGAGAGGCAGCGCGAATATCTAGCGGCGTAGCAGTAATCAACTTCGTAAGATGTCAATGCTGGCGAATAAGTAACTGACAAAATCAAGGAAAGAGCTGCCCAGCCGTGACGCGTTGCTTGTTCGCTGCCCCTACCCTGTGCCTTTCTTCGTCCCTTTTCATATCTGCTGAAGTGGTTGTATCAGTTAATCTACGGGAATAAATACGTTCTGCCGCTACTGCCAAGCCGAAACATGCGGGAGACAGAACTCGAGGCGGATTTGGCGTCAGATCTGCTCCGTGAGGTATTTGCGCCGTATAGTACCGAGAACCCTCGCGAGGATGACTTTGCTGAGAACCTCGCCCCTGCGGATTATCTCACGCAGGTCAACAGCGTCAACGAAGACCCCGACAAGCGCTCTACTCCGTATTTCTCCACTCATGTCTTTACGCTTGTGAACCAAGGGAGACGAAGTCGTCCTCAATTAATTTCATTGCTTGCCCTGCTAATTAATTGCTTGAGTCGTCCTCAATTAATTTCATATCTCTAGCAGGAGCATTTCTGAGAACTAGCGTAGTGTCTCTGATTGTGAACTTCTTTGAAATAAGAACTGTGCTCGTTGGGTTCCGTCTGGTCATGCATCTGTATAAACCCAATCAGGCAAGAAGCGTGCGGCTTATCTGAGAGGACGATACCCAGCAAAAACCACAAAAAGGCTGCGACGGTTGTTCCCCGCGAAACAAGTGCACCCATGTGCATCGAAATTTCGCGGAAGGCTACGTGTTATCCTATTTTCAACATTAACTTGGACATACCACACGTCGAAAATTTAAGGCTTTTTTTGCAATGTCGTCACTTGGACATAGCTTAGCTAGTCGATCAGCTTGATAGGCAAGGCATTTTCTGCAAAGTAGACGAGGACTAGATCAGCCACGTGCCGGCATTTCGTGTTCTATCTCTCAGCATTTCTTCGGCGAAGAGTCTCTTTTTGATTTAGTAATTACAGACTAATAACTTGAGCGAGGTTCTTGCTATTTGTATAGTTGACTGTGACAGTTTCAGACAAACAAGTAAAGACCTCTAAGGGTGACCTGGTACAAGAAACGTAGCGCGAAGCTTCGTGGTGTGCGTGGTCTCAAATTTGTAGCTGCAGCCTTCCGAGCGAACGGAGGCAAAAACGTCATGCGCTTGTGCAGCTTGCAGACCCTTGTTTTGACCACTCTGCGCTTAGACAGACCTGACCCACGATGGGCGCCCTCGAGTGCAGCAACGGCGACCGTTCGTGCAAAAAGCCTCTTTCTCCATCAGATGGAGACTGGAAGCACAGGACCTACGAGTCTGATCGATATCGACCTGCTTCGGCGAGTTTTAGCCATGTTCAAAGATTGGATCCTTGCTGAAGCTCAGGATGATATTGGCGACGCCTCCTGTCCGTACATGACTGACGAGGACGTGATTGCTCAAGCTTTAGAAAGTACAATGACAACACATTATCGATATGGTCGCGTGCGATGGCTGCTCGACGGCAGCTTGTCGCAGCATTTGACCACTCGGTGGGGGTGCTTGGCGTTTCTCTTTGTGCTAATGCATGAGCTGGAGAATGCTCCTGCGAACAAAAAGCAGGCACTGGCAGCATGTGACCAGACACTCAAAGTTTTGGCGAATCCGCTCTCGCATAATGCAGTAGGGTTCGCGTTTGTTGGAGCTGACAAACTAACAACGAGTGAGCGCCCGGTAATGCCTGGCAGTACCGTTGCGGCAAAGGCAAAAGCAAGAAGCAAGGCTCAAAATCGAAAAAGGGAGGCGGCGTGTGCTTCTTCCATAGCGTCGACATTTAAGAGCTCGCTGACTTTTATACTTTCGTCTTGGTTACACTTATAGACTTGGCGGCAAAGTAAGCCAATGCCTATCGTCTTGCGACTAGTGCGGGTCAAGCGCGATGCTAGTAAGACTCTGCAAGCATTATGCATCATCTGGAGTCGTAGTTTGGGCAAGCTTCAGAAGATGCGCGTCTATCATGTCAGGCAAAGCATTTCTTCTAATTACTCTCGTACAATAAGGCGGCGACCTGCTCGAGACGACGACGCTCAAGATACTAGCAGCTGCACAGATGACGGCTTGGCATATTCAAGCGCGGAAGAGCAGCGGCTTAATGATGAAGTTTGGCCACCAACATCAGACGAAGACAACGACTGGGGCCGCGAGGTGATTCGTCCGCAAGAAGATACAACTAGAGAGAAGCCTTTGGGGACACGTTCTAGAGCTACCGCCTGTAGCTCCACTGCAGCAGCTGCGTCTTCTGCCACCCGGAAGAAAAAACCTTCGCAAGCAACTAAAAACTGTCGAGACAGCTCCCTCGTCTTAAATGCGCAGGCTGATCTATTTGACGACGAAGAAAAGAGCGAGTCATCGGAGCAGAGCTGCACGCGAGACGACCTTCGCAAGAACGCCGGACGCAGAGATCAGTCCTTGCCGGCAGCAAGGGAGTTACAGCTGGTTGCCGCCTCCTCCTCCACGTCGTCGCAGCGCCAGCAGCTAAAAGCGCCAGCAAACGCGCGATCGCGGTCCATGAAAACAGAACCGGCACCATCGTCAGCGGCAGGTGGGCGCTTACAAAAAGGCAAGAAGACTCCAAAAACATTAGTCGCGAACAGTGAGGCCTTAGACCCACTAGATCCTCAGACGGCTCACGGGCTAGGTGACTTTCTAGAGAGGCCTGACATGGATGTCAATGCCACGAATAATGGTTGCGCGTTTCTATGTCGAGCCAAGAACAGATGCACAGCTTTTTGCTATCAGCTGGTCAATGGTGGCGGCAATTTTCTGCATAGTGTCGGAGTTGGCTCCCGCGGCGCAATGGATTTAAATAACATCTTCTCGATTGGTGACACTAGTGCTGAAGAGATTTATATGACTTCACGCCTTCGCAACTGCGCACCTGCGGCAATGTACATAGCTTGGACTACTGTGCTTCTTGAGGAGTTGCCCACTGCGGTGGCTTCGGGGTTGACAGCAGGCGACCGCCATCTCCTACGCTATCGAGAACGGCTAACAAACACTGTGGCAGCGACAAAGGACGAAGACACGGCTGTCCGCCCGGGAGGAAGCCACGAACCAAGAACGCCCATTCTTGGCCGCGTCCTCCTTGAGTGGAGCCAATCATGGACGCGGGCCGCGTGGGCGGAGGAGGCCATGACTATGGACAGCCATCCGCTGTTAATTTTCATTTTTTTCCTCAGGTAAAATAGAGTCTAGTCGCAACTTGAAAGAGCGCTCCTATAATTGAATGTGAGACGTGTTGCCTTACAGACTCCTCTAAAATACACAAACGAGTGATGCGGTTCTCCGAGTTGTGCCTACCTTCAGGACGATCAGCGCGCATAAGTTTGCAGGACACGTACAAGCTGCACCTAGTGGATATCTATGTGACGAGAGATGGCAAAAACAAAAAGCAGAAGCCTTGGCTGCTGGAATCGTTCAAGCATGGTTACCAAGATTAAGGCCTCTCTCTGTAAACTCTATAGTGTCAATTAATCATGAGTATCACACACAGCCTCGCTGAACTGAGTAGCTCACCCTCCTCCGAACGCAGAGTCGTGATTTTTCTCGATTTAGTTACCAACTTCGATGAGTAAAAACCTGTAAGACTAGGGCAAAACTTGACTGTAGCGCCATCAGTAGTTGCTTTATTTGCATAGCATAAAGTGGCAGCAGTGGGTCCCTCTAATGATCATTCTTGAAGGACGGCGAAGTCCGCGACGTGGATGACTCCACGCCGCCACCACCTCCGGCCACTCCTTCTGAGGGTCCCTCCAATCGCAAGCAGCGACTTGTGAACTCCCAGAAGTTTCGAATTTCTAGAGGGCTTGGCGCATTGATGATGTCCGACCTCAACGAGCGAAAACGCGGCGCAGAACATATGCATGAGCTGCTTCTTCAATTGTGTGCGCTTGCTGGCGTATCCGGTTACGCTTTTTCCAAGGATGGCCCTGCTGTGATTCCCGGCGGTTCCTCGTCATCGACGGCCATGCTTGAAGTAGTGCATCCTCTCAAAAGGCCAATCTTGAAGGCTACCGAGTTTGCTTGTGTTCGATTCCAGCCATATGCCGACGCAAATTCTTCTTCCTCTCGTGGTACAGAATCACTTCTCCGAGCTAGTTGCGGGATGCCGAATGGCGCTGCATCAACGAAGTCGAAGCCGCACTTCGATCAGTCCTCCGCCGATATCTCCAGAAGACTGGACGCGGCGCATGTCGTTCTAGTGTTGTACAACGAGTTACAAAAGTGGTCAATGATTCATGGCTTCTTTCGCATGGCAGCCGAAGCACCCAAAACCCACGCGCACGAGGCGAAGCACCTTCTTAGCTTGGTTGGGAAGCATCACCGTATAGCGTTCGTCACGCGATGGATCTCCAAAGTGAAAAGCGACACAGAGTGCTACTTTCATCAAGTAAAGAAATTGAACGAGAACAACCGCACCTCGACCATCATTCTGCCTGAGTGTTGGCCTCTGGATTTTCATTCAGTGCTTTCAAGTACTCTTAGTCTGTTGTCGGCGGTGACGTCAACCTACAAGGTCGAGTGCGAAGGAAGACGAGCAACCTACGCTGCTGCCCAATCTCGTAGTGCTGCGCTACAGAGACAGGACATGAATCCGTGGTCAATATACAAACTACCATGGCGAACATTGAAAGAAGCGCTTGGTATTCAGGAGGACGACAGCAAGGAAGTGGGCAAGCGGTTGGCCGAGCTGTACGCCGATGTGTTAGGTAAGGACCCTGTCAAAGCCTTGCGCACCGAACAGGGAAAGCGGTTCAACCTCTCCCACGAGCATCATGGACTCAATCGCGAAGAACTTCTGGAGATCATACAGCATTCTCATAGTGATCGGCATGGGGCGGACGAGTCGTATGTTCACTACCTGATAACGAGACACGCGATGGAAGACCTGCTGCTGAATAATATTGATTATGAAGCCCACTCATTCGTCTTAGATAGTGGTTTAGTGCAATCTAGTAGTAGCTATTTGAATAGCGACCGCCTTACTTGAGGCCTGTGTATTGATTTAGTCCATGATGGTGATTACGTATAGATAGACGGCCTTTGGCTCTTGTTCATTGACTCACCAGCTTGGATGGCCTGACACAGTCGACGCTATATCTGTAACGTCGTGGGGCAGTATGTGTCGCGTGGTGTCTCGCTCAGTTTCTAAGTTAGGGCGAGTGTCGTACTATCTGACTTCGCCGACGCTCTTCGAATTGGTCGCAGTTGTATTGTATTAATTGCTGTGATCTATCAGACCTAACCCTGACCAGAGACTACAGCTTCCATCTGATTACTCGCAACCTTTAGCATAGTCCCACCAGTAACTTCTCTAATCTGTTTTCAAGATTGCCACAGCACGCGCGAGCAGGTTGAAGTGGGTCTTCGAGAAATGGGCGTCTTTTGATAGAGGCCTTGCCCTGGTCTTGCAATTGGGAGACAGCCAGACGGTGCGATGTATAACGGACGTGTCTACTCATAGTAAAGGCTTCACCACTAGCGGGCTTGTTCCTCTCACCGCAGCAGCAGTTGACCACCCTGCAACATCGTCGACGCGTCTCTTTTTTGATGCTGGGAACGATGTCGGCCAAGTAGTCGAGTACCCTGAGCCAGAGCAGGAGGATGTCCTCTCGTCGCAGCAGTGCAAGAGTCCGGAGATGAACTCTTTTGGAGAGTATATCCGCAAGATCGTTGCTGCTCGTGAAATTCCCGATGACCTGCGTGACATTGCACCAACGGAGAGCTACGCTGCTCATGTGCCAGGACACGGATCAATGCATCATCATGTTTTGTTGGACGCTCCCGAGACGAGGCGAGACCCATTGGAGAGGTGTGCTCTTGCAAGATTCGAACTCGATGAGAATACGTCACGGATTCGCCTCCGCATCATCAGTCAGGAGTTTCTGCCCTTTGAGACTTTGGCTCTAGAAGAGACGGACATTCTTGCTCTCGGAGATGCAGACATGCTAGGTGGTTTGTATGATTGGCTTCTTCGATTACATGAAAGACAGGCAGTGGCGCTTCTCCGTCACGCTCTTCAGCAAGCTACTGAGGCAGAGTTTTTTCAACTGTATCCATTTGAAGCCAGTGTTTGGAAGAAGAACCAGCACAAAGAGGCTCCGCCATCTAGTGCAGAACTCAGTAAAAGCCACGAACGCTCTGCTTTGCCACAGCAAGGGGCCCCATCGTCGAACACCACTGCGCATCAGGACGCTAAGGAGATCAGACAAGCTGCCACATCTTCTTCTTCTTCTTCTTCTTCGGTTTTGGACGCAAGAAAGCCTGACGAGCAAGCCCATTGCAACTCTGCTGCCTCGCGCATTTCTAGGCCTGGCTCGCTGGATCGGCGACCTTTGACCGCAAAGTTTGAAGACTTGGCCAAAGTGCAGCAGGAGAAAAGCACCGGACAAGAACAACGAGGTCGCAAAAAGGTAAAGGCAGCTGCCCCTCGCCACACCGCAAGCCAGAGCGCAGCGGCCAAGCGCCAGCTGAAGCTAGAAAAAATGCAGCAACCGAGACCCAACGGTAGCCCTCGCAAGCCACAGCGTGGCAAGAAGGCGGAGCTTCTTCGGTCAGAACTTGACAGGTCTTGTTCGCCAACAAAAAACGAAAGCGAGAATCTTGCCGCTTCGCTATCACAGGAGGAGAGGCTGTTGCCCAGTGCTGGCGGCTATGGAGCAGGCGCTTTGTTTGAGGGACAACACAAGACCGAGAACCTATCTGAGTCGCCGCCTCTCAAAAAGGACCCTTCGCCGAATGCACAAGACCGCGCGGGTACTAATGTTCGACCGTGCCTGTTACTTAATTATCGCTCTACTTATGACAGAGAGGAGCCTCAGTTATTTGATATGGTGAGAATGTGTCTGATTTGAGAGATCTTGGAAGAGAACAAATGTCACGAGCTGCGTAGTGAGTTACGCCGGCGCGTACTGCATCAGAAGGCCCTCAACGGTCTGAGCTGTCGGGTGTCGCTGGTTTTGATACTGGTGCCGCAATCAGGTAAAAAAAAAAGTAGTCGCCACTGCTCTGGTCTCCAAGTTGTTTAGCTGATGGCGTCGCCTTTTCCATTCTTGGCCAGGTTTCTCCAGCGTCGTCCGACAGTCGTCAGATCGTGTACTCGAATGCAAGCCAGGCAGGAGCAACGACTGCCCAGCGGGTGCATCTATTGGCAATCCCGTGAAACGTTCCACAGCCCATCCATCGATGGAGGAGAGGCCGGCGCATATGGTTGGGCCTTCGCGTGCAGCGACAGCACAGAGACAGACGGACGCCGACGCGCCTGAGAAAGACAAAGAGGCGGCAGCCCGTGGCTTAGCTATAGAAACGTCGTCTGCCTCTTCTTCGTCGCTTGGTTCGAAGCCGGGGATCGTGGTAGCTGAGCGGGCTAGGCTGCTGGCAAATACCTCAGACAGTGCGAAGCGTTTGCCTTTGAAAACACAAAACGAGACAAACCGCGGCGCAGATCATGTAGCCGGAATCCATTCGTTTCGCCATGCGGTCTCTCATGGAAATAGTAAAGAAGCTCCAGCCTCCGTCCCTACTACAACTCTCGGCGCGGAGAAGTCTCGCTTCCCAACTAGATCTCTTGCGGCCTTTCCCCTTGCTCCGAGATCACATGGTCAGAGTAATAGCTCGTCCGGCGTTATCGGTGCGAGAGGTGCTGTGGATGTGGTTCGCTACAACCCAACAGCGCACGGGCGGAACTCGTCAGTGCCTGGAGGATCACAAAACCACAAAGAAGGTAGAGATATGCACAAGAGGCAACTCTCATCGCCGCCGTCAAGCACCAACAAAAAGCGACGTCGCAGCTTTCAACCCCAGAAAAATCATGGGCCTCTGACATTTGTCGAGCAAGTGTCTCCGCGACAGGATCCTCCGACCAGCGCCGCGCGATCGGCTGTTCAGGTGTCAGATAAGTCTGCAGCTTCAGCACCTACCTGCAATGTTGCTCGACAGGCTCCAAAGTCTTCTGCTACGGCTAAGGGTGTTCTTGCAGCTTCTATCTTGCCGCCTCAGACCCCGGCCGCAAGACCGGGCGCAACGCTTAAGCGGAGCCGTTCCGTTTTAGGCTCTGGCAATAGCAGCGGCCACGAGGTGGGGCAGAGCTCGTCGTCGCGCCTAGGGGCGTTAGACTCTGGCGCGCTTGGTCTGTCGGGGCCGCTGTACTCGATCGAGCTTGGTGGTGGTTTGCCTAAAGATCTCCCCACAAGTGACCGAGGAAGAAGCAAACAGACCCCAGGCACTGCTGGACAGCCTTCCTCACGTCGAGCACAGACGTCGAGCACAAAACGAGCGCAGAGCGAAGCGCTGAGACCACAGATACGCTATAACAAAGACGGCGCGCCTAGGAAATTAACTGCAGCGCAGAGAAATAAGATCCGCCGGAACTTTCTCGAAGCGCAGAAGAATGCAGAAAGCCCCAGCACGCCAGTACCTGGCAACCAGTCTAGCACTTCGAGCATGACGAGCAGCGCGCTACGCCCAAGAAAAGTCGCAAGACAGTCGAGTGCCTTGCAGCAGGCTCCTGGTGTTCTCAATGGCGCCGATTCTCTCTCTCGTGGTGCGGGGGGTGCGGCGACGAGTTTCTCTCTTACAAGTAGGTCGAACGATATTGCAGCGACACGAGGGCCCGCCTCTATAAATTCCGCGAGACCTGCTCCAGCTAGATCGAGTCCTGTCGCCCAGCAGCCAGCAGCTTCAGACCCAAAAAGCCAGTCGATCGGCGCGTTGAGAAGTGACAAGAATAACAAGAAGAACGCGAAACCGGAGGCAGCAGCTTCCTCTTCTGTATCTAGTAGCTATGGCTCTTTGTCACCTCGTACGCCGCCTGCAGTCTCCAATAGCAACGTGGGTCCATCAGCAGCGCGACTCTCGTCTAGTAGCTCTGACTCGTCTGCGGCGTCTTCGTCTTCCAGTAGTTCTAGTCCGGTTGTTGCAACCCAAAGCGACGACGTGAACAGTGTGCGCCTCAAAAATGTAAAAGCAGAGCTCACAGGCCCGCCCAGTAATAAAAATAACACCCAGACGCTACTGATGTCAGAAGCTGGAGTAGCTGCAAAAGCCAGAAGGGATCCTCGAAGTGAGCCGCCGGCTTCGTCTTCTAGTACAGAAGCAGTAGTGCCAGGCACTGAAGTAGCAGCGACTTCTCTCAAAGAAAAGGCGGCAAGCATAGTCGGAGCTGCCCACGATCTTGACACAAAAGAGCCTGCCAGCTCTGCCAAGTTGTCTTCGCATGTCGACGCCGGTGCTAAAGATCGCATAGCCTTGCCTTCCTTCTGCTCTTCGAAAGATTTGCAAGCAACTGGGCCACTTCAGATTCAGAATAATACAGCTGCAGGCGCAACGCGTCTTGAGAGGACTAGTAGACGTAGAGTGAGCCAGCCTCTGAGGGTCGGAGATGATGGCCAGCAAGGATTGAAGGAGCGCGAAACCCTCGCCAACGATGGCAGCCGTGAAATTGCATCGGCAGAGATGACGCTGTCGGCTGAGTCGCGTTCCCCGGTCGCACTTTTCAGACAGGCTGGCGGTGTTCCGCTTGATCTCCGAGCCCCCTCTGGTCGTCTGTCAGCGATTCCCGAAATTGATGAAGAGAAAAGCGCCGACTCAAGTGCGGACGATCCGCCTGCTTCTGTTAATGCTGCAGATAAAGCATCCGTGATCAGCAGGAAAGAGAGGCGCTCCGCGCGGGCGTTCTCGCTGACGAGTGCGAGACACAGAACTGGGCAGGAACCTGCAAGGTCGACTCTACCGAGAGAGGAGCTGCAGCTCCAATCTAGTTCCTCATCTTTGTCCCCTTCCTTGTCTAATTCTAGTAGTGGCACCAATTTCCGTCGCTCGCAACTCAGCAGTAGTTTCACAGCCAGACAACCCGATCGGGATTGCGTCAAAGATAACAATAAGGAAGAGACGGGAGGCCTTAAGCCTAACCCAGTGGAACAGGCGCGCCAACGTTGGCAAGATCCTCCCCCAGATCTTATCGCCGGCGCACAACCAAAGGCACGGCTTTCGCCAGTGACGATGCAGAGCTCATTCCATGGGGGCCTTGGATCATGGCTTGGGCTTGGGCGAGAGCAATCGGGGCGAATGCTTGCGTCTGCCGGCGTAAGGACTGTCGCCATTTCTGACGCAGATGGAAGCGCGCTGCCTGGTGATAGTTCGGAGGGCGTTGGCCTCTTTTCGCGGTCCAATTGCGCCCCTCGCTCGAAATCGCCTCAAACTTCCGAAGACGTCTCGGGGAGACAAGGGTCCGCAAATAGTTCTCGCGCAGATGTGATGGGCAGACCAGATCACGACGCAGGCAGAGGCCCTGCGTTTGATCTGTGGAGATCAAACCCTACAGAGAGACAGCCAAAAAATGCTACAGCAAGTTCATCAGGAGCCAGCCCTTGTGTGAATATTCCGCCGCGCAATCAAGAACGTGGTCTGGAGAAAGAGAAAACAGCAGGCGTCTGCTCGAGGCAGCGAACTAGTTCTCTTGCCGTCTCGAATTTGGCGAAGTGTGAGATAAGCCCGTCACGTCGTGGGCCGTTCGCTTTTCATGCACGTCCGAGGGATCACCTCGCAGAGGTTCAAGTGAGGCCACAGACTGACTCCGACTCAGACGGCCTTCGCAGCTCTTCACCGGGTAGAAGTGGCAGCAAGTTCTTGTCTCGAATACAAGACGCCGACTTTCTTAGTAGAAGCAGCCCACACGAGTGCAAGACGGAGGAGAGGAGGGCTGGAGTGCTTGGAGCAAATGAGGGGAGTTCATCCTTTCCAAATGACGAAAGTATGAAGCAGTTTCGCAGTGTTCTGCCCAGAAGCAATGCTGCTGCTGTTGTTGCTGCTTCCACGAGGAATGGCGCAACAGCGTCGACGTCTGACGTTGGTGCCGAAGAGTTTGTTAACAACGTCGATAGCGCTAGCGTTAAGGCTAACGCAGACCAATCTCCGCGGCGCGCCAAGGTTCCTGGCGCGACTGCGCTAGACATAAAAGCCGCAGAAGCAGCCAGGCAAGCGAAGAACCTTAGCGGAGCGCTTTTAAAGCCACAAGCCATCGCGTCGAGTGCTGCACATCAGCGGGCGTGTCTTGGTGATTCCATTTCTCCGCGCCTTCGTAGGAGGTCAACACCAACAGCACCAACGGGCTGCGCCTCTGAGTTGGTTAGTATAGCAGAAAACGAAAGCGAGAAAATTCCTGAGGGATTATCCCGCACCGAAATTCTTCAACGTGTGTCAGCGGACGTCTCGAGGGGTGTCGCAATTCCAGCATTTGAAGCGCTGGAGAAGAATACTCTGCCAGATGCATGTGACGCAGCAGATGGCAGCAACCGCCACGACCTGCAAATGAGGAGGTTCCTTGGTCTTCAGGTGCCTGGTAAACCGCAGAACACAAAAGCAGGGTCCTCATCGTCGTCGCGTGTTGCTCTGCATGGTCCACCATTGGCCTCGGGGGCGACAACAGAGCAGGGCTCAGCTGTAGACGGAAGCTTTAGTAGAACTTGCCAGAAGCAAGGTGTCGCACAGAACGACTATGGCCTTCTGCAATTTGGCGAAAAGCTGAAGCAGGCCTCTGCTGCAAAATTTAGCTTGGTCCAAGACGTTTCCGCTACCGGAGGTGAGCGCGTACTTATTCGATCGAGGAACATTAAGGCTAGAAGATGCTCATCCTTGCGCGCAGGCGTTCCGCGATCTTTCTCAGTAGGGAAAGGATCTCGCGGCGCCCTTCAGGATGGGTCTCCTTTACCGCTAAAGGGAGCAAATACTCCACGTTTGACACACTCTGCACCTTTGACGGCTCTCGTTTTTCTGAAGAGGACGCTGACTATTTGGGTACCGTAGAGTCGTTGCGCCGGCTACCAGTGTTTGCCTTGGAGTCTCTACATCAAGCAGCAAACCGGAAGCATTCTGGTGCAGTACCAGCCGCAGACAAGGAGGCAGCCTCCCATGACAGGACTGGGAAGACAAGTAGCTCCCAGCGGAACAACGTGAAGGCACACGAGCCACAAGTGAAGTCGCCAGGTCTGGTCGAGAGAATACTGCAAGCGAGAGACAGGCAGCGGCCTGGTTTACAGACAGGCACAAGCCAGCAGCAGGCATCGCCAAGCACCGGGCCAGCATCTACAGGAAGACCTGAACAAGAGAACAAAGACGACAGACAGCGTGCACCAGTACGCGCTACTTCTGACACTACTCCGAAAGCAATCCTTGAACCTTCAGAGTTTGGCCGTGAGATTCCGACCTCTGCTGACGTTCTAGCAGCGCTCTACAACATGCGAGGCGCTGACATTGCGGGTGAGCACGAGTTGGGATTTTTGGTTCGTCTTATCAGCCTCTTGCACACGTGGTCATACAAAGGCGCCCACGAGCTGATGCTGTCAAAAGGGTTAGACTTCTTGTTTGAGCGAAGTGCGCAGGATCAGACACCACGAAACGATCTTCTTGTGGCTGCTGCTCATCACCTGCAGGGACTAATGGCGACAGTACTCGATCCAAAAGCTGCCCGGAAGAAGATGCAGAGTAGAGCTATGGAACACTACGCCACGCAGGAGGCTGCTCGGGTAGCAAGAAAAAAAGCGAAGCTCTTTGTAGCGGAATCACGGGAGCAGCTCGGAATTGTGGAGAGCTATACCGACGCAATGGAGCAGGGGAGATTCCAGAGTATGGCTGTCGAGAAAGGAAGGCTTCTGTATGAAAATACAGCAGCCGCGGCAGCAGCAGCAGTCGCTACAGCAGGCGAGGCCCAACAGGCGGAAGAAGTTGACTTTGGTGGGAGGCCTTTCTATGTTGACCGTGACGAGTTGAATGCGGCCGACATAGCTTATTTCAATGGTTCCAGAGCTCAAGTGGATCTTGCTCGAGTTCGAATGCGTTGGTGGGATAAGTCTGCAGACCTGGAGTTAAGGCTTACAGACTTTTTAAACGTTGCATCTTCACGAGCATCCTGGAACCGTTTTCAAGGGTGACACGGTTCCAGGATGCGTCTCGCGGTGGATCTCTATAGAATAGAGATCCATCTCGTTGAAGAATTTAATCTAGTAGAAACCCAGCCCCTTACCTCTAACGGAAGCACTGGACAAGATGATGCGCAGGCTGGTTTTTCCTATCAAATGCGACGCATGTGGTGAGACTATTGCGCTGTGCAAGAAGAGCATCCTGGGTGGGCATGACTATCCGCAGATGTTCTATCAGGTGGTTTTGCGAGATAAAGACACAGGAGAACTTTCGCTGACGTTTCCTCCGTCGAGCCGCAGCATTGGGCAGAGATCTTTATGGGAAGGAGACAAATGCTTCATCGCATATTTTTTTTTTGCATTATATTGAATATATATAATATGACTCGCGATAGGTGGTCTGCTAGCGCTTAGAATCCCCGGCGACGGTGGCGGATACCACTACACCGGGGCGGGACGTTCGACCAAGGCAAACCGGCGAAAGAGCGCCCGCCCGGGCAGCTGTCGCAACCTTTTGGCAACGGCTGCGCGCGCGGCAGGCGTGAAGGCGGGCGCGCTTACTTTTGGGCGTGTGTTGCTCTGTTGTGAAGATCTTAGAACAGGGCGCAGGATCCTCTGGGAATCCTCTGCGCAAAGCATTGGGGCCGGCGTGGCTTCGTGTTGATTCCAGGAGAGGGGCAGCCTTCGCACGCCTGCGCCTGGCGGAGACTGTTAGGCCTTCGGTGCGTTCAGCATGAGGATGCGCGGGGACCTCTATGAAAGGAAGCAAAGCAGTGCACAGGGGTGAGCCTGATACCTAAGAGGACCCGCGACGGGGGCCGCCACGTTCTGCGTCGCCTCTCGCCTGCGCTTTTTCGAGGAGCAAGGCGGGGAGCTCTTGGATGAATCGAGGGAGTTGCTACCCCCGCAGCGTCAGCCTGTCTACTCATTTGGGTGACGGTCACCCTCCCGGAAGTGTTTGAATGGTGTCCATGGTGATAAGACGCGTGCCCGCTGGCATTGGGGTCGCCCCGCCGTGGCTTACTTTCGGAGCTGTGTCGAAGCGCAAGCAGACAGGACTAGGCCGCTCAGAGGGCGGGAAAGTTGTCGAGGAGCCGGGCGGCGGTTTCAGCGTTGGCGACAGCGGCGCGCCTGAGGGCACGGCGCCCGGCTGAAGCCTTCCAAGCTGCAAGAAGGGGCGGAGGGCTGCAGGCGTTTGATCTAGTGGATTGCGATGTGGTTAGATAGTCACTGCGGCCAGGCGCTGCCGGCCTTCACTTTTCCCGCCTGCAGTATCTTCATCGTCTCCGGCGTCAAGGGCTGCAGTGTCGGCGTGGCGAGAAAGCACACACGTCGCCCATGCTGGGCGCCGGCGTGTCGCGGCTTTGGTCGCTCGATGGGGGGCGCCTGTTCGGCCCCCCTGGTTTTATTTGGGACGCAGATGGAAAAAAGGCCAACCACTTCGCGCCGCGCGATCGTCAGGAGAAGCGGGCGGAATTCTTGACAGCTCGGCGCTCGCTGCAATTGGGAGCGACGACGGCGCAGGTGCAAAAGTCTCGGAAGAACAGGGAAGCGCTAGGGGCCGGCAGTGTTGTCGGATTTCGCAGCCTTTCGCCTCGTTGTTTGAGGGGGTCCCGCGCTGGCGCGACCGGCGCCGCGTCTGCGACTCCCTCTCTCTTTGTTTTCTGAACAGGGTGAGCCTGGGCGAGCTTGGCTTCGGGTGAATATCCGGAGGAACGCCAACAGCTTGAGCGTCTGCTCGTTGTTTTTTCGGGTAGAGCTAAAAACTAGCAGGGGCCGCAGATGTTCGCCTAAGGTTTTTCATTATTGAGAAGCCAGCCGCGTTGTGATGGGGAGATGGCTGTGGGGTGATGTGCGTTGTAGTATCTGCGAGCGCGCACTCGCTCAACCTGTAGCAGGTTTTGCCTCGTCTCTTGTTTGATTTTGAAAAAAAGTCTATTCCTGCTGTGACTGTGAGCGTGTCGAGGTAAAATATCTATTCATCTGCTTTTAACTTCGTAATAAGTCATGTTGCTTCTGGTAGCTGCTTACTTCTTGAGAGGGTTACGTACTTGCTATTAATGGATGTCAGCTTCTATCTTTGTGAATTTGTATCCCCCTTGATTTTCGTTCCCCATTCTCCTCTCATACATGCACTACCTGGCATGCCGGAACACTCCCGACCGATGCTTCTGCGGCTGGTGGTTGGATAACATCTGCTTCCAAGAGTATCGCGAGAGCATCAGGGACATGCAGAAAGTTGGGGAGTCGTCCTGGTGGAACTGTGCTTTTTATCAAATTTCGATACATGCGCACATGTATCCGGGAAGTGCTTGCAGATGTCACAACTACGTTCCGCCGAGGATGGATAGGGCGACTCCTCGGTGGAACGACTCACGAGCAGCAGACAAAATTTTTGGCGCCGGTGCGTCACAGACAGAAGCAGACAGTCTGACTTGTGTGGAAGCAGATGACTAGAGGCAGACCCTTTGGTGTTTCAGTGCTCGTCTATTATCTTTTTCCACGACAAGGAGGCCAAAGAGATGCGTGGTCTTTCTTCTTCTTGTAAATTAATGGTATTGATTGCTCCTCACCTTTTCCGTTTTAGTATCATCTGAACTTAGTCTGACTCTATGCCAGACGATAAATCAAAGATGATGGTAGACAGCTTAGATTTCCAGGCAGCCTCTACTACGTGTTGACTTTTCTCGAACAGAGCTAAAAACTGTTGCAAGAGCGACCAGCTTCATCATGATCATCGTCTTTCTTGATGCTTTGTAATATACGCGCATGCAGTCGCGCATAGACTCACATTTATGAAACTGCTGCAGTAGACATTTACTACATAGAGTCTTTATGTCGTGTTTTACTCACCTTTCCGACTTCTTCTACAACGATAAAGAAAAGGCTGCAGTTATAATTATTACTCCCCGGCCTCGTTGTTCTACTCAGTGAGATTATTAGATTAGCTCATCGGGGATGAGAGTCCGAGTGTTGTACTTGTCGAACTGAAAAAACGTGTAAACGCAACCATTCCGCTTGTATTATTTTTATTTGCGGAAATTTTAGACCATGATGTTCCAATTCTGTTGTAGTCAGTTGTTGTTGCTTCGCCATCTACTTGTTATGCTAATGTGGTTGATAATGAAGCTAAACCAGTCTGATTTCTTGGCCAGCCATTGGTATGCTGATGACATAAAAACTATATAACATTACTCAGCTCTGGCAATTTATCAATGATGTTCTCGTCGCGACATTATTTAGCCTACTTAGTATCGTTGCATGCATATTGTAATAGCTGACTCCTCTAGTAGCTGACGTGTAAAATTGTGATCATCATCATTTTTATCATCACCATCAACAGCATCGTGATCCTCGTCTGATGTAGAAGTTTTCTACAGTTCAATCGTCACGCTCTCCGTAGTAAGTATTCACTCGCCCTCCTTCGTATACGTATATTAGAGCAACTACTTTGAGCTGTCCACTATATGCAGATAAGTTTTTTATGTAGAAGAAAGAATCGTAATTCCGTTCTCAATTTTTTTGGGGTACAGCACTAAGGCTCCAGCTGAATCGTCAAAAAAAAACCCCAGTGAGGCCTGGCCATCCCTTTATCGTAGCTCGATTTTCATGCATGACGAACCCCACCCCTTACAAGCAGACTGCAATGCCAAAAGCATAACCTCTACAAGATGAAGCAAAAATATGAAATTCGTAAATTTCTAATATCTTTAGCAAATTTTGATGGATGCTATTTCTTGCTCCTGATATATTTCAAAAAGAACGAGCTTCAAAACGACCGAGGCAGCACGTAGCACACTTCCTTGCGGCGCCTTGTATGCGTCGAAAAAAATTTTTGTACGACAGAAGTTGAAGTCGTCTTGTCAAGATCGTGCCATCAGTATTTTTCTCGTGTGGCGTTCACCTCGAGAACGACGCGCACTCTTCGGGATTCGTTTCGAAACAAAAGAAGGTGACTGTTACAAGGACATCGCGAGTGCGTCGAAGAGAGAAAGAAGGTGACAGTTGGTAGGCAACTCGCGAAGACAGTGCACGAGTGAAAATTGAAATGTGAGCTGATGGCTAGCGGGACTTTACTGCACAGCTCCGCGAAATAAAATGGATGTAGATACGAGTACGAGGAACTTCCACAAAAATTGGCTGTGCAGTATCTCCTGCTCTTTCACTGGAGCAAGTTAAGGTCGCTAATATTTGATCACGATTATATAGATCCATGCAAATAACGAGTAAGTTTGTATGCCTTTGTCTGACAAGAGTTGTAACCGCAGTTCTGTTGAGTAACGGCATGTCTGCAAGAGTTGAAAAAAAATGGTCGACGAGAACAGACGGCGCTCTCACGTCAGTTTTCGTTGGATGGTGCTTTCAGGCAATAATTGCGGGGAAGCAAGAGCTTCTTTTTTAGCAGGGAGCAAGCGCTTCCGTAGTTGAAGAAGTTCCTCGTGAGACCGAAGCGAGCCGTGGCATCAGTTATGATTTCTGACGTTTTACCTGTGACGCTCCTGCTACAAGAACATTGATGACGAATAAAATCGCCAGCTTTCTGTCGCGTGAGAGGTATAATGTTGCTGCTATAAATGGACACGCTCATCTAGTAGTACTTCATCACAACGGCATTACTGGCACTTTCTATAGTGCGCACTCTTGGACTTGACTGGTTCCGATCGCATTGTATAGCCTCTGAATAAAGATACTCAGACTCGTCCTTCATGAATGAAATACGCCGATATCTCCAGGTCACATGCGATCCTCCGACTTGTTATTCTTTTGGTTTTGACCGATACAGAAGCGAAAGATCAAATATCTGAATGATACTAAGCGTTGAACCTTGTGGACCGATCAAGCACGCGAATGATGTTAAGAAGCTCCTGCTCTTGTTATTGTGAACACATCACGGATCAACTTGTGCATTGTCAATTCCAATAACAAAATTAACCTTATCATGCAGACTGCCAGCAGACACTTTGATGCTCCATCTTTGCACTTCGTCTCGTAAAAAAATTCTCGCTAAGCACTACGCGAAGAGGTTTCAGCCATTTCGATTATTCCAGAATCTACATGAGGCATAATTGATTTGGCAAGCCACATGTTGTGCACAAGTGTGTTCTTGCGATCGAGAGATGAGTGATAAACGACTGATCAAACGAGTTGCGACACTTGTATCAGTAGTTTTCTTGCTCTCCGGTTGTCTTCTTGTTTCCCGGCAGTTCTCAGGGTGGATCACTCCGCCCTGTAATAATTATTACAGCCCGGTATGATTGCAGATTCCTGATTAGTACATTTCCAACAGTATCATATCGATAGAATTGAAAAGTGGGACCATACAAAGAAGTTAGAGATAAGCAATGAACAATTTTAAGTTTGAAATTGATTTTGAAATTTCGCCGGGTAGTCTCTTCAATCGCATCACAAATCATACGAAATGTAACATTTTTGGGAAAGAGGGGCTGTGGCGATGATACACGTGGACCACTTTGGCATATGCAATGGTTTTTGATGTTTGTCTTGAATGTAGAAAAATGTTTGAGCCGGTGCTACTTTGTACAGCATTTTTTGGAATTAATGCAATCTGGGGTTGAAAGAGTGAGGGTCCTTGTGATAGAGCAATATTCACTTATTTGTTCATCTTCATACTTACGCTACATGCGCATTTGATGTTCTACCCGATCGACATGTAATATTTATCTGAGCAATCATGTGTCATCTTTTTGGAATATCCTTTTGCTCTGCAAATGAAATCAGTGTCTATATGATCTCTCTCAGTCTTATTTCAGATAGTGCGTAAGTTCTTAAAGCGAGAAAAATGTCTTTTTGAATCTATCTTCAGTTTTGTAGTTTCTTTAGTTACAGTATGAAAAAGAATTGTGATGCATCATCAATGCGATCATCATGATGAAGTTATTTTCAAGTTTTTTCTTTACATCATCATCGATCCGTGCGGGGTCCGTGTACTAGAACAATGATTCGTCCAATTTTGGTTCTGTAGTGACATGAACAAGACCACCAGGAGGAGTACAATTTTAAGCAACTCTGACTCTGTCATATATTCATCGGCATAACGAATCTGGTGATCATGTTGGTGTTTGGTTTCCTGTGAAACGACGTCTTGCCTTGAGCCCGCGGAAATCGCGAAAGGTAAAGCCTCAAAGATCGTGATCCTTGTTGACACATACACTAAGTTTCGGGCAAAGAGCTTTATGTCCGTTTTATGGACAAATGCAACACCGGATCTTCTACTTCTTCGTGTCTGGAGGTAAAGTAGACGTACATGCTCTAAACCCCAACTGCAGTTGCCCGTACCGCTGTGGTACTTGTATTTTCTGGGTCGAATCATGACGTTTCTTGTTACCATGTATGCTTCCGGTATTTGGTAACCTGAATTTTATCATAAGGGAAAACAAGAAGAGAACCCTTGTGATCAAATTCAGGCTACCCAATACCGGAACCATTCCTACCAAGAATTATAGTTTTGCTTCTGATGAAGATGAAAGTGATGAACAAGTTAGTAGGTGCAAACTTTTCAGAAAATTGAATGCTGACTACTAGCACGTCAGGTGTTGAAAACATCTTTGAATTGTGATTTCTTTGTGGATGTTGGGCTCCTATTTTACAAATCTAACTTTCCCACTTGTGTCAAGCTTGAAATGTCTGAAAATACCACAACCCCTTTCAGTTGGTTTCTCGTTCCTACATAGGTGTATTGCTCCTTGGAAGAGCTCATTTTTTATCGAAGATTCCGCACCTACAACAGTGAATAAAGACAAAATGGACGACGTAGATCTTGCTCCAGCGGCAGTCTCGCCGCAGAACAAGGAATTGCCTGCGCAGATAGCTGGCGGCGGAGGAAACCCGAAACGCAGCGAAGGAGAATCTGCCTCACAAACAACTCCTTATGGTGCAAATGATGCTCATGTCCTATTTTTTATGGTTTCGGTAGGTACTTGCGCCCACGAACGAATTTACTCATTATTAAATATCATGTCAGGGAAATGAATGATTAGAAAAATCGTTTGCATTCTGTGGCTGTGGCTGTGGTGGATAGTCGATGCCTCATCCTGTTCTGCAGATGTTGAGCTCTAAGTACCTCAGGGAGAAGCCGGTGTGGACGTCTTTTTTCACTCGGCGCCAACTGAAGTGCTGTGCCACTTGCTTTCGTTCTCAACAGCAGAAGAACTGGTTGCGTTAACTTCTACAAGCAAACTGCTTCGCACGCTAATTTTACGGCTTCGAAGTGAAAGTTCGAGGTACTTAAATGCGAGGAAGTACAGACAGATGGAAGCGCTGCCTACTGCACTCCATTTGGTTGTAACGGAATGCTATCTATCAGCTAAATTAAAGCCAGAGACTCCATCGCACTATCTCAATAGATATAGAAGCATTTTGTTGTCTGAAATGAGAGTTTCGTACTCGTTATTGTAGGTAACTTCAAAATTCAAGGCTTCTACTTTGAAAAGCTCTCTAAGTTGAAGGCAGGAAGATGCGATCTGGCAACAACAGATGCGCACGTATGTTACCGGGTCAGGCGAGGATGGCATGCCCTCTGTGACACAAGCAGCGGCCATCGCGAACTTGGTACAACCCATTTAATAAATATATTTTTATACTGTTCAAGCTGTTCCTTTGCAATTGTCGTTACGGTGATAATGGTGATGATGATGATGATCTGACTCGTTATTTGCATATTTTTTAGCTTCTACACTAGCTACATTGATCATTTGGATTTCTTTGCTTTTTCATTCCATTCAACATCTGCTAAATTATGTTTCGAGCTCCTTCATATAGCCTCCATGCAGTTGCTGTATCTTCTTGACAATCTATGTATATGTATCAGGGCGAGGAATTGCTGCAGCACTTTTGCAAAGGAAAGAGCAAAGGCGCGGTTGGTTATGACTAAGTCGAGGTAACTTCGTTACCTGACGCTGTGGGTACACTACGTCCTAGTACGGCGGCATTTCCTAGCGGTACTATGTGGGGAATTATCAAGCTGACGACCGTGACCCAAGTTTTTTTCACATTCTTCCACAATTGGGACTTATGGGCGAAAATATCTCTAAATTGTCGTCGTTGGGGAGCCACAGCGCTGCGCTTCTTTCGAATTATTCGTGCAACTTCGGCTGATCATGCGCACGTGGCTGGATTTTTCTTGTGCGGGCTTTCGCATAATTCTCAACGACCGCATATGGGAAGAGCACGCGAACACAAAATTCCGCTGTCTCCTACTCCCGTTTGATGTAGACGCGCTGCTTACTGCTGCCCGGTTGCGGCGAGTGCTTCCCCCGTTGATTCGGGCTACGCTGTCCAACGGGCCACGTCGCATATGCAGCGATCAGGCCGATATCTAAGGCTTGAGGTGTTAATGAACACATGTTTGCCAGAGCAGATGTCTGATATTTTTGGACTTCAACGACAGAAAGAGCATCTTCGAGTTGTATTTGACTCAATCATGTCAACAACAGATGGGCGTGTAGTTAGAGAATCCAAACGATTTTTCAAGTTGTTATCATGCCTCAGCGAAAAAGGAACCAGACACTCGAAGAGCATAATGATAAGACTTGGCGTATCACTTCTAAGAAACGACGGAAGAGTCCGGTCGTAAGAATTGGTTGACTCCGCCGTCGCTTTCAGTATTGCAGAAGGATGGAGAGGACAACAATTCCAGTGCGGTCGGCCGAAGCGCACGCCTGTTATTCCAAGTGGGGCTGTTGATAGGCGATCAAGTTGCGCCACCGCCACCGGCTATCGGCCACGATTGGGCGAATTTTCCGAAGCTCTACGAAAACGCAAGACAGTATCAAAAACTGCAAAGGGATCTCGGATTAGCCGACGAACAGCAAGTGTTGGAAGCGGAAATTGAATGTTTGCGGTCTCTGCAGGACGAAGGATCATCCGATACTTGCTCCCTCTACGGGATACAGCTGCCGAAGGGTATTTTTGGCGGGTATCAAGTGTACGACCGTTTTACATCCGGATGGCAGGGACTACGAGGCCCATCCGGTCATAAGGTGCCGGCAGTAGTGTTGCGCTTGCAGCGCTTTCCAAGGTATGGCATAACATGGTTGATAGTGACGGGAGAAGGATACGCAACTTTTTTGTTGGTCATTGTGTAGTCATACTGGGAGAAAAAGAAGATGATCATTCATATTCTTGATTCGTCTTCATCTGCTTTCTCCCGATGTTCAATTTCAAGAGTAAATAAAACGTCGCTCAGCCACCTCACTTTTTCCTTTTTTGCATAGACGAGAGGGAGAGGCCAATCATCTAAGTTGTGGCAGTGAATCTTCGTACAGAGAGGCCGCATGCAGCTATGGGAATGCTGCCATTGTGGGCATGGGGAGCCTGTCTGGGGCCGCAAGGGCGACTATTGCGCGAACCCCAAGTCTTAATTCATCAGGAAACGCTGGAAGTCTTCGAAGACGCGCGCACTGTGGAAGACCTCGTACCTATTCCATCCGAAGAAGAGGATCTCGCGGAAGTTCGCCTCCAATATGCTGCTCCAGCTGGCAAGACTTTCTTTTAAGAATATCTATATCACTCCATGCATTTGTTTTTAACCTTCTTCACTGCAAGAGCAAGACGAAGCACAGGAAGACGCATGTCAATAGCCTGCCCAACTTATCCCTTTAGGTTATAATGGTGGACGTGGATGCATTTCGGAAGATGATGACTGATTGTCGATTCTGGTCACTTCTCACCTCTAATTTTTGGAATATCTGAACGAGTACGCCCGACGACTAGAAACTGGGGTTTACGGTTACAAGCCTTTATATCCATCGAAGTTTGGGCCGGACATTCGTGGCATTTGCCTATTTCCTCAAGCAGGTCCTGGCTTTGGTTCTCAAGTTACCAACTTCGTGCGTATGGACGGATCTGCGGTGCCTCTTTTATGACTAACACTAAGTAAACAAGAAACAACTGATCAAAGAAATAGCATTTGCAGAAATACGGACAGAAATGTCTGTATGAAATGAGCAACTAATGAACGAATAGCACAACGGAGAGTACTTGACAGGGAAGAGCTCCATGTTTTTGTTTATCGGATGCATGGCAGTTATGAGACGACTTGACGTATACACAGTACACGCATAGCTCTAACTCTCCCCCAGGGTGAAGGTTTTGCATACTCGTTGAGATTTTCGCTCACTGGAACAGCAGAAGAGCGTGGCTTTGATTCTTGCCAGCTGCGGACAAGGCGCATCGACATCCAGGTAGCCGAAGATGAAGATGAAATAAGGCTTGATGCTTGGTTTAGAAAAGCTAAAGTTCTCGTATTCAAGTCCTCGATGTGTCCCCATCCAGGAGCATACTCGAGAGTTAAATCTGGAGGTTGAGGTGAAGATGCTTATCTTCCTATTCCTGGTGCTGCGCTCTCACTCTGTTATATATCTGTTACTCCAGCAACTTCAATCGTGGTCTCAGTTTGACTCATGGCAACTACACATTCATTAGCGACAATTCATCTAGTTCTACAGTCTTTATTGATAATACGAAGACACCCAGGATGGCGACTCCAAACAAAAATGATACTGTAATATCTGTCATTTCTATTTCCACATCAAGTTCGCTGTCGCTCTTCGTCTAAAAAGTTCCGGTGAAGGGTTCCACAGCCTGCATGGGCGTCCAACTGTTGGCCCAGCGGTTATTGGCTTCCACCCACTTCTTGTCGATGGGGGACACATTCTTAACTCTTCGTCCGACCAGCATGGCCAGTGGGAATACAAAAAACACGGGACCAAGCTCAGCAAGTTACGAGTTTGGTATGAGTACGATAGGTAAAAATCGTAACTATTTTTCTTGTAGAAGTTGTACTTATCAATCTATCAAGTTATGTTTCATTTGAAGATGCAATGTCCGTCGTGCAGCCAGGTCCACTTCTGGCTCTAATTATAGGAGGATCCAAAAGCGGAGGAAATGGTAATAACGCTGCGGAAAGCGCATCTTCATCGAGCACCGCGTCTGGGGCTCCAGGGTCTACAGATGACGAGGATGCCGAAATGGTTTGCTGCGATGCTGCTCCGGATGCTGAGAACACAGCAGAGTCCGCGGATAACGGCAACAACAACACCATTTCATCCACGAGCACTCGATGGAAAAACTTGGCTGCACTGAGTGGCGAGGATGCGTACTTCATTCCAGGGGAATTTTCTTACCAAAGCAGATCCGGTCCGATCCCGCCTCGCCATCGAGGCCGTTTTACTGGTGCCATGGAGTTCGTTCCAGGCACAATTGCAAAGCCAACGGGAGAGCCCTTTTGGGTGGACGTGCCAAATTTCCCTCTGGAATATATCGATGGATATGCATTCTACTGAAAAATAAGGAGCGCACTAGTTGAACCGCTACCACATATCCAGTGCCGGGTACATACACTGAAAGCGATTTGTAATTACATTTAGATCAACACAAATATAACTTTTGCTTTTACTGATTGAAAGGAATTATGCCAGTATCATGCTGGACCTGGATTTGCATAACGAGTACGAATGGTGGTTGTCTATCACATACTGATCTGATCCATTATATTCATGAAGAAAAAGAAGCCCCATTATATATCATTCGGTTTTTGATGTATTCGGGAACTCGCTCTACTTTAGATCAATGTGATTTGTGAGGGGTTCTTCATTTCTTGTATGTTTGGGCTAGTAAGAATGTTAGGCTCGTTACCGATACGACCCCTATGGCCACAATCATAGGATACTATTGTGTTTGTGAGTGGTAGTAGGTACTTATCTTTCTCTTTTACAACATCGAAATTAGGAAATGTGGGAAAGCCATGTCAGAGACACATGAGACTACTTACATACTTCGCTTCAAATCTCCCTGACTGTGATGAGTGGGTCGATACCGACGTAGGTGGACACAGGATGAAGCTTTATGCTTCAGGTCGAAAACAATTGAGTCTAGTTCAGCATGAAATGACTGGAGTAAAAAAGACTAGCGGATGGTCTCAGCAAGATCAGAAGGCAGAGTGTAAACACAACGAATGGGCAGCCTACTTTAGACAGTAATCCTGCTGAGGCTCACACATACATAGTTAGTTCTTTGCTATTAATGTAACAAGCGAACACGATGTTGAATGCTACGAAGTCATGCGGAAGTAAGATCGTGACACAAGCGCATTTCTACCTCACGAAGAAATTGAGAACTACAGGAGCACTACTATGTCAAATGGATACGGGTCAGGGTATTTGGCAGCTCTACCTTCGTTCCATATCCGCTTGAGTATGCAAAACTGTGGACGGCGCATCAAGTTCTATCCTATCCTAAGGGCTTGTTCTTTGTTGCTCGGGGTTCATCCGATAAATTCCGTCACTGTTTTACTTCTGCGCCGATTTTTAGCTGGCCCGTGGGGCTTGGGCTCAGTAGGTTTTCTACAGCGATTGCCGTCGTGCTTAATCGTTTGCGTAGTTGTAGGTGCCTGGCCGTTGTGCTTCAGGTTTCTCGCTCGGGTAATTAAGTGGAATTATGGCGCGAGTAGTAGACCCAGGTAACAACAAAAAAGTCATTCATTCTAGACCATGACGAATGAGTGAGTGAATTGCTCGCAGTGTTTGTGCTGAAGAATTGACTCGTGTCCAAGGGATTATCATCATCATAAGACACCAGAAGTCAGTGCCGTTATCATTTGTTCCTCTCTTGTGCTCTCCTGAAGCGATTCTGTGACTGAAGTTTAGAAAAAATAGAACACAAATACGATTCAGCTGATTCGCAAGCGCTCTCGCAGAGCCTCACACTTAGATTGGGTGCGTTTCACTTATTTATCCACTTCTTATATTTGAATGCGAATGCGAAATACGAACAGCAATGACCATCATAGCCTTCTTTGAGCGAAATATATATGATGATAATATTAGTCTGTACCTAATTATAAGATAATTTCTCTGCTGTAAGAACAGTAACAAGTATGCTAAGTAGACTGGTGTAGTAGAGATTCTTTGATGAAGCCGAAGATGATGTGTCTGCGGAAGTGGATACTTTTACTTCCTGCCCGTCTGTGCTTCGTCTCTTGGTATTGCAAGCAGAGTGCAGTAGCAAGCATAGACAGCGTCCGTGGATCGAAGCCGCGTCCGCGCGTATCTGAGGAGTACAGAAATTGGGCAAGCAAGAGAGCGTTTCATTATGGCTCCACACCCGACACACGTGACGCGTACGCGTGCCATAAGATTCTCTTATAATATTTACGAGAGTCTTCAGTCACCACAAACAATAATGTTCGTCCGTCGAGATGGAATAGATTGTAATCGTGCTGCTGGACTAAATCTAGAAGTTGTCCTAGCTTTGCTCCCCCTTCTAAATACAAGAGCATACAAGAGGAGCCCAAGACCCATGGTCTTCTAGTGTGAAAACTCCTTATCGCAGCCCCTTCGCCCCAGGAGTTTTATTGGTCGAGAGCGAACAGCCGAAGGAAGACGCACAAGATCAGGGACGGCAAACGTCTATGTTGGAGCTGACGCGGACGCTACCGCTTGCTACGATTCATTTATGATTTCATTCTCAAGAACAAGTCAGAGATCTTTGTCTTTTCTTCTTCAACTATGTACATCAGATTAGCTTTTAATTACTCAAAACGATGGCCTCCGACCGCTTGCGGCAGCTTGTTGTGGATTAGTAGAGTAGGAAATTCCCGATGCATACATTCGATGGAAGCACGCTATTCTCTGAGCACTGCTGATGCTTGGTTGAGAGGTATTCTGTCAAATCAACACATACTAGACATAGCGAGATTGAACTCAAATAACTCTACCAGTGGTATCAGAGGGCAGTGCCACGACTTTTAGCAGGAGCCGCTCCAAGAAGATCATGAGTTGTTCTTGTCCGAAGATGGACTTGCTCTTTCAGAGAGCTGCAGCTCTAATCGCTTGTAATGAAATTCTGGAGAGCAGACCGGTTCTGGCTCCATCTACGACGCACGACATAGAATTTCAAGAACGTGATGAAGTTGCTGGGGAAGTAGAAATAGAATCTCAGCAGTTTGATCTAGATCAGCGGACAATTATAGCGAGCAAATTGGAGAAGCTTGCGATGGTGCACTTCAGGATTCATGTCGCGGAGATTCAGATGTCGAGTATCTACGACATTTTTCGTGTTGACGATACGGGAACCGATGTCCGCGGTGGCGGTATGCGCCTCGAGTTTTACGTTGAGCTGGATGAGAAAAAATATAAGCCTGCAGCTGGTGCTTCTGCGGGTGGAGGAAGTCGGAACGACGTTAAGGCTGCTGAAGAGTATTCACTTCCATAGCTATTTAGTTGAGGAGCAGTTCATCTCTGTGGTTGCACTTGTCTGAGTACTTAGATGAAAAGATTTGAAATGTATGAAATACTAGTACTGACTGCAAATTGACAATTACATATAATGATAATTTTGATTGACATTGAGTGATTGACTTCTATGTCCCTAGACGTAAGTCATGAGGCGCTGAGAACCACGGTGGCTTTAGGAAATACATACTGTCACAACTGGATTGATGATCCTGTCTGTTCTAAAACAAGTATTGGAGGAACCAGAACCTCGGATCCACTCATCCCAGGAGTTGAGCGCTATCTGGCGAGAGTGCCTGTGCGCGATCCTTATCAAGTACTGATTATGGCTTGCCGAAATTCATCGTGCGAGGCATTTTTCTTTGGTTCGTCCTACTCTTAACGCGTTGTAGACACTCCGAAGAAGAAGATGACTCTGACTGACGATAAATCAAGATATACTTCAAGTAAACGTTGTAAGCTCTAAATTGCGTAATTGGTACGCAACAGGCAACAGCATTCGAAATCAGTATATTCCTCTTGAACTAGTAAAAAAGGATCCACGAACGAAAGAAATCAGATGGTTCTACGTCCGCCGGGTCTACGAAGCCCCAAACAAGCATTTTGTGGTTGTGCCTGCTCTTCAACACAGGTCCAGTACTTCTAGTTGTTCTAGTTCTACCCTAGGAGTAGCAGCAGGAAAAGCACATGCAGCACATTTTTGTCACGAAGCAGGTTATCGTAACTTCAAGGGTAACGACCAGAGCCAATGTGACGCGAAGGTATCTCCAAGGCTTTCCAATCAAGATTCTTGGCAGCAAGACATTATAGGTCGCGGAAAAACGAAGGGCACGTTTTCTGAAATTCTAGACCTGCGTTTGCAGGATGCAGAGAGCGAAGAGAAACTTCTCTTGGCGCACGTACGCAGGATGAAGCGAACTTCGTGCTTAGCTGGAGACGAGCACCAAGTCGACACTGAGCAGATGAAACTAGTGCATGCAAGTCGACTGTTGCAAGCTTATCTGGGCGAGCTTCTAAGACAGAGCACGGAGTTTACTTTTACAGGGAGCGGACCACGCCTAGTAGATTTTGCTTTACGAACGCAGAGGGATCACATGCGCATGGTGAAGCGGCTCGTCATGGCAGGAGCAAGCTTGCGCACCGATGTGGGGCGTACAAAAGAAGATGAAGATGGCTGCGGCAGTGACGGGGATCACCGCGTAGAAGATGGAGTCCCAGCTCCTGTGGACTCGACTACAGTGAGAAAGCCTACTTCGATGCCTTGTTCAGCCCCAGCGCGGCAAATAAGTGAAAGTGCAAGTGAGGCTTCTAGGAGAAGTGTGACTGCGACTTCTACTCGGATGTTTGATGAAGATCCAGCTCAGCGTGTATCGTCAGCACCTCCCCCTCTGATGGTGCTGCCTCCAATTCTCGTTCCGGCGTTTGCTTCAGAGAGACAAGACGACCTGTTGAGATGCGAAGAAAGCATGCCTCCACCACCAAACACTTCAGCTGAGTCAGAAGATGATCGTAGTAAAATTAGAAGTCCACGAGAAGGTCTTCATCAAGGTCTATGTGCACCTCCACCACCTGAAAGTCAAGAACGATATGCTTCTGGGGCGCAGGGATCTTCTTTTGCTTTTTTGTCTTCCGCTTTCGCGCTGTCACCGCCGCCTGACGGGAGGGTCAATCCTACTCGAGGACTGCAGACGAAAGACCAGCATCTTCATGACCACACGACCGCAAAGACGACGCCCTTGCGCGATCTTTTGTTACAATTTTCTCCTTCGCCGAAGCAACGTAGAGATCATTGTTACTACAGGAGAACCGGCAAACGGAGTCAGGACGGCCGTCTACGCACGTACCGCCAGAATCCCGGAAAGAGAACAATAATGATGAAAGCAGGTCATACTAATGAAAATACTTGCTCTTCTCCTACTCCTACCGGAGAACCTGTAGCTGTACTACAGCGAGAATGTGCAAGAGGTCCTCTTTCATCTACCTCATCGCCAGTGGATGGAGGATCATTGCAGCGATCGTCTTATGCTCCCTCTGATGAAACTCGCTCGAGGCGCCGAAGTCCCGAGCTCTATTCTTCGGGGAACGCTATTTATGGGGAGGTTTTTGGCGTTCCTGTTACCGTGTGATGACTCTCTGCAGTAGGAGGGAAAGCATAACTAATGCGGTAATGAAACACCAAAAGCCTACCTCTGCCTCTCTAAGCTAAAGAGGCAACATCAAGCCCCAAGTCTGATGAAGTAATATCCTGTAAGTGGGGGCGAAATTATGAAGAGCGCCAGGAGCAGTGCTACTCTCCTGCCGGACCCAGCTGTCCTATAATAGTAGCGTTGCCACAACCGCCGGACGCTGCTGGAGGTTCGCCCGGGCCTTTCCCTGGTTCTCTCACAACTGACAGCCTCCCTGGAACCTCCACTTCCTCGCGAGACCTCCCGCCCCGAGATATCTTTGATGGGATTCTTCTTGATGTTTCTCCTCGCGCCAGTGTCAAAGAAGCTGCACATCGCGATGGCGGTCGTAGTAAAACGAATTTTACTATGAAATGCGGAGCAGGTCCTAGTAGCTTCAATCGAGTAGGTGTTGTTGAGCAGCGTGCGGCGTGCCAGAGGCAGATGCCATCTCGTTCACCACCACCTCTCACGTCCTTGGATGCAAGTATTGCCAGACATGCAGCGCCGCCCGCCCCACCCTCTCGTCCAAAATGTGCTCCTCAACACAGGACGTTGGAGCAGCTTCGGGCGGAGGAGGGGCGACTCAAGCAGTTAAAGGAGGATGCGGAGGCTGCGAAGCTCACCGAGCTCGCAAGCGTCGCACGTGGCGCAGTCCGGCAGGACCTAGGAGAATACCTTCCAGTAGATGCAGTGATTCATTGGGACTCTGATGCAGAGTCTAGGGGGGACCCAGTGCGCGAAGTGAAGATTACAGAACCTGATCTGCGTTGGGGAGTGTTGACACAAATCAGAAACCTTGCTGGCATCTTTGAACTGAGCGGGACCTCCTTGCCGCGGCACAATCCCTTCAAAGATCTAGTGGACAGACGTGGAGAGATTTTAGCTGAATTGAAAAGAGCGCGAGCGGATATTGCTGAGCAGGAAGCAAAAAAGCAAAAGGTCAGGAGTCTCATGCGTCAAGCTCAACAGCACTCTACTTATTTGGGAGGAGAGGAGGTGTTGTCTTCTTACGCCGCACTTGCAACCTATATCGACCACGAAGAGTTGTTGGCCTCCGCGCTGCAACTTCCACAACGACCATCCTTCTTGACTACATCACCGGATCAGAATCGATCACCTCTGCACGACATCAATGCGAGTGCAACGCCGACCATTCCCGAAAAACGAAGGTCTGTGACTGAGTTGGAGTCGATGCTTTCACACATCGAGGAGGTTATGGTGCCCATGGTACGCGCGGAATGCGCAAATGGCCATCGCAAAGCTATCTTGCATCTGGCAGAGCTTGGCTTGCTGCATAAACTTAGCAGTGTCCCGCTCTTTTCTCAGGCAGTGCGAGGGGAGGAAACAGTAACGGAAGATGACGAGCAAGTAGAGAAGACGACACCGACAGTCGCAGAAGATGGTCCATGCGAAGAAGATCTATTTCCTGCGCGCAGACGAGCTACGGAGGAGCAAAAAGAAGAAATACAAGACAACTTATCTCCCTCTCCTTGGTTAGATATGGACGATTTTTCCCCGAAATCCGAGATGAAACCTAGCGAAGCAAGGGCAACCCTAAGAACCATGAGCCCTGAGCTGCCTACGGTTGTGCCTTCCTTTTTGCGAAGAGAGGACCTGATCGTGCCTCGAGGAGCAGAAACACAGGACGGCAATAGTTCTTACGTTGTTGTGGATGATATCATCGAAGATCATGCTTCTACCATGCTTGGGGCGGAGGGCGCGCAAGATATTATGGCGTCAGATCACGCTCACGGGGAGCAGGAGGACGTCGAGGATGAGCACACTTGTGGTAGTTCGTCTCCTGCCCGAAACCAATTTTCCACAAGGATCGGATCAGAGCGACCAGAACAGACCAAGAAGACAAGACGTGGACGCGAGAAGAAGAAAAGAAAAAGGAGCGAAAACATCTACAACAAGGACGATGAAGATTCTCGTGTCATTGAAATGCCAGGGCGGAAAAAGACCGTTCGTTTTCTGGCAAGACAGACGCTGTGGCAAGTTGTGATTGAGAACGCGGACCTGGAAATGCTCGAGGCAATGTTGCGAGGTGCGCGAGTGCGGAGTGAACGGCCGGCCTTCGCGCCTAATCTAGAGGAGGTGCCTGCTGTGATTTACTTCGCCCTACTCTGGTATGCAGAGAGTGGGCTGCAGAAGTTGGCGAAGCGGTTTGAAACCGCTGTCCAGAGGACGAAAGCGGAGATTGAAATCACCTACGAGGAGTCAGACGAATCGGCGTCGGCGACTACCGCAGACGACGATAGCATAGTTAAGGGTAGGCTTTCGGTTTCGGTCTTCCTGTCACTGATAGCCTTGCTTTCTTTGAGGGGAAAAGCATAACTGCGAACGAGGTCAGGTAACACCGAAGCGGCCCCACCTCTAACATAACCTCGACCACACCGGCAGGCTTTGGCGCCGGGCCGTCCGCTAGTGGATCTTCACTTTCCGGCAATGAGCGGGGTTCCTTTGGAATGACCATATTTCACGGAGCCGCTGCTGCTGTGTCGCGGGGAATGGAGCAGGCCGGGTCGAATGGAGCACAGTTGCAGCATGATAGTGCAGAATATATTCCAGAGTTCGACGCTTCGACCATGTTGGATGTGGTACACTCGAAAGAGCCTTCACTAGCTCGAGAAGCTGCGGCATTGCTGCAGCTACGGGAGCGCTTGCTTGGACGAGAACGACAAGAGTTTCGACTTTCGGAAACTAGACTCGTTCGGGCGGTCAGTCGTGCGGTAGAAGAATCTGTACTAGGAGAATCGCAGCAAGAACAAGGAAATGTGCAACAGCAGCAAGATGCTGCTGACACGACTATGACGCAACACGGTGTTGATGATGGCGCTGAGCGCAACTCTGATTCGACCAGTTTGGAAGACTTGGGCTATTCAGCTGATGAAGTTCCTGGCGGCCAGAGTGTCTTTTTCTTAAGAGACGTATCGACAACATCAACGAATGTTACTTATTTATCTTTGAAACTTTGCAACTCAATACTAGGATGAAAATAAGAGTCCATGGTGGATGAATTCCAGATGTGGCTGCGGTGCCTCTAATTTTTGTTCGTAAGCGACGATCTTCATGTCGAACTGGTGGAGATGACGATCATCGGGGCGGGAAGTTCCCATCCACCTGCAGTGTAACGAAGAGAACACAACATGTCGTTGATGAAGAAACGCGGCACCGACGAGACGCGCTACTTTTAGAGGAGGAAGTCGAACCATTGTGGCTCGCAGACGCGCTCAAGGGCATTGGGAATCTGCTGCCTGACCCGCAGCGTGACCATGATGATCAGCTTATTACTGATTTGTTAGAAGGAAGGCATAGGCAGCTTAACCTAAACGAGAGTCTTTATATAACTTCTGCAGATCATGTTGATAATGCAAGCGATTCCGAGCAGAATGCAAGCCACTCCGCCTCTGAAGCCGAAAGTCTTCGTTCAAACGAACAGAAAAGTTCCGAAGGACAGCGCTCGGCTTCGTTTAGTACCGAAGAAGAAGATGACGGAGAGAGTGCACTGGAGGCGCGACGACGGTACGAAAAAGAGCGGGCTTTCGCAATGCGCGAGTTGTTCGAAAATCGCCAGGCGTTGCGCAAAGTCCTCGAAAATCCCAGCTTTCGTGGCATTTTGGAAGGCGCCAGCGCTTCTCCCCAAAACCAAACAACTACCCCGGCTGCTTCAAGCGACGGCGATGCTTCTGCGTTTCCTTTTTTTTTGGGTCCCGTTTTAGATGGCAAGCCTCCAGCAGGTTGGCCCGAGGTGCCAGTGGCGGGTAGAATCCATGCGCGAACACTCCGCATGGCAAGCTCTGAGAAACCCGTGGATCTGAGCTGGTGGGGCCGCACGACATTCGAAAGAAAGCGGGAACGAGCCGCAAGAATAGCCTTGCAGGTGGAGGCGAACGCCCTGGTCGTCTCGGAGTGGCGGATAAGACGCGGACTACAAGCAGCAGCACCAGCAGCCTTGACTAAAAAAAACGAGAAGAAGGACTTCTATCACAGAAACACTACTTCCTCGGGGACGAAAGGCTTCTCGACTATTCGCGAATGGCCACGTCGGCCCTCAGGTGGACCAGGAATAGCAGCCCGTTTTCCTTCGGTGAAGAAAGGCAAACACGAAGTGGTACTCTCGAATTTTAACCATCCCGTGAGCGCCACGGCATTGCGGCGGCCATTCGTGGCGATGAAGGAAGTACTCGGTTGGCAATTGGCCGAAGATGCATCTCGGCTGGACTTGAAGCACGTGGATATCCAGATACTAGGCAACAGAGAGGCTGCGAAGCGCTGGTGGGAGACTGTGTACGACCCAGAAATCAGACATCGGCAGCAGAGCGATCGGTATGAGGCGGAAGTGAGAGTGAGCAGAAAAGTCGAAGCTCTATTGGCTACTACACAAAAACAGCAGGGAAGGACAAGGATGAGGGCATCGACGCGCCTACAAGAACGAGAGGATTCTGCTCTGGGAGCGACTACAACAAGAACTGTCGACAAGAAAGCTTCGATCAATAAAACAACTACATCATCAAGGACTTCAACTGCCGCAACAGCAACTGGTGCAACAAAAGAGTTAAAGTTACAAAACGCTGGAGTTGTGTGGAGGGCATTGCCGTTATACGGGACGTCGCCTCTAGCTTGGTCAGAGTTTTTGGACGAGCAGGGTGTGGGCTTCTCCGCGCTCAGTATTGCAGTGAAGTCGAGAGACGTCTCCTTTGCTGCATTCCTCACTGATAACGGCGCGGACCGCGATCAAATGCCCGGATCCACGTTGGACCATTGGGCGGATTTTGCTCCTGCAGAAGAAACCTGGGATCCGCTGACAAGGCATGTGGTAGACAAGTACTTGTTTGCTACTACGAGGGAGTCAGTGTCGGGAGATCCAGATCGTCTTTCTCACGAGCTACCACCATCACGCAGAGGTGGCGCAAGTTCCAAGTCAAACAGCAGCTCCCTCAGCACTACTGGGCGCTCTTGCACGACGGGCGCTGAACCTTTTGAGCGTCACGACTATGAATACCAGTCTTACAACTTGCACGCGAGTCTCCAACCCCTGGGAGGATGTCTCTCCGCAAAAGCTGCGTTGGGAGCAAGAGCAAAGCAGGGCTCTAAGAGGATGGAACGGCATGGTGAATGTCCCATGGATTATGTCGACACCGAGTATGACGCTTTAGCTGCCACTGCAGACGCAGGAGGTGGATCATCCCTTTACCAGGGGGGCGGGAGTGAAAGCGCGCGCAGCAGCGATTCCCAAGAAGGAGGTCGTGGATACAGCGGAGCCACGACGTGTCCCGAAGACGAGAATCCGAACCTTCCTCCTCTCGCGAACGTTGGTGTACTAGCGCGTGAGGGAAGCAATATTATTACCGGTGCGAACGCGAAGAAAATGAAAATGTCAGCGAAGCAGCAAGAGTTGTGGACGCTAGAGAAATTGCGGACAGTGATGACAGTGCGACGTCCAGTTGCGTGGCACTGTACTCAGGTGCTTCGGGCGCAACTACCTTGGTCTTAAGGCTGCAAGAAATGCATTTTGGTATTGTTCCCCAGCATCGATTTTGGTCATTTTTTTAATAATCGGAAATCAACGGGAACCAAGACCGATGGGTCTCAAGGAAGGTTTGTGGTAGTTCTAATTTTATCGCATCGTTTCGTCAGAATCGACAGTTGGAAAATGAAAAGGGGCGTTTGCCGCACAGGAACAGGAGGGAAGGAGGTCCTTGGTATGCAAATGCATTTTGACGAGCATAGGATGATACCAGACTACGCAAAAACCGGTGCGGACTCCTGCTCGAACGAAGGATCTTCGACCCCTGCTGCTCCTGCGGGAGATGGGCGAAAGATTTCGCAAAGTGTGTGTAGCGCGCTCCTCTGGAGATCTCGGAGGAACAAGCCTCCCAAAAACGCAATAGACGATCCTTGGTTACAGCGGGAGCACTTGTGTACACTTCAGAAGCACGCTAGACCTAACCGGTGTAAGAGTCCCAACAGAGTGATGTACATGGATCTTCTTCATCCGTATACAGCCTAAAAAGATAACTTTTAAGATGTACTTCATTTTTGGCGTCGCAACTTGTTTACCAGACAGATAACTCAGGAGGAACTATCTCGTTGAAAAATTACAGATTTATTATCTCATAGATGATTATACCAAACGATAGTGGATTGGGATTGAGTGGTGATTCGTAATATTTTCGAAGTCTGGTTTCATTGTTTTCGTTAACAGCCTGAGTCTAAGTAGTGAGTGGTCTTTCACTTTCCTCTTTCTCTCCATATCTTCCTCGCACCGTCTTTATATATTGAATGAGAGAACCAGAACTCGGCTTCATCACTATCTCTATCATGGAAGATCACTAGCAGCAGCAGTTTGGTACTGGCTAGTCCTTGTAATTTCTCTAGTAGTTCCACTTGCAGTACTAGCAGTATCTTCAGACTACTCAGCTTTACTGAAGAATATCTGAGTTCTTCTATCAACATCTACAACATAGGTCGCGGTAGTAGACTACAACATATAAAGATTCTTCATTATCGATCACGCTCGCGGTCGTAGACTACGCTAGCTCGTCTATGAAGACTGACGTTGGTCCGTCGCAGCAATTGGCACAAATATAATTTATTTGATATATTTTTTTTCTCTGAGGAGGGTTTTGAGATTGAGCTCTTCCTTCTTTTATTGTATTGATTGTTTTAACATGTAGCCACATTGCTGATGCAACTGTAAATATTCAGCGGTTGCACGTGCTGGTCGTGCATGCACATTGTCCAAGCAGAGTATCTGCATCAATTCATAAGAGCAAGGCGAGCCACCTGGATTCGGGGCGAGTGCCTCCTCAAAGATATTTCAACTCGGTATGCATCCAGAGTACTGAGCATGTTCCGATCATAAGAACATCTATTGAAAGTTCATCCTTGGTACACTGTTGTTACATTCTGTGACTTCGCTGCCTGCTCCGTTTGTTCCTCGCGCGTCTGTCTTCCTGTGTTTCCACTGAGGAGAAAGGTCACGTGGTCGGCTGCTCTGTCTCGTTTATCGGTCGCCTCCCCTCGACTTAGGTATGAACACTCCTCGAGAGTTGTGCTTTTCTTGTGCTCTTGGATTGTATTCGAACTATATCCAGATCCCTTAATTTTCGCCGTAGCTTCGCCCTGTTCAACGGTTCGGAAAAGGTTGGCTCCGCAGGTTTATTCCTATCGTAGCGTTCTCGCCTGTCGTTCTGCATATATCGCCATCATTCGCCACCATCTTCTTCGTCAAGAATATCTTCCGGAACAAGTACATGACGAGTCAAAAAATCAGTGCGACTCGAGATGTACTGAGTTTGAGGAGGCGGCTGCTGGGGACGATGCAGCTGTGTTCAAGAGACTGGCAGAGAACAAGGCGTCCTGTGCGTGTCGGGGTCGGACCTAGATGAAGGGAACCACTGTCATAGGCGAGATATGGTGATTAAGCAAGGCAGTGAAGACTCGTCGCCCAGCGGTGCAGAGGAGGCCAACCCAAGTTCCCCCTCGAAGAGGACACAGGGCGCCGCCTTGCGCAGACGAAAATCCTCCTCGATGCCCGTGTCTCCAACCGCCAAAGAGAGAGCAGGAGTGGTGGCAGTGGAGTTGGATGGCACAGCGCATAGGGGAATCAGCGCGTCGCTGGACGTGGGTCGCCAGGCTTCTGAGGACGCGAAGTTTCGCTTCACGCAAGCAGAAAAACTAGAAATGATTGCTGACAACAGTCGATCCCGTTCTCCCATTTCGGCGGCCCTGGATAGCTACTTCGGGATTCTCATTTTCGTGAACATGATTATTCTCCGTATCGAGACGGACCACGGGGACAGCTACCCACCTGGGCCTGGCCCTCAGTCGCCCCTCTGGTGGCTCGAGACCGTGGTTGTGTGTTTCTACTGGCGGATAACGTATGAGCCAATACCCTTAGTGGAGGTTCGAACACAACCCACGACGAAAGAGCGCGCCTCTGAGGCTGCGGCGAGACACCTGGAGCGAAAGCCCTGGAGAAACCCGCAGTCAGAGAAGGGTTGCACATGAATCCTATGCCTCTGGATCATCATGAGGGAGAAAACACGCAAATCGTTGCTGTTGGTTGATAAAGACTGCATAATTTGTAAGTACACAAATATTCGCATATCAATATGACCTTTACGCGCTTATTTTCATACATTCGAAAAATGAAAATCGCATTTTTGAATGCAGTGCGGGGGGGGAATCAGTGTCCGCGTGCGATTGATTAACTGAGTGTCGGCGCGGCAGTGAATTGGGACAAAAAGAAGTTTTAGTATCTACCTATGTATTTCTTTTTTATTAAATGAGCCTCCCGCTCCCGTATGTAGATAAATCCAAACCAATCTAGTAAGTAAAGATTTTCCTTTTCCGGTCATGACGTATTTGATGGAGGTACCCAGGATCGACATCGAGGACACAAGAATAAGGTTGTTGTAGATATAATGAAGGCATGCCGCAATAAGGCACCCCAGCACCAGTCGCCCACTCGATAGCAGGGTGGGCAGACATCCCTTTTCTAGATAGAACTAGTTGTTACTCTTACTCATGCAAGAACTCGACTAATATCTTCATGACCATGATCTACAAAACCCAAAAATAAGCAGAGAGACGTTCGTCAGATTCCAGGCTCCACTATATGGGACGCTTCCGGCGCCTTATGCTAAAGTGCTACCATTGGAGCATCATGCGAATGAGTGTATTATATCCCTCATCACTTTTTATCCGGGGGAACGACAATTTTTTACAACTACAAGAATGAACAAAATGAAAATATAATTCAATCACAACAATTGCTTGATCTTGATGTGTCATGTGTGCAACTACATATTGGCGTATTGGTCTTGTAAGCAAGAAGATTGGGAGGTCTGTCATCTGTCCTGACCTTCACGGTTATTACTTATTCTTTTTTATGCCCTCGTCTTATTAATTTGGAACAAAGCTCGTAAAAGCAGGTAAAACTGTGGATGGCGGATCAGATCCTTAATCCTTAATGACGTCCGTGAGTGTGGTGCAATGAAGGCAGAAGCAGCCGCAGCAGCATTGCTAGGAGTGTGGCAGCCACTATTGATTCATTGAGCAGTGGCGGACATCGGTACTCATGGCTAAAAAAAACAGGAGGTAACTAAGCCTTTTCAACCTGAGGCACTATTCTTTCTAAGCAGCAAGCTCCAATAGGACATCATTCTTTTCCATACTATTTGAAGCCCTGCCTCCTCCACACAAAAGAAGCTGATATTATTGTACTTATCAACGGCCCACAGCACTCCACGACCAACAGCCACATCACATATTAGAAGCAAATACGAACTGTCGTGAATGTACAAATCTTGATATGCATGTATTAAAAATCTTATAATCTTTGATATTAACAACTACTTCCTTGTTAATAGAAGTGTTAGTTTCTTGGAACAAGATGAGAAGTCACCGGACCTCCTCCGTGATGGGGGTGCTGACCAGGATCAGCCTGGTCACTACATGCTGTTGTTATTCTAGCATCGCAGTGTCCTCTGGTGAGGAGAACCTGCTTACATAGTAGCATGATGCAGTGCGACTTTGATCTAGTTTGTAGTGAGTGCTGTAATCACAGTTGTGGTAGTATGCGCGAAGAGTCAGGACAGTTGGCAGGTACAGCGAAAAAATACGTACAACTTCTTTTCTGTTAGTATACAACAGCTCAAGTCTGCTGTGTGGCGTGTAAAATTGAGTGAATAAATCCTATATTTGACGATGTTGAGCTTAAATGAGAGATCAGATGATGAGCATGAGGTTGGTGCCTTAATCACCTCGTGGAGGTACTTCGCATGCCTACGCACTTGACGTTATTGACTGTCTCTCAAGAATATTGGTTCTGTGTCTGAGAGCAGAAGAAGAAGTGGTCTGAGTTAATATATTCTGTCATTGAGCGGAGAGATGTTTCTAGTGAGGTGTGCATGTCATGCTTTTTGTCTGTCTCTGATGATGAAATTCTGTTTTGTGAGAAGAAATTTTTAAGTTGAATCGAGTATAAATAATTTGTTGCTACTTTACATACGTACAGCAACAACAACAAGCGACATTATCGGCTGTCTCCGTTGGTACAAATTATCATGGAACAGGCATCCATAATTCTACTCCCCTCTTTCCAATATTTTCCCATATTAAGAGGACTCTCCTACTCCTTCCCGTGTAGCTTAAATAAGTATTCAATACTTAGTATTGTTTGTGATAATCTCCATCACCATCCATCTTTAAAGAAGAAGGAGACATGCTTCCCGAAGAGCAAGACCTTCGTTATTGTGATTAATTTTTTTTGCATTTTCGAGCCCCCAATCCATATCTTCTACTTCATCTCTCTTTGTGTTCCTATTCATTTTCTTCTCGACGACATCAGCCAAGGGAAAAAGAGCAGAGGAGTTCTTGCGAAACGAACGCTGCGAAGATGTTGTCAGGTGCTTCTCAACAGAAGGACCTGCGCCACGTGCGCAAAGGGCCAGAGGCGAAACAGCTGGACCTGGAGAGGGACGTGCCGGCTTATATGCTCGATACGATTCCGATCCGGGCTTTTGCAGTGAGACGACGCATTTTTCCGATGTTGGCGCGGGCGAAGGCATTAGCCGAGGAATTTGAGACGCAACGGCGCAAGCAGCTGGAGCAGCAGGATAGGGAAGACCACGAACACAGGGCAGATGCACAGTTGTCGCCCTTGGATGAGCAACAGGACTTCGCAAACAAAACGTCCTTGTACCAGCTGATACAATCAGTGCGCAGGAGCGGCAACAACAATCTCTCCTCGTCGTCGAACAATACCTCCAAAACTGGACAAGATGGGGGAATCAATGGAGCGGCTGGAAATACTGGTATATTCTACGATTCGTACTTATATAGATGAAATAGGAAGTGAGTTTCGTAACTCCCCTGCCCCTCATTCTAGTATCAGGATGATAACAAGGAGTGCTTTTCACAGTGAGAAAATTTCTATAGGACCCTCGATAAGCGGCATTAGAGATCATGATGATACTATCCTCAGTGATTTAACGAAATTGATGTTTTTGGATGAATATGCCGCTTCGCGGGCCCTTTCATCTTTTCTCTGCTTTTAGTGCAATAGTTCATTATGAAGAACGACATTGATCATCACGAGCCGTCCATTTTTCGAAAACAGCAGCCACGGGCAATGGCGCTGGAGGAAAGTCCAGCAAGACGGGTGATAGGCCTTCGACGAGCGGCTCGTCCTCTTCGGGACACGGAGCCCCCTCAGGGGGCGGCGGAGCGAACGACGGCGAGAAAAAGAAGACCACGAAGCGCGTAAGTATCGCGGTCGCGCTAGAGGAGTTTTTCGATATGGCCAGTGGTCTCGCGAAAACGCAGATCGAGAAGACCAAGAAGGGCGCCAGTAGTCGGGACCAGCTCACCGCGAAGAAGATTGCGCGCGCGCGGAGGGGCCGCAAAAGTTGGTTCTTGGTGAAGGACCTCTGCTTCAAGCAGACCGGTGAAGACGCAGAGCTGTTCCGCGAGTTCAAGAAGGCCATGCTCGATCCTATGACTCGGTGGAAGGCCCAGGGATTCGCGCCCTACACGGATAAGCAGGACATCAAGCGCCAAGCCATCGTGATGGCCGACCGCACCCGCCATGACCGCTTTTACAACGAGAAATATCTTGACACGCGAGAGCTCATGTTCTGGCACGGTCCCAAGATGGTAGCCGTAGCGGATCGGGTGGAGCGCGAAGAATATGCTGTAGCAGATGAAGCACTACGGCAATGGCACCGCGACGCGGACACCATCCGAAGGATGTCGGAAGCGGATCCGGACATCACGGAGCAGGACATGCAGCAGGCCTTAGAAGACCTAGGCGACAAGCCGAAGCTTCCCAAAAAACCCCTGGAGGAACGCATCGCAACCACGCTCTACGGTATTTCTATTTGTACTTCCATAAAGTAGACCCGCCGATCCAGTTGCAGGCTTCGCTCTCATAGTTATCTTTCGTCATCTGATTCTGAATGAATATCGTGCATCGACTTCGAAGTCCTTCCGTTCGATTTTAGATGTTTTTGGATTGATGAGCAAGACACAGAAGTAGTGGCATTCTTTTTTCGAAGATCTCTCTTCGAAGATCTCTCTGTCAAGAGCAGTATTCATCACGTTCAAGTTCATGATGACATCATGAGATAAAATATACACTCCACCGATGCGTATCACCACAGGTGTCTCGGACCCACCGGGAGTGCATCAATTCGCTAGCCTGAAGCGTCTTAAGCTGGTCGACAAGGACATGGAGCTGATGAAGACGCAGGCCAGATTGCGACAGAGTATGCAGCTCTGGGGTCCAATTGCCGGAAACCAAATGCTAGCGATTATGGGCGACGGGTTGCGACCACAGGATAAGAACCGGCACGGCCGTGGTAGAGAGCGATCCTCGACGAGCATCCATGCGGATAAGGGTGAGACTGTGCAGATCTTGACGCTGCAGGAGAAAATTGAGCAGTCTAGCAGTGGAGCGATAGATGTGGAGCGTTTTCTGACGTTCGTGATTGACTATTTCGGTTCCCTGAAGAAAGTTTTTGATGCCATTGCGACCAGCGGCGCCGGCGACGAAGACCCAACGAAAATCACGAAGCGCCGCTTTACCAAGTATCTGTGGGATGCGCTTCGGCTAGAAGCGAGTTTGCTTTATTCCTTTCTGGACGAGGAGCATCGAGGCTACTTCACATTCGACGACCTCTACAGCTTCATGCCCTATCTTCAGGATCTGGTAATCCGGATCGCCGCAGCTGCTCCACCGTCGCCCCCACGTGCGTCGGATGCTCGCAGCAGCAGCGGTAACGAGGACACAGCGACCGCGTATGACAACGAGTCCGAAGCACCAGCTCCGACAAGCACGACGCAACTCACTGCTGTCGCGACTTCTAAAACGGTCATGGACAGACAGGCAAAAGTGGTAATTAGAACTTGAGAGATTTTGAGTATTTGAATATTGAGAGAGTAGGTCGTCATATTTGGCAGCTTCGCATGATCATGCGTAAGCGTATGAATTATTAAAGTGGTACGATGACATAAGTATTCAGCGTCATCCTATTACTGAAGTTTGCTGCCGGCGCTATCTTGAATCACTAACTCACTGACTTCATTACGTTTTCACACTTCTTGCAGGACCGTAGTTCGAACAAGAACGTGAAAGTGCAGATGGCAGTGCAACAGCGGCAAAAGGCTGAGAGTGCAGCAAAAGCGAAGGATGCACTGGGACGCTTGTCTAATCGGATGCATGGTGACGGTCATTCCAGCGGAGGGAGTGCTTTGTCCGGCTCGCCGCCTGGATCGGCACCCTCCGGCTCGGCAGGCGGCTCCGCCGGCAGCGTGGGTCTCGGCGGTTTGCTGGGCACAACCACGAGCAGTGCCGGTGGGAAATTAGACATCACTGGATCAAGTGCACACTCTGGAAAAGACCACGGCTCCAGACCCACAACGACCTCGTCCTCCGCTGCCGGTGAGGGGCGCACTAATGGTACCGGCACCGCGGCGAGTTCGCGTCCGGATTCCGTCTCGAGCCGTTCCTCTCCTGGCTACTTCGCGAGCCGCGTGAGCACGGAGACCGCGCGCGCCATCGACATCTTCGCTGACGTACGCGAGCAGATCGGCAAAGGAAGCGGTGGGACCGGTTCGAGCAAGGGTTCCTTCGAGCAGCTCTTTAACTTGTCCAAAAAAGAGCGAACCGCGCCCACAGGCGATGTCTTCGTTGAGCGTGCGCGCAACGGGTACAAGAAGCCTTTGATGCTCTTCATGCACCAGCTGGACACGGGCGCACAAGGTTGTCCCAAGGCACCTAGTTGCGTCATGTTCCGGGGATCGGAGCATGTGAAGAAGTTGCAGATCGTCCTGAACCTAGTTCAGAAAGTGTGTCCGCCGCCGACGGGACGCGCGAAGAAACTTTTCGACGCATTCACAAGAGAGCGCATTCTCGATGTGCGGGACCTGAAAGACGGCGGCCACTACGTGGTATGCGGAGACGCGATCTTCAACGTCGAGAAAACCATCTTTTCAGGCAAAGATTTCATGGTGGAGACTGACTTCGACAAGGATGCGGTGACGCCCTTGCCTGCCTTCTTAGAGCAGGTCCAACACTGGACCGATGACAAGTTGCAGCGCGTTCGCGACCGCCTTCTACCCTCTTCGCAGCCGCACTTCGATCTCTTCGAGACACAAAAGATGCTAGACGAGACTGGCGGGGAGCTACAGGATCATCGTCCAATCACACCCGGCAGTGCCACAGGGCGCTCCTCCTGCTACAACAACTTCCGCCCCGGCGTTGCGAGCGTGGTGCACCAAGGTTCGGCGATCAGCTTGGTGCCGCGAACAGATGAAGATACAGAGCAGCAAATCTTGGCTGGAAACAAAGCGAAGCAGAGGAGAGTGCACGCCATGGCTATCGCAAGCGCAGGGGCTCTGAATCGACTTCCGACGCAGGCGCTGTTTGACATCGACGATTTTCAAGACCGACAACCGTCGAATTCGCGCCGCGCGCGTGCTATTCGCGGCATCACCTACGCATCGACTTTGACTGGCGAGGACCAAACCATGCAGATGCTGGGAGAGGGACCCGACGGACCTCCTCAGATGTTCAGCGGCCGCGATGCCGCAACAGAACGTCTAAACGCGTTAGCGCTGAACGACGACGAAGAGGAAGGTGGCGATTTTGTCACGATGAATGAGGACGTTGGCATGGATTTGATCACGCCTTCGTACGCCTACGGAGACACGAAGAGAGCGGGCAGCAGTAGCAGTGGCATTCCTTCGAGGACTCGCAGCATCGATGCGAATAGGAATGCAGGAGGTTTGCCACCATCGTCCCCAGCACGCACTGATGGAGCCGGCAGTGGTGGCGACCCCGACATCCACGCGCTCAATATCAACTTGCTTGGCGACGAAACAGAATCCATGCCGCAGCTCCAAGGTGAGTTGGATCCAGCCGCCCCTGGCGAAAGTAAAGCTGAGCTCGACGAATGGTTAGCGGGCTTGGACCCAGACCAAGCGAATTCCGCTGCCACGAAGTTGCAATCTAGAAGACGGCAAAAAGTGGCAAACAGCACTGTGAGTGAAAAGCGGACAGAAAAAATGAAAAAGCAAGAACATCAAAAGTGTCCGCCAGCTTCTAGCAGTACTCTCCAGGGGGGCACCAGCGAGAGGCACACGACAACGACCAGTAAGAGCGAAGAGGGCGAAGACTTGGACGAGTGGCTCAAGTCCCTTGGCGAAGGCGCTGACGCTGCAGCCTCGCGCTTACAAGCAAGACGTCGGCAGAAGACTGCTGCTGCAGAGGCTCGCCGGCGTCGTGCGCAGAAGGCGAACGACGCGACGCGCGAGGCGAATGCCAAAGCTGAGGCCGAGCGAAAGCGTCAGGAACAAGAAGACCTAGAAAATTGGGCTATGTGTCTGGGTGAGGAGGCCAATGAGGCTGCCACGAAGATGCAGGCGAAGCGGCGTCAGCGAGCAGCGGCCGCCGAGGCGAAGGCCCGGCGCGCGCAACGTGCACAAGAGAAGGAGCGCTTGGATGCGCAGCAGCGTGAAAAGCAAGAGCTGGACGAGTGGATGCAAAATCTCGGCGAAGAGGCCGAAGCTGCAGCCTCCAAGCTCCAGGCTCTGCGCCGTAAGAAGTCCGCATCCGAGGAGGTGAAGCGAAAGCAGGCGAAAAAACGCGCTGCGGAGGACCAGGCGGCGAAAGTCCGAAAAGAGATGGAAGAGGTCCAACAGTGGGCAGCAAGTCTTGGCGACGACGCCAATGCGGCAGCTAGTAAATTGCAGTCCAAGATCCGCGCTAGAAAAGCGGCAGAGGAGGCAGCCAAGGAAAAACAGGAGCAAGAGCAGAAGAGAGAGGCTGACCGTGAGCGGCGCAGGCAGGAGATGGAACGCCACGATGAAATCATTCATGGCGGCCACACGCCTCGAGAAGCAACGCCTGAAGACGCGGAAGAGCAGGCTGCTCTTGAAAAGGAGAAAGCAGAAGTCGAGGCGTGGGCAAAGGATTTAGGAGAAGATGCAGACAGAGCTGCGACGAAGCTGCAAACGCTGCGTCGACAGAAGGCCGCACGGCGTGAGGTGTCGAAGAAGCGCGAGGCTAAGATGAAAGAGGAAGCTGCCAAGAAAGAGCAAGAAGAGATCGCTGCGTGGGCTAAGGACTTGGGAGAAGAAGGTAATGCCGTTGCGGTCAAAATGCAGGGTAAAGCACGTCAGTGCGCTGCGCGAAAGGAGGTAGAGAAGAAGCGCAGCGCCAAGAAGGAAAGCGACGCCGCGCTTGAGAAGAAGCGCAAGGAAAAGGAGGAGCTGGAAGTCTGGACGAAGGAGCTTGGCGCCGAAGCCGACGCTGCGGCACTGAAAATGCAAAATGTGCAGAGGCGAAAGCAAGCTTCTCGTAAGGTGGAGCAACGTCGATCCGAAGTGAAAGCGAAAGGAGAAGCTGAAGCTAAGAGAAAAGCAGAACAAGCAGAGCTCGGCGATTGGGTCAAAGGGTTAGGCGACGATGGTCACGAAGCGGCGTTGAAAATGCAGAAGATGCAACGCCAAAAGCTGGCCAAACGAGAGGCACAACGCCGGCGAAACCAGGGCAAGAAGGAGCTGAAGCCGTTGCTACCGGGGCAGTACCGGGAGCCCTCTGCACCGATCATTTTTGACTCGGATGACGAGCAGCAGAAGCGCGAGGAGGGAGAACTGAAAATGGAAGTCAAAAGGGTCCCGCAAGCTGTGACTGATGCTGCGGAGCAAGCTGAAGCTCTTCCGGCGACCACGTCTGCAACTGCGGCGGTCGCTGTTGCTGAGCAGGTCACTCAAGAAGGAGAGAAGCCCACCGTCACTGGACCTGTGGGTGCGGAAGCCGACGAGTCTAGTCCCACTGCCCTGACAGGTACCCAAGCGACAACTATTGAACCAGCCGAAGGAGCTGCAGCTCAGGATTATGGACAGCCTAGTTCTGAAGCAAACGCAGCCGCAGGGGACGCTGGAGCCGCCTCCGCAACCGATCATATCCTCACTGACTTGGCACAACAGACTCCCGCAGTCGACCAGACGCCACTCGATGACCATAAGGCAACACCTCCGGAAGCAAGCCAAACTGCAGCAGCCCCAATCACTGAAGGCAATGTTGCTCTTGACCAGAGCGAAGACGCTGCAGCACCCGAAGTTGTCGTCGACGCAGTCGCGGACAAGGCTGCAGAAGCTGTGGATGCCGCCTCTGCAGAGGCTCCGGCAGAACGACCTGAAGAAGTTGCGCAGTACAAAACATGCGATATCGAAGAAACTAAAACACCCGATGAGGAGAAGCCAGCTTCAGGGGATGCTTCTTCCGAAATCAAACCAACAGTTGAAACAGTTGAAGGAGAAGATGCGAAGCCCGCAACAACTTCCGCCGAAGAGAGTCCAGCTGTTGTGGCAAGTGAGGCGACAGCAGCTTCTCCATCAGCTCCTGCAGATGAGGCAGCAGCGCCAGCAGCGAAGGAAGACACCGAGCTCTCGCCGCGCGAGGATGAAAGCAAGGGCGTTGAAGGAACACATGAAGTCGAGTTCGTTAGTTCGGGATCAGAGGAAATGCACATCACATTGTGGAAAAACAAGTCACCGCCCATTCCTGTCGACGACAAAAAGGTCGGACCAGTGCTGATTGCAAGAGGCGCAGACTTTCTCTCAACTCAGATGCGGCGACGGAAAGGCCCAGCCGTGCAGTCTCAAGGCCAGTCCCGTCTTGAAAGCTTGCCGGAAGGATCCTATGCACGCCATTACTACAATCACGCTGTGACCGACGTGCCGCAGCACCAGGGAGAGAACAGGAGGGATTCAACAAGGAATAACCAAACTGACGAGCAACTGGGGCCATCAGCGTCTCAACAAGCCAACGGTAGATCTGTCGACAACATGGGAGATATCGAAACTCTGGGTGTCGAGGACGACGAACTCTCTTCAAGGCATTCGCGTATGCACGATCCAACACTCACGGAGCTGGTATGCGAGCAGGAAGACCTCGCGGATTCGGTCGATCGCACCAGTTTTGCCCATCTGGCTCGACTTGGACGGGTGAAAGTGCCGCTGAAGGAGGAGCATGAAGACGATGCCCAGGGCGGCAATGTTGATACCTTAGCCACTGGAGGTAGCAAGACACGCCTACAGAAGCCTGGAGGAAAAGGTCACCGAGGCGGCACGCACTCGTCCATGAAGCAGGAAAGCAGTGCTTCTATGTCCAATACTCACGAGGAATCGGGATCCATCATGTCGCGTAGCTCCGCTGTCTCCTTCAACTTGGAGGCAGAGCGCGTGGACATGGTTGTACCCGGCGGGGACGCAGAAGAGGACGAAGAGGAGTGCGACGACGATTTCAGCGACTTCCAAAGCGCCAGCGTGCGCGCACTTCCCAGGGGCGAGTCCGAGAAGGCCGAGCAAGAGGAGCGACACGAGCGCAAGCGCTTCGCTTCACCGCTTCAGGCTAAGCGCGAGAAACAAATGGCGCGCCTAGGTACGGGCAAACTCACGGACACCTTTTCGTTTGACGAATACAGCAGTAGTTCTGCGAGCGAGGAGGACCCCGACGCGCCGTTGAAGGGCCTCGAGCTGAATGCAAAGATGGTAGAGCGCTCCATTTCAACCTACACTCACGGTGAAGATGTGAAACGCGAGTGGCACCGAGAGTACATCGAGCGTCTGGGCAAGCGCAAGGCACGCGAGGATTACGAGCATGAAAAGCTGGTTGCATTGTCCAACTTGGTCGGCATTTCCATCGACAAGCTTCAGCGCGCCGGCGGCGACGACGCTGAGCACGAGAATAAGCGCAAGAAAGCGTTCCGCACCTTTTCTCCAAGCTATCTGGCGCAGCGTCAGAGCTTTCTCGAGGAACTCGAGAAAAAATCTCGGGACGAAGTCGACGCCACCCTCAACAATATGCGAATGCACCAGGAAGAAGTAGAGCGCGTGGGCAGTCGTGGCGCTCGCTTCGGTATTTTCAAGAAAGTAGAGGGCCTGGAAGGCGATGCTTGGCGCCACTCCAATTCGGTTCGTGGCAGCTATCCCGAGATTATTGAGATTCGCCAAAAGCCGACGGGGGACGCCGCGAAAACCGCAAAGCCGGAGAGGCTTCCACCGAAAATGATCCTGCGTTCTGACTCGCCAGATCTCAAGACGTATGGCAAGGAGTACCCATACAATTCAGTGGCCGAGCCGACCAAACTGATGCGACGCCTGCGGAAGTTCGAGAACAGAAAACGCCACGCTGCGATTGCGGCTTACCATCGCGTAGCAATGCAGATGGAAGAGCAGGCGGTTGCCGAAGCGGCTAGGAAGGCTGCTGAGAAAAAAACTAAGCAAGCCGCATCAGTGCCAACAAGCAGTCAGCCTGTGGCCCCAGCGACGACAAAAGAGCAAGATGCCGAGTATTACGTCGCGAATTTATCACTGTCCGGAAGTGGAACCGACGAAGGCGCACTACATTCACAACGAGCAATCTCTTTTGTCGACCATGTGCTGGACGACGCAATTGATGCAGAAGGTTCCAAGGCGGCAAAAGCCTTCACTACTTCGACGCAGGTACCCGCTGGCGAAACAGCACAAACGGTAACGGCCCCTCCCGTCGCGACTATAGCCCCACCCAACGAACAGACAACGCAAGTTGCTGCTGCCGCACCCGGTGCTCAGCCCATAGAAGGTGGTGAAGGGCAGGAAGAGAAAGAGGAGTCGCGCGCACCGAAAATGTCTTCAGACGCGATGGCACGGCAAGCAATGACGCCACGGATGCGAAGGGAGTTGATGAAGAAGAGTAAGATTTGCCAACAGGTGAAAGAGTGGTACTTGGAGCACCAGCAGAAGCGGGTACAAGCCGGCTTGCCTCTCCATCTCCAAAGCTTCTTCAACAAGGATTCGAATGTGCGCCAGGGCGCGAAGGGATCGGCGATGGCCCTGTTGGCAGGTGGGGCGAACGCGATGAAGCGCAGGAACGAGATCAAGCCGGAGGAAGACGTACCTTCGACCTTGATCCGTGAGCTTATCATGCGCTACGGCCACGAGCTGATGCCAAGCACGGAAGTCACGAGTAGCAACGCGTTCGAGAAGGCTGCCAAACAGGCGCTGGCCGAGCAGAGCGTCGTGGACTACAAGGTGGAGTGCATTCTCTTGCAAACGATTCTAGACGCGATGAACCTCCTCCCGGATGAGAGCAGCTCAGACGACGATGACCGCGATGGCCTGGACGACGATAACTACAGCCGCACTGTAAGTGGCAGCTCTAAACGCAATCGCAGCGAAGCTGAGGAGGACCCGGAGAAGGAACAAGATAGCGAAGCAAAGCGACTGAAGGAGCAGGTCAGCGAGCAAATCGTCTCGCGTTTGCAGCAGCAGTTTGGCGTCAGCTTCTACGCGACCGAAGGTCTCACTGAGGTCGACTCTGAGCGTGTCCTCAAGGGTTTAGCGGGACGCGAACCGGACTTCTTTGTTGCTTATCGCGTGGGCCCAGGCTTCGGAGGCCCGAAAGGCGTCATTGGTGACAATCTCCCGTTGAAAAAGAACATCAAGGGCATGCGTGGTTCTGGCCCGGGCAGTACGCCAGCGTCTCCCGTTGCAGGAAAGGACGCGGGAGAGGCACCCGCGACAGCCGAGCGTCTTGGCTCTGCCGGTAAGCCACTAGGCACTGCCGATACCGATAGCAAAGGAAATAGAAGTGCCGCCCGGTCAAGCACACCTATGAGTGCTCATCTATCTTCGCGACCCAGCACCAAACAAGATACTCTGCGACCACCCTCCTCCAGTACAACGCAAATCTTCAACGCGTCGCCAATTGTGACGGTCAAAACCCGTGAGGAGGCTGCCGATCTTCGGGAAGACGCATTTTTCCGTCTTATCACGGAAAAGAGCATGAAGAACCGTTCCGGTTGGTGGACCGAGACGGAGCGCGTGGAACTGGAGCAGCAGCTGTACCACATGCTCGGTGCGGCGGAGGCAGGCGAGGAAGAGCAGCAGGTCCTCAACTTGCTCAAGCGCCGCCCTGGTGCAGAGATGAACTACGGACAGAGCGACGCCAAGGAGACACCAGAAGAGACCAAGTGGGCCATTGGAGAGCGACTCGAGGAGCACTACGATACGCAGAGCGCCATGATCTTTGAGAATTGCAAGCGCGTCCTGGCGGATAACAGCAGTGAGTTCTACCAGTTCCTGAAGGCGCTGGCCCCCAACGAGGTGCTCTCCTGTCTGCAGGAAGTAATCAATGGATGGGCTGACATGGAATGGATGCAGAAGACGTGTGATCGTGGCCCCGAGCACTCCTCACTGATTCACTACCCGTTGGCTGAGGACGCGGACCGCTTAGAGTTGTACGAACGAAAACAGCGCGAAGCACAGCAGCACGTGCAACAATATTTGAAGACGCAGCGTCGCAACCTCACCAGCTGGAAGCCGAATAAATTGGTCCTCCCGAAGTCGTTGGATCGTACCATGGAGAAAAGTGTCCGCACCCTCAGTCAGGACCGCAAGGACGAGCTGCTAGACCGATTCGGGGACAAAGTGAGCTGTTATCCGCGCATGTCGAGGAAAAACTTCCCGGGTCTCAAGAACTTTCCAGACGTAAACAGCGGCCGCTTCGACTACGGCCGCTGGCTTGTGCACAACCTCGCTGCACTCGAACAGGATCTGGAAAACGAGGGTCTTCAGCTAGACGATGACGAGCTACGGGCACTCGAGCTAAAGAAGCTAGCCGAAAAGATGGCAAGGCAGGAAGAAGACCTCAGACCAACGGCAGAAGACCAAATAAAAGCCACGACGAATAGAAGAGTTGAGTTATCAACGAACGAGGCATCCAGAGTACTTGTTGGCGCAGGAGATCAGGATCTTCTTCTGGACGAGGAGCACGGTTTCGACAACGAAGGGGACGACGCCGAAGCAGAAGTTGACGACGGAGACAATAATCTTCATACCGCGAGCACCATGAGCGCAACGTCTGCTGCTGCTCAGCTTGACAACGCTTATTTGCGCGCGGAGGATGGTGAGGACGCTTCAGCCGATCTTTATACAGCACTTGCAGGTGCACAAGCTGCCGCGACCGAGGGGCAGCACAATAGGGCGAACGCGGAGCCACCGATAAATCGAGAACACGAATTGCGAAAGCTGTCGGCTCCGTACCGGGGGTTGCCACAGAGAGCAACACCGAAATCAGCGCTGAAGATTTCGTCAGCTACAACACCCTCGAATGCCCGTCTAGGGTCGTCGCCATCTAGTGCTGGAACGCTTGCCAACAGAAAGCAAGGAAAACTACCATCGCCGAGCAAGCAGCAGGTGGACGGTGTCGCGAGCGAACTGTTCACAGACGGCAGCAAACACCAAACTTCATCCGAGGGGCAGCATAGCGCAGAGGCGCCGAATCGTCCGCATGTGGTCGTAGTCACGGGAGCGATAGACCAGTCTGTGTCGTCATTCGATGGTGCTGCGACGGACACGCAGACAGGATCGATGGAATCGTCCCAGAATTTCGGTTCGCGCGACGATCGCGACGCCGGGCCTTCAGCTCCGTTGTTGGGATCCAAGCAGCGTAAGAAGCGCGCTAGTGCCATCGCTGAGGACGAAGCCGCGTTGGCTACTCTGAATCGCGAGTTGGTCATGCGCCGCGTCGTCAAGGTAGATCGCGATGTTTTCGAGGACGTCGCCAGTGGCTACTTACCTGCTTCGATCGTAGACCTCGTACCTGAAACCTACGCCGCAATTAAGTCCCCTTCTCCGACTGGTGCTGCTACGAAGAGCATGGCATCTTCCTCGCTGAGACAGGGAGGCTCGGCGTCTTTGCCATCCTCGCCACTTTTTAATAGAGGATCCACGGAGGCCGCCCGCGAGCGAACGGCAGCCAGCGCAAGTAAAGCGTCGCGTACGAGCACGATCCACTCGTCGCTCGACGAGGCTTTCGGCACTACGAGTAACAAAGCGACCAACGGCGACTTAGTGGGCTCTGCTGCGCAGATGCTCTTGGCCCGTAGGCGTGGACGCGCGCAAGAACTCGCGGTCGCGCAGTACCTGAATCACAACCAGTACCACATCGCGTTAGGGGCGACCGGACCAAGACAGGCCCTGCCTGCACTTGCAAACAGTCGCAAAGAAATCAAGCGAGCGCGCGACTGGGCTGTCGACCCTGCCGACGCGAGCTCGGTTCTCTTGTCTACACCAGACAAAAGCTTCCTGGGAGGTGCATCGGGTTTTGCGGGGTCAATGTCGCTATCCGGACCAATCGGCTCGATATCTCCAAAAAATAACAGGAGGGGCACAGTCGAGACAGACTTAACAGTCGAGCCTGTCTCGCCGACGCGGCCATCCACGGCTGTCGTGCCGCCACGTCGATCTCGCAATAGCGCCACTTTGGACATGGAAAACGACTTGCGTCCGCTTCACGAACAGCATCGACAAGGCGCGGCCACTTCAAGCTCCTCAATAGGAGGAATAGTTCAGGCCGATGCACCTCCTGGTGCAAGAAGTTACGTCCACGTCCAGGACCGGCTGAAGACGGAGGAGAAAGCCGAGGACGGCTCGGACCTGCTGCAAGACATGCAGGCGCTGGAAGATCGCCGGGACATGCATTTGGACGCTGTTCTCGGAAAAAGTTTGCATGCACTGCTGCGTCTGGCGACACGCGCGCAGAAGGTCGTGTCACCTGGGACGCAGATGGTAGTAAGTCTCTCGGAACGCGACAAGCAATTAGCCGAAGTGGTCTTACAGGATGCCTGGGCCAACGTAGGCGACGCGCATGCGCCTGGGGCAGCCGAAAACTTTCTAAGGCGGGGCGTTTCACCGGAGGGGCGCTTATTGATCAACAGACTCGAAAAAATGACACAACTGGAACCTGCACCCGAGAAGAAAATACCTAGGCTTTCGGAATCCGGAAAGAGAGCGATTGAGCAAGCCAAAAGACGCGAAGAAGCGGAACGCGGCACGGAAGAACGTGCTTACCTAATTACATACTCTTTATGATTAGTTGTATCTTGAATATTATTTTTGTGCATTCCCAACTTTTTCTTTGATAACAACATCCGCAGCAGCTTCTTTTAGAGCTGAACAAAGAGAAGGCAGGGGCACTGTTTTAACGCTAAGTAATCAATCCTAATTCTTGCAACAACTAGAGTAAGATCAAAGATTCTAGTCGATGAAAGACCTTCGACTTCCATTATTCTTTGCCTTACAACTCCTTAAATTTGTTCGCCAAAACCAAATCCCTCAGGCCTTGCTGCAATGGCAACTGGTTATTCCATGACACCTTCGTTGCCGATGTTGTCCAACCTCGCGAGACAATTCGGGGAACGCATGCAAACACCTAGAGACGGAGGCTTCCAACATGGGAAATCGAGTGCTACTCCCGGAGGTGCGTCTGTCGAGAGCAGTACTTTACATATTGAAGCTCCCTACCGGATGATCTACGATGCGACCAAGACCTGCTTGGATACAGCAATTGAACAGGGAACTGCTCAAAAGCTGCAATAAGCTTGACAGAATCGCCAGAAAATACTGTCACTACCAGTAGACTCGCGGCTGGAAATATAATTGAAATAAACTACAAAGACAAAGATGATCTTGAGCGTACTTTAACCTTTGAGTACTTAGAATTTTTAGTCGCAAGAACAAGCAGATTTCTTCAGATATTAGATAAATCATTCTTTTTTGGATATTTATCTCTATTAGTATTAACTTTATATTTATCTAAGTGTACCAAAACGTTGGCTGGTGCTTTGTTTATTTGACCTTGTACTCTCTCTTGGATTTTGATGTAAACCACGACCAGTATACAACAAAGACAAAAACAGGAATTGCATAGAAATGAGAATATAGCAAACACTGGCATGTTCACGTAAAGACGTATAGAAAATGCACTTCAGAAGCTTGGGCTGTCCATTACAGGCTCCAACTTGTACACTAATCGTTGGACTACTATGTATACCAAATAAAAACAGAAAACTACTATGGATAGAAAAAATCGCATCTACAACTCGTGGTTGATTATTCGAAAACAAAAAACTCCATGTCCCTGTCGTCGGGAAATTTTCAAAATAGCTAGCACATATATGATATACTTTACATACTTGCATAGATTGATCATAATTGTTCACGATCGGACTTACCACGTGTCGTTAAAAAAGGAGAATGCGTGTAGGTGTTTATCAGAATCAGAAAATACGGAGCAAAGATGTAGGACCATAACCGTTACTCTTCATAGAAAAACCAATACTATTTTCAGAACTGAAAACTGATCCACACGAACACTTATGAACTGAACTTTTTTCTCTCTAAACTGAATACTTAAGTAAACAGAATGGAAAGTTTAAGTTGCACGTCCAGAGCATACTTCAATCAAAGGGGAACAACGAGGATTGAATTTTCTTTCCATATGCAATAAATCGGGTTTTCAGTCGAATTTGACAAGGCGTCGCATTTTTTATCCAAGAATCAACCAGTCGAACTAGTCTATGCATATCGCAAAAATGAATCACTCATACAACGACGCATTGCAAGCGGGAGACTATGAATTCATGCAAGACACTATGGTCTTCAGCAGAGCGAAAGCGGTGGTCTCATCTACACCGTCGTGATCAGTGTTCGTTCGACTCAGCTGGATATTCCGGGCAAAGAAAGGCGGCCCACCCGGAGTAGGAGCCTTGCTTTTAGAGCTTCATTTTGAAGTTCCTTCAGGGTTGTGAGTCGTAAAATTCCCGAGAGCCCCCGCTCCCCAAAAGTCTTTTATTTTCGTTTCGTGGTCACATCTCCATGATCAACATCTGCCTAAAAGTAAGAAGTTGAGACTAATTTTCTTAGTCACGTATTATAAATACATAGCGTAACCGTCAACATAGTAAAACGTGTACGTGCACGACGAGGACCAACGCAAGAACGCCATTATACGCAGAAGCGGCAATCATGCAAGCAGCGAGAGTACCAGGGTCCGATCTCGGTTACCTGATTCACGTGCCGCCACTCCCGACGCCAAGCGGGCAGCAAAGTGGGTTGCCGCTTGTCATCTTCTTTCACGGTGGAGGGTCCAGCGCAGATGACATCAAAGACAATCCTTGGCTCTTAGCTGAAGACCGCACCTCTCCTCCTGGGTTGATTCAGGCTGCATCGGCAAGAACATCAACCACGGCAACATTCGGTAGCGGCACTAGGAGGAAAGAGCAGACATCATCGTGGTTTTTAGCTGCGGAGGCGGTCGTTGTTTCACCTCAATGTCGGCATGGACACCAAGAAGACGATATCGGCTGGTGGGGTTTCTCTTACCCGGACGCAATCGCAAACACATTCGGGCTCTTAGACCACGTACTCAAAAGCCATCAAGTAATTGACCCTCACCGCGTATTCTTAACGGGGCTGAGTATGGGAGGTTCTGCAGTATGGGACACGGCGGCAGCAGCCTTATCAGGCTTTCAAGTCTTTGCAGACGACAGCGAGGAATCAAATTGCAGGAGCGGAAGGCAACGGGGTCAAGCGCAAGCGGATTCGGATGGTGAAGACGCAAAATGTGATACTACGAAGATGATGAGTTCGGCGGCAGACGAAATACTTGGCAAAAACGTAACACATCATCCCTATGCTAGTGGGAACACGTCATCGTTTGTCTTTGCAGGTCTAATTCCCATTTGTGGAAAGCCGGGCCGAGGACAGAAGACTGATAGTGCGAAGAATAGGGACGCGCAAAGAAAAGCAGAAATATTGATTCGTGGAACTAGTGCCGGCGGACCGATACCACAGTGGTTTTTTGTAGCAGAAGAAGACGACTTCGACGCTGACAAGTACAACGACGCTTGGCTACAAATAGTACAAGATAAAATCAAGGGCAACGGCAATGCTGCCAGTTCAAGTTGTTCATCAACCACGTTACAATCCAGATCTACCAATAAAGCAAGTGAGAAAGATGATATCAAGACAATGAAGCCGTATTCGACCACTAGACGTGATGCAACATCTCCACAAATAGACGACGCTACCCCAGAAACACGTGGTGTTCCGCAAGATGTCTTGGAGACAACCTGGTACAATTCCAACAGGGCAACAGCTGATGGAAAAGCTCTCCCACTTATCCGGTACACGAGGTACCATCGAAAACATGGATACAGGCATGGCAGCTGGGTTCCAGCATATCAAGACACACGTCTACTAGATTTCATACTTGGCCATCGAGCGCCACCAGGTTCAAACGCAAATTGGACAACGGCATTGATGTACGAAAACGCAACGAAAAGACCAACAAAAAAAGTATCGTTTCTGTTGCGATGAACAGCTTCTACTACTTCTTTTCCTGCGGTTGTATGCCTTTTTCAGAACTGTTTAGCGCAGATGATCAGAATCGAGAACCAGTACCAGAAGGGTATCTTCAGCTTGGGTGGAAACGTAGTGTGTGGATCTTGGTTCTAGTGGAGCGCAAATATTATATGTGTGACTTAATCATAGACTCTACTTGTAACAACTACTTCTAGATGGAGTGAGAAAAACTCTGCTCTTCTGATGTCTGTGAGTGTCAATGAAGTCTTTCGCTATTTCGTGTTGCAGTGTTGAGTGATCCATCGGAGTGTGACTGAGAGCTTGTAAAGTAATTCATGATCAGCCTGTTCTTGTTGAGTCTGTTTTCATCTCCGAGTATCAGTCGTCTCTCGTGTTCTTGACAGTGCTAGTTGAGGGTGTGATGATCTCACTTGATCGAGCATGGCCATTGATTTTAGAGCTTCAACTGGCAGTCCTCTGAGTAGATTTCAATTCTTGTTATTCTTTATCTCCTTTAGCATTCAGGTTCCTGAGATGAACCAATCCATATTAGTGACACCCGTCCCTCCTCTGTGTCCCATCATGATTTCTTTTTCAACACTTGTTTGATGTCATCAATTTCAATCCTTCCGTCATAGTCTTTGTTCCTTCTATGATCATCTAGGTAGTCATGGAGGAGCCTCGAACCCGGTCATCGGAGTTCACCTGAAGACAAGGACCACATTATCTTGTACATTATAATATTTTTTAGCATGTATGTTGCTTGTCAAGTTCACGCTGTTACCTCAAATAGTGCGTACTGTTATTTTTTAGCATTCGCTGGGACAGGGGCGTGACTTCCTGAATTATTTAACGAGGGATAACTATAACAGCGAGCAAGTCGTGTGGACTGGATTCTTTTCCATCCAGAACAGCTACATGTACATGCTTGTGCGCATTATTTATATTCTTTCTTCGGATTAAGTTGTCTTTCCCGTGTTCTACTACTACTTCTACCTCCTTCTACGTTATTTCCATCTGAAGAATATTAGTAACTGTTGTGGTTTATATCCGTTGTCCTTCGTGTCTAATTTGAGACTGTATCTCGATTCAATCAGTAGAAACAAGTAGTACATCAATGCTCTTCTTCTACTTCTTCTAGTGCTCGGCCATCCATGGTGAGCAAGGCATACTAGAATCCGAGGAATTAATCAAGGCAGTAATCTTCGACGATGGAAAAGTGAAACTGAAATAGAAATACATTACAAATTAGTTTTAATTTGTCGATCATCGTCAAAATGGCACCACCGTTCCTGCAGATGATGTTGATGGCACCACTGGCACTGCCCTTTCCAGAGTGACATCTTCTTCTAGAAACTGTTTGACAATCACGGTGCGCCCGCTTCCATTTGGACCCATAGTTGTGTTGACGGCCACGATCCGGTGCAGGAGGCATGGTGAGTGGTGGAGTTGGTGATCGGGAAGGAGGCCTGGAGGCCCCAGCAGTAGCGGAACCGAATATGCTTATTAACATAGTTGTAGAACAAGATCCTCCAGGTGGAGGCCTCATCAAAGAGGAGCCTGCTTCGTCTGGTGACGTACAAAATGATCCTGCAATAATCGCAATTGTATCTTCCAAGTCAGCAGTTGACGTTGCACCAGATGATGCCAAGCCAGGAAAAGACGTTGCACCACCAAGTACATCGCCAACTACCGCAGCTACTCCCGGAGAAGCTCCTCCTCCTGCCAACAATGGTGATGGGACTGCAACAAGTAAAATAAAGGACACTTCTGCACCTGGAGCTACACCAAGGAAGGATGAAATCCAAGATAACAAGGATCACCTGCTGCCGCCAGTGTCGCTGTTGGAAGCACTCGATCCCGACGACACGATCAAACGACGCATTCAGCAGCAGGACAAGCGTATGGATCAGATCCGGCGGCAAAAAACCGGTGTCTCCAGCCGCGCCCAGATCGTCGCCAAGCCCGACGACGAGCGGGCGAGTCTCATTCGTGCTCGTTTTGGCGAACGCGCAGTCCAAATCCGCAATCAGATGGCGGCAGTCTTGAATTCACAAAAATTTGACATGGCAGTTGGTTTGGTCATCATCCTGAATAGCGTTACCATAGGATGGGAAAGTCAGGCGTCAGTGAGCGGCATGGAGAGCATTGCCGCGTTCGCGGTCGTGGAGCACATATTCTTGGCGATTTACTGTATCGAGATTATTCTCCGGGTATGCGTCTTTGGAGCGCGCTGCATCATCGACAGTGGGTGGGTCTGTTTTGATTTCGTCCTGGTCGTGGTCGGAGTTCTCAGTAGTTGGATCTTGCCTCTAGTATTCACTGCTGGAGCGGACGAGTTGCAGACGATTCTAGTGCTGCGTGTGTTGCGCTTACTGCGCTTAGCGCGCGCGGTGCGACTGCTCGTCGCTTTTCGCACACTCTGGATGCTCGTTCGGGGCCTGCTGACCAGCATGGACACCATCCTCTATACCTTTTTCTTGATCTTTCTCGCCGTTTACCTGGCGGCAGTGCTCGGGGTGGAGCTGATTACCAAAAATCGGTCAAGCTACACCGGAGAACCGGAGCTCCTCGCAATTATTGATGACAAATTCAAAGACGTCTTCAGCACAATGCTCACTCTGATGACATTCGTCACATTGGACAGCATCGGCGGCATCTATATTCCGCTTATCAAGTTCCAGCCCGGCCTCTTCCTCTATTTCATAAGTATCTTCTAAAAACTTTACTTCTTGCATAAGTACCTTATTGCGTTCTTCACCTCTACTCAATCTCAAAATCGTACTTGATGTTGTTGTAGTCGTAGAGGTAGATGTGCTGCAGTTCACAATGAGTTAAGATTTACCTCTCTCAAAAAGGTGGCTGTACTACTGGTACGAGTTTTCTGATTTTTATTGTAAGTCATTGTGAAAGTAGATAAAATAGTGATCAAGCTCGTTTTTTTCGATTCGCACGTCTCTCCACTTTCCACCACAGGTTTCTTGTTGATCGTGTCAGTAGCGTTGATGAACTTGGTGACGGCAGTGCTAGTGCAGAGCGCCATCGAGGAAAGTGAGAACGACAAGGAGGTGAACGCCGCATACCAAAAACAGCAACTAGCTGCTTTGATGCCAGAAGTGAGGAGAATCTTCAAGCAGCTCGACGAAGACGGCTCCGGCGACATCTCGAAGCAGGAAGTCGTTCGCGGTCTAGCAAACAACGCTCAGCTGAAGATGGACCTGGAGTTCTTCCTTGGCAATCACGACCCAATCGATCTGTTTGAGATGCTGGATGTGGATGGTGGGGGTGTGATTGCTATCGACGAATTCTGCGACGCACTGCTTTCGCGGGTCACGAGTAGTGCACCGATAGAGCTGACCCGAGTGCTCAAACTGGTTACGCAGATTAAGGCGGACCTGCAAGACCACGTTCGCAGGGCATCCTTTCAAGATGCGGTAGGCGCCATAATGCATGGAACGACGACAGGTGGGAAAGATCATAGTCCACTACAATCATTACGGCCATAATGTTTGACCAGGTCGTAGAACAAGAACAAGTCTTTTACTAAATTTATAGCATTAGCAATGAGTAGTTGGTTTTATCTACTATTTGTTGCGGCGTCACTTGTTGAAGAGTAAGAATTGCTTCAAAGGAAAGTGAGTTGTATCACCTGTTGTAGTGATTGCATCTACTTCTCTAATCTGTACACCGGGTAGCCCCAGCATGTTCAACGGCGTCCTGCTCCAATTTCCCAACAGGCAGAGTAACTCTCTAACAGCTATCAAGGGAAACAGAGCACGAGAAGTACCGCCAGAACAGGAAACACAGGAGACGCCTTTGCCACGGACTAGTAACAGATTATCAACGGTCCAGGTTACAGATGACACGAGGATGACAGCATCGATCCTACCTTCGGTTCTACCACTCTTCGATAGAAGCACAGCGGCTGGAAAAGTAGAAGACGGAGCTAACACCAAGGTGAAAAGTGGCAACACCAAAGTCGAAGCACTACAAGAGTACAGCGGGGGAGGCATAGCAGGATTAGACACGAGGTTAGCAGCGGTAGAGGCCCGTTTGGGACGGATGGAAGCCTTGCTTGAAAAAGCACTAGCCCCGCGGCAAGCGTAATCCTTGGTGTTGGTTGTGACGAACAATATATTTATAATGAAAATGATAATCCCCATCCCCACCCTGAGAAGACGAATTCTTTGGAAAGTCCGCGTCCCTTGGACTACCACAGCACCGTCACGAGCAGAATCAGTACGGTAATAGGAAGTACAAAGAGCAACATTGGTGCTCATAGCTAGGAAGTTCTGAGAACTCGCGCTAGATTTTCTACAAGGCAGGCCACGCCCCTGTCTTCTCTTAGAATTCGTAAGTCCGGGCTACGGCCCCGATTCCAGCCCCGTAAGTATATGCTGGTGGACTTGTAGACAAGTTAGTAGGCCAAAAAAAAAGATGCAATTGACCTTAATGACAGATGATGGCCGTTGACGTCATAGCCAATCGTGAAGACGTTAGAACTGGAAGGGATGACTAGGTAGTTGTTCCCTGATAATATATGTTACAAGAATTATGGTCGGAAGCCTGGAAATTTTCGAAGCGAATACCAAGCACTCAATGACAATGGGTGTTTCGACCATATTGGCAGACCCGAACCCGATGAAATTACGACCTAGTATCGTAATCCACGTGTGCAAGAGCAAGCTGCAGTAATCTTCATGAATGCTTCCACTTGTTCGACTAGTACAACATCATGTAGTTCTTCATCGGAAGCCACAGCATTATCTTCATACATCTGCACTGAACTTTGTGCGAGATTGATTGTATTGTGTTGTATAACCTGGGTGAACTTTTTGCAGGAAATAATTATGAAGTTCTGAACTTATAACCTACCTCCAGCTCCAGGTGTGGCCAAGAATAATGGAAGTTCATCTGCATTCTTAGACGTTTACTTCTTGTGGTGTATGAGTGAGGCGTCAACGGTGCGAGGAGGTAAACGAGACCAAACAAGCACAGTGAGCGTTGAGAAAGAAAACTTTGGCCGGCAACATCACTAGTTGCAGAGCAGAATCAGTCATCGTGATCGAACAAGTAAATCTGTTTCATTGCTGAAAGGACAATGGATCGTGTCAGTCTTTGCTTTGGTGAGAGGTAGATGTGCTCAACAGAAGCTCAGGACAATGGATCGTGTCAGTCTTTGCTTTGGTGAGAGGTAGATGTGCTCAACAGAAGCAACCTCTGTTCTACATGAGATAAGAGCGAACGCGGTATCGTGAATTAGACTCTGTTCTGAGACTGGTGAGACGAGATGCAACATCTGACTCTTCAAGACTGATTGACAGAAAGAGTTGACCATCCATTCTTGACTGGCAGCTCCTTACCGATCTTAGCGTGATATTGAAACTACACATTGATATTGAAGATGCACCTTTATCCTTGTTCAATCATTTTTCAAAAACCTCTCAGACAGTCTCAGTCAGAAGTTTTGTGATTATCGTCCCATTGGTATTCACATTCTCCCTGGTGTCGAATACATAGAAGAAGGAGACTGACGAACATCAATCATGTATTGTTCACATTTGATTTTACTATGCATTCAATAGATTTACTCACCTTCCTAGGACTAAGTACGACTAGGACTAATACAAAATTCTTGTCAATGTGAAATCATTTAAGTTTGTAGGTAGCTGGAATGTAATAAATATGACTGACTCTGTCTTTGACCGCATCATATTGTTCTAGAAAATTCGTGTGAAGCGAACGCGGAGAAGCCACCCTCGTTATGGAGGGTGGACATGTAGTCTCGCGTTGTAATAAGGGGCTCCTCATCTTGGTACCAAGTGCTTGTTCTTGCGCATTGACTCCGTGTCCTTCGCATGATTGAAGATTAGAACTAGATTGTGGCTTTCTTTTGTATTCATCCTCCACGCTTTATTCACTGCATATGACTTTCTATTTTTCTCGTGAATGTATGTGTATTTTTGTGGGATCGAGAATATATCCATCTTCATCGAGCAGGAGCAGGTCGTTCATTCAGATTATAAATAATCGCGAGTGTCGAAGCACCGCCTTTTAGCGCTTCGATGATTTACAGATACAGTTTCTATCACCGCCTAATTTCATATTCAGTAGTCCACATCCTCACGCTCAACTTCCCCTTGTGAAGGCGACGTTAAACTATTGTTGAATTTATTACAACTGATGCATTTTCTTCGTCTTCTACTTGTACTTCTTACTTGTTGATCAATCTTTCTTCAAACTTCCGTGCGGTGTCCGCTGGACTTACGGTTAGTACAGCTAGTACTAGGCTCACAGAGCAGAAGATGTCGCAGGAGGGAGCTATGCCGCCAACCCTCTCGGGGGCGCGGTCGACTACTACCAGCATCGGTGGTAACAGCATCGGTGCTACCCGGCCGCGCAATCGCACGCTGACCCGGTCGCAGACTTTGGCGCGACAAAAGAATGACCTGCGGGCGCATGCCAATCGGAAGATGGAGGTAGGGCGTCTGGCCTTTGAGGATGCCAAATACCACTTCACCCAGGCGGAGAAGCTGGAGTTATTCGTGGACAAGGGCGGCCAGGGCCAGTCCGAACTGCTCCACAAGCTGGACCTTTACTTTGGGATTCTCATTTGCCTGAACATGCTCATCCTGGGAATCGAAACGGACCACGGAGGCGCGTTTCCACCGGGCCCGCAGTCCCCTTTCTGGTGGACGGAGTCCGTCATTCTCGCGCTCTTTCTCTGCGAGTTCTACTGTCGCTTGCGCATTGAGCCCTTTCCCCGAGTCCGCACGATATACGCTACATCCTTGCCCCCAGAAGTTAACTTCGAGGAAAATAATGCGCGTTTTCGCGGTGGCGGCCTCGGTGGCAATGATTCGGATGAGGACGTCGATGACGACGATGAATCGGCGGACGACTCCGACAGTGAACGAGCAAAGTCTGGCGCGCCAGCCATCATTAGCAGAAAGGACGGGCAGAAGGAGGACGACAAGGCTACGAGTGAACAAAATGATTCTGCTGCCATATCAGCCAATGTGGAGGATGGGAGGAGCGTCGGAACGAAAGCAGTACCGCCACCAATTACTATTCCGGATTGTGGTCCAGCGGAGGGTATTAGTGAGATGAAGCTAATCGATCTACAGATCGAGGTAGCGCAACTGGAAAGTACTTCTACTTGTGTAGAGTCTACGCCTGCAGTAGATTCATTGAACGCAGATAAGAGAGACGGAGATGACAAGTGCAACAAAGGCGAAAGTGGTAAAGCCATCGAGGGCGCGAGCAACAGAAGGGAGAAGGCTGCCAAAAGAAAAGCACGAAAAGAGGAGAAACGGAAGGAAAAGATTAAGCGTATTCTTGCGAAAGGTGGTGACGACGATGACGACGACGACCCGCTGCAAGCACACCCGTCCATGACACCGCTAGAGGTTCTCATGATGCGCCAAAATGCGGCGGGTTTGGATGTGGGCGACGAGCCGGATTCCGAGAACAACTTTACTGCGACCGACGTGATTAAAATCGAAAGCGAAGGTTGCTGTATGGGTATTCTGGAATGGTTTATATTGTACTTCCAAACGCGCCAGTGGGTTCAGATCACGTGGCTGGGTCTCGATTTCATAGTGATTGTGGCTTCCGCCATCGACGTGTGGGGCGTGCAACTGATGTCGGGGGACGACTTCGGAAACGTCTCCGCCCTCCGCGTACTCCGGTTGCTCCGCGTGTTGCGATCCATCAAACTGATTCGCTACTTCCGTGACCTGTGGCTCCTGGTGCACGGACTGGGGCGCGCCTTGTGCAGCATTTTCTGGGTGATGATGCTGCTCGGGCTGGTGATCTATGTGTGCGCTTTGTTTCTTACCTCGCAGGTGCAGAACAATGACTTCTACCTCGTGGGACCAGACGGCACCGGTCCCCCGCACCCGGATCCGCGGTACGAAAACGTCCGGCAATACTTCTCCACAGTGCTGCACTCCATGATGACGTTGTTCCAGATCGTGACCCTGGAGAACTGGCCTGACATTGTGCGCACCATGATGGAGGAACAGGAGGCGTACGGCCTCTTCTTCGCCTTGTTCATCGTCACCACCAACTTTATGATGATGTCCCTGTTCATCGGTGTCCTCGTGGACAACCTCACGAGTGCCACGGAGACGGCGGACCTGCAGCTCATCCAGCAGATCCGCGACCAGCAGGAGTCCCTGCGCGACGAGCTGACCGAGGTGTTCTTCCTCTGTGACGCTGACGGAAGCGGGCAGGTCTCGCTGGCGGAGTTCAAGGAGACCATGATGATCGACGAGCAGATGCGACACAAAGTGCTGAAAAACTTGAACATGTCAACCGAAGGAGAAATCGAGACCCTCTTCGAGACGCTGGATGGTGACGGAGACGGAATTTTAGAAAAAGACGAATTCGTGGACGGCATTCTGAAGACGCGCGAGTCTGAAGTCGGCTGTCTCATGCTGCAAATGCAGAATCGTATCCTGCGCGAACTGAAGCACGCGCTCAATCACGGCCTGTCGAAATCCAAGGCCCTCAAAAAAAGTAAAGCGCCGGAAGACAGGCAGGAGTCCTCTGACCTCGACATGGCTGGGCGGAAAATGAAAAAAGGGGCGTGGGGGAAACAGCAAAAACAGCAATTATGGAGAGGTAGTAAGCAACTGTCACTGTTCGATCTGGACGCCCATGCTAATTCCTCCCCTAAGCCAATGTTCTATTCCGCCGACAGTGCCTGGACAGCAAAGAAAACCTGCGCCGTTTGTGGACGAGGAGATGAGACGGGAGACAATCAGAGCGAGTCTAGAGGCCCCGGTGGAGGTGGAGCAAAGAATAAGAGCAAAAATATGATGAGAGCGGACAACTTCGCTGCAGCCGAGGGGGAGGCAAACCAGGGAATAATGTTGGAGGAGCGTCTAGCCCACATGAGCAACCTTCCAAGCAACTACTCCTCCACGACAGCGGCTACAGCCACAGCCGCGTCCGTCTGCGTGCAAGCGAACAAAAAGGGGAACAAAACGCAACCACGCAACGAAGGTGGACCCGCGATCGCAGGGCTAGCCAGCGGCGGCCCGCCGCGCTCAGAAGGGCTGCTAGCCGCGGATGGAACTTCTAGCAGTCGAAGCAAGACCACGTCGACAATCGCCGCATTTGACACACTCACCAGTTCTCCGAGCGTGATGAACCTGAGTGGCGCTACGGCCTCAACGTCGTCTCCGGTTCCTCTCGAAAAGGTACTAGAGCAGACATCAGCAACGGGAACTAGCAACAGCAACTCCTCCGCTGCTGGGCAGAACAGCTACCTGCGGGAGGAGCTAGCTGCACGAGCAGCTCCTGGTAGTACACAAGCGAATGAGCAAAACTCCCATGTGGCACGCCCGCCGACATCAGGAAGTGGCGCCAGCAGCGGAAGCGTTTTCAGCACATTTCGCGGCTTATCTTCCCTATTCGGAGGCGGAGGCTCGACGGCAGGCGCAATATGTAGTGTAGAGCAGACGGCAGACGCCGCCGCTTCAAATTTGATACCTTGCGCTGGTGCACCAAACCAGACATACGTCGGTGCATCTTCTGCTCCTGTTTCTTCACTACCTGCCACGTTCCACTTTGCAAGCAGACCGGGTGACGAGGAAGATCCGATGTCTTTCAATGTCAACAGCGCGGAGGCGGAACATCACGCAGCCGCCTATAGCAGAAGTCTGTCGTCCACCTCGAGTCAGAGCACGAGCAATGTTCCCTCACATGCCGTCTCGAGGTGTGCAACACCAGAGAATGGCCTGGTAGGCATCGAGGAAACCGGAGACGACGAAGCAGCATCTTCATCTAGTGCCGCAGCCGCGAATCCTGTTCCAGGATGGCCATGGAGCAGCTCCGCAAGCGAAGCAAGTGCTTCTCCTGCGGTCAGGGCATCCACACGGGAGTCCTCCTTTTCATCGTCCTCGTGCCTACTTACTGGCGCAGCACCTGGCTATGCCGGAAACAGCCCTAACTCTAGCAGCAATATGCTTGCTGTTGCTGCTGGGCCAAGCAGAATGTCCGATGGGGGAGTTGTCATACGCAACGCGAGCGGACAGGAAACCGTGCTCACACCCGCAGACGTTTACAACATTGTTCTTGCAGCGATGCAGGGACAACAAGACGCACGAGGAGGAGCTATACCGCCACAAACCAGCGATCACAGTCGATCATGCTAGGGCGCGCCAGGCGATGCTGATGTTCGTAAATCTACTTGCTGCAGGAGTTGGAGGTCAACTTCAAAGTCAAATACTGTAAAGTAATGGAAACAAGAAAGATGCCCCATCACCGCTCCTCTACCTTGAAGAGAGTGGAGTAGCACGCAAAATATCGATATCCTTATCGAATCCTTTTCTTCTCTCGCAATTCTAGATATTCATACTTCTTCTTGCTTATCTCAAATTCTTATCCCAAAAAATAAAACATGTACTGAAACAACAACAAGCTCAGCCTGTAGCTGACGTGACCAATATGAATGACAAAAAATGTCATCGTTGCACTTTCTTCATTCAAGTACTTACTTACTTTTTGTAGACTTGGTCAATGGTCATGAGTAATCAATTACTAATTACCGTTAATGCATAAGAATCAGATATGAACATACTCTATTTCTACGCCCTATGTATTTCTTCTCGTCGTACGAAAATTACTTTAAGGCGGTCCACGGGGTCCAAAGTGAAGACGCAGATAGCTATACCTTCTTATTCTGATTGATTCATTGATGCAGTCTAATATTGATACTTGAAGAACTTCTACTGTCTTCTACCAGAGTTTTTTTATGCTCCTCATTACAATTGATGGAAAATCCACCCTCACAACTTCATTCTCATCTAGTTCCACCCATCTTTTCCTCCAATCTTAAACAGGACAAATGTAAGTAGTATAGATATGTCATACAAGAATTTAGCATGGAGGAACGAAATGTTGCACAAAAACAATTATCTTGTTTCGCTGACTAGTTATATATCAGACACCACGAGGAGACGTAGATAGATGTGCGAGAAGAAGACAAGGCGACCCTCTGAGAGTGGCTACAACCCTCTCCCGAGAGCAGCTTTCGACGTAAGCAGAAGGCATCAACTCTTCAGCAGCCCACTTTTCTTCTTGTCGCCTCCTGGCATATGCATATTTTAGATATACTTTCTTGCCAATTTGCCCGTCACTTGGCCAGGCCTACGACGAGTACTAGTTGTGGAACATTAGTGCGCAGGAAGTAAGCGACACCGACAGGCCGACGAAGACTCACCCGAGGATAAATAGCAGCAGCTTGGTAAAAAATCTTCGCAAGAAGACGCCACAAAGAAATGCACCCGCCGCGGGATGGAACAGCTGCCGTAAACACTTTGTCATTGACCGTTTATAGATTTTCCGACCAATAAATGAAGGATGCGCTGATATGATAAAAGTCGTGTTTAATGAACGCTGCAACCGCTGTCCCTGCGAGTTTTATCAATATTTTCCTGATCCTGACGACAAATGAAAAAGCGAGAATGCAGCGTGTTGCCGATGCTTGCGCAGCAGAAAAGAAAGTAAAAACCATTATCAGTATTCCTCCCGAGAGCAGAGTCAGTGAATGTGGCGCCACGTTGTGGCTGACTATTCTATGCTGGAAGAACAGCGCCACGACGTATTCCGCAAAGCACGAACTCCGTGTCCAACACAACAAACTTATTATGGCATACACATCGTTACGCTTGACGACCACGACAATTTTATTTCATCTCGAAGCCTGGTAGCGATCAATTGTGATTGTGCCGAGGACAGTGGTGGCAACACTTGCAGTGCTCGCATGTTGGTGGATTTCTTGACAAGTGGAAGATTTCAATTTTTCTAGTACACACACTAGTCCTCGTGGTGTCCACGAACTCATCCAAGGTCCACGTCCAACAAGATGCTACAAATGTCCTAGATGCATGATCCCTGAGGAGTACAAGCTATTCCGCAGCTCCTTCTTTTCAGCGTCACTCATGTTCTCGAGATGTTCATCCAAAAACCTCTGGGTCGCGACGAGCGCAATAACGGAAACCAAAACGACCAAAGTTAGAGCGCCCCAGCAGAAGAAGAAAATCCTCAACAAATGCACACATTTTTGAACTTGAAAACAATTATAAAGGAAATAAAAAAGAAAGACAAAGAACAACTTATTAGATACAACTATTTTCGAGGTTGAAGACGAGGACCCAACGCATTATGGCAGAGTTACAGTTATTGCAGCCAACTATTTTATACTCCTCGAAGAGAATGAATCTAGAGCTCTCAACACCAGGAGCCGTAACAAGATTGCAAGCACAAGTATGCCCTCTTCTTGGCGGTCTTTCAGGCCTATAGTCCGCCACAATTTTCCGCGCCATGTGTGAGGCGGTGGCCGCCATCGAAGCACAGGATCTCTCTGCCGTTGTTCCCCTGAAGGAGGTCGCATCTCCTCAGCTCCCCATATACTGGTGGTTGTAGGATTATATGGAAATCGTGCTCCTGGGTCTTTGAACATTTTTTAAACGTTACTAGGTAGCGGTGGCTCTACTAGAAGCTCTTATAATGGACTGCACAACCCAGTCCTCAGCTAGCCCAAAACGAACAACAGGCTTATCTGCGTACCAGCACAACTTGGGCTACACCAACTACTCAAGTCGACCTAGTCCAGTAGAGAATTCTTTCAACTCTTGAATCTCACTCGCACCTCAGAAAAGAACCTCGCAGTTGCAGTTCCAAACTGACTGACTTTGCTGTTCCTCGTACCTAAAACATGCTGAGAGATCACTGTCCGAACGCTTCTCATAACTTTGGTGATAACCAAATGGAAATATTAGAGGTGAGACGATTGCTACACCTTTTCCTGATCTCGTGCTTTGCCTCGTCGATCATGATGCGAATCTAACCAACAACATAAGTACTTACAAGGTCTCTGCGCGTAGACGTTCGCAATTACGGATGATGCACAACTCCAACTGCAACTCTAACGTGATCATGAAGGCTCCCCGATCATCATGATCATGGAAAATGGGTGTAAGAAAGTACAGTACTGTTAAGTACTACCTAGTAGTACATCATCTATCTCTTCTATGCAAATGCTCTTCTTGGATGATTGGAGAAGTTGCAGGTCCACTGCATTAGAAATGGCAGATGATGTTCCAGATGAGCCAGAAGAGACCGCCAGCAAGCAGTATGCTACGTTCTTTGACGCTAGCGATGTAGTAGCGGCATCCGCCAAGAAGGACGATGACTGCCGTTTTCAGCTGCCGGTTGACATTGTCCTCGCGCTCAATCGCTTGAAGCATGAGGGATGTTGCTGAACCAGCGACGAAGCCCGCGACACAGCCGTGGAGATTCGCTATTTTCCTCTCACGCGTCTTCAGCAATTCGCGGCTTTGACTCCAGAAAGGAAGCGCCGCCCACATCAAGAGCAAACCGGGTAAAGCAACGCACCAGGCACCATAGAATGAAGATTCAGAGCAGCAGAGAAGATAATACATATTTTGCATGCCTGCTACAAAATGATGATCGATTTTTCACTGGTGTAGTGACAGCACCTATCCACGCAATAGAGAAAATCAAAATCTGGAAGTAATACACATGACTGTTTCATAAGACGAGACCTTTTACAACGGCGGAGAGCAAGTTATTTTTTGCTTTGTACTGCACATAGCTTCTCGCGAACGCTGCCGCATTTACTGCCAGCAATCGTGAAGAAGCACTTGGAAGTAGCCTTGAGGTGACCAGACCCAGCAAAAAGATGTTTCGTTTAGACGTGGTAGAGGATTTGATTATACAAACTTGTATTGTTCTTTGAGATTGAGAAAATAAAGACTCAACTAGGTTCATACATAGGTCCTGCTCATTTCCTTATGCTCACCGCATTTGATGAACTATTTGTAACTCGTCACGTCAAGGTAAACATCATGTTCAGCCAGTTTGTGGGTCTGTAGTACTTAACATCAAACCTCACTTTTTAAAGTCTTTGATTCATCGCAAGCACAACTAGAACAGCAAGTACTCGGACGATGAAGCTTAAGTTTCGGGACAGCTCTTTCGCACAAGAGTATCGGCAGCGTCTCAATCCATTCACCACTTGCAAACAGCACCACGCCGCTCCGCAGGTAGCTACCGCAATCTGCCAGGTCAGTGGTCAGCGAGAGCAACCAAGATGAGGCAAATAGAACTTCAAATTAGAAAAAGCGGCAAAGTCATTTACTAAAAGACGATGTATTTTTTCTGCTTGATATGTAGTTGAGTTTCAATCTATTGACGATCAATTTCGATGACAGAGACAGTAAGTATTCTAGTACTAATTCTTGACTATGTCTGAGTTGTACAACTACTTCTAGCACGGACTGACGTTATATTTCTCAAGATGCTAGTACTTCAACCATGCATCATTTCAAATGCATTCTTGTGCCGATGCAGAGACATCAGAGCCCAGTTGCAGTTTCTCCCTCCTGATGTTTCGTCCTAAATGAAGAATCCGAAGAGTACGTATCCCGTTTCTTCCTTGTACGAAACTAGATAATCGCGATCTGCGTCTAGGAGTCCGGCGCTTTGACTGTCATCACTACTCTCTGCGCCACGCTGTACAGAGATCAACGTGGGTGGCGCTCCACCTTGATCGCGGTAGAGGGAAATGTACCCAGCATCGTCCGAATCTTCGTGCATCAGTGAATTAGAGGTGCTATTCAAATTCATCTTGTTTGATTACGTACAAACTTTGCTGAGTGTGGTAGTTTCCTCTTAGTCATATCCTTGAAATGCTTACCAACTAGAATATTTCTAGTAGGTACTAGGACTAGATCTAGAAGGATGAAAGGTTTGATGACCAGATCGAGAAAATGTAGCCATAGGCAGAGGCGAGCCCTGTGTCCTAGACTGTTGCTGCCCGCGTCTGCTACTGCTGGCTTCACCGAACATGGAACCTGCGCGTACTCCGGGAGAATGTCTACTAGTTGTCTTCATGACAACGGACTCAGACTCACTGTAACTGTTTCATAAGCTTTGTAAACTTTTACTTTTTTCCCTCATAATGAAGACAGAAGTTGCATTCCTGATGAACAAAAAATTAGGTAAAAATTCTATACGTAGTACTCCTTGCAACACGACCCTGGTCAGAGTAGCGACTTGCCTCACTCGACGCGCCGTCTGCGCCTGTGTAGCCTTCTCGCCAGCCTATCCTAGATTCGAGCCAAGCGAGGAAATCTGTGAAGAATACAATCGATAAAACAAAGGGTACCGCGAGGAAACGCAAAATGTATATCTGCTCAGACACTAGCAGAATAGCCACGAAACCCAGAACCCACGCTATCTTCTGTTGTTAGACCTACCATAAATCCATCTTCAGCAGCATCCTCGTGCCCCTTTTCCCTTTAAAAACGGGACCAGGATGCATGTAGAGATGGTTGGATTTCTTGTAGCCTTAATGTTGGCGGTCCCTGGAGAAGGCCAGGGTCAGTTTCGTCGCTTTCTCGAGCGCGATACCCGTGAAACAAACGAAACTGCCATGCGCAGCCACGCTAAAGTAGTAGTCCCCGCTTGGGTCATCCTCATGGTGCTCCTCTTCGTCCCGTCCTCGTGAAGAGTCCCCGCTGCTCCTTGTTGCTGCTCCCCGTTCTGCAGCCCCTCTAATATGTTGCTCTCCTCGAATTGGAAGTTCTTCGTTTTTCACTATCATCTCACCCTCTGACGCTGACCCTACTGGACTGCTAGAAGTCTTATCGTTGTGCTGTCGGAGGTGTCCTAGATCACCTGTTGTGCTAGGTATTTCTTTTGGGAAATCCTCGAGGTTGCTTGGCACCATCCCCACGACCGGCTTTTGGACTTGGACGTCAGCACCAGTAGAATTGGCCTTGGCCGCTAGGTATACTCCTGAAGGTGTCGGTTTTGCAGACGTGGTCTGATTCTCGCCCTTCGCAATAGTACCGTTGAAAAGATTCCCACCTGCATGAATCAAGAATAGGGCCATCGCGTTCGCGACTGTGCTCGAGCAGTTGGCTACTGTAGTACTACTAGGCGAGACTTCACCGAAAAAGCCTGCTCCTGTACTGGGTGGATTTGTGTTGTTTGTACTAGCAGTCTGGTGGAACTGGTACTGGTCTGCATTTGTTGGTTGTACAACCAAATAGTGGTCGTTAACATGCGGACCTAGGAGCAGTGTATGCTCTCGACTTGCTTGCTCTTGCGCCACCATGGAAATCGGTGACGTCCTTCTCAAATTCTCATCCGAGAAAGCGAGATGACCCAAGGCGCTCGTTTTAGAGCTTGCACTTACCAAGAACGACCAATAGCACTTTTCTTCGTCGTTGAAATCACAATAAAGACAACAAACTACTTCGCTTGATGTCACTATGCTTTTTCAAGACATAGTTTGTTTCACATGATGCTCGACGTCTCCTCTACTAACAAGGAAAAAGTAGTAATTGTACCTAACCTACCAGTAGTTTGTCCAGTGCAAAATATAATACGGATACATAGAAATACATCCTCAGTGAGTAAGATTTCCGCCACCAGTTTGGAAATATGATGCATCTTCTAGTTCTGTCTTGTTCACGATCAAGAACCTAACTGTATAACTCGGCCCTCCTCGAAAAAGCTTGTTATTCTCCAACGGAAAGACTAGCACAGAGCTGAGGAGAGCACCTACGAAAGCCGAAAGCACTGCACCGGGAACGATGAGAAGCATCGCAGATAGCAAAGCTCCATCATTAGAATCGTTAGGTGGCACATGATGATCATCAACAATCAAATGCAATAAATCTAAATGCCACTTTCGTAATCGAAATGCGTCACGAACATCAAATTAATAACAATATCAATAAGTTGTTTTGACTTGCTACTCAATTGTACCTGCAGCGAGGTTGTCTCATTATCAACACCGAAGGAGAAAGATAAGAAGGACGCAGAAAGTTTCATTCTATTTTCAGCGTGGTAGAGAATTATGGGGTACTTTATTTGTCGGGATCTCCTCCTGGCTGTGTCTGTTAGTTTAGTCGTTGTACTTAGTTTTATAGCAATGTATGTGTGAAAAGCCCTTTAAACCCCATAGCATATCAAGAAGACCGCTATGAACAGCTGCGACTGACGTGCAAAGCTGGACCATGGTTAGACCAGGAAGCGCATGGGCTAAATGCAGGAGCTCCCGGATCTGACTCTGGCGCAGCCATCCCTCTTTCCGGACAGATATTTAGACCTTACCCCGAGCCCAATCTCCTGAGAACAAGAAACTACAGCGAGCTTGGAGGTAGTACTAATTTCATCTATTCACAACACTCTTGTTCCAAGAGCGTGATCATGCTTCTGAGTGAACATATCCATATGTAATGTGAAACGAGGGCCCGATGTAGATGGATTTTTTTCGTAGAGTTACTATACGACGATCTCGGAATAACCCTGCCCCTGCCCTGCTTCTGAAAATAATCTTGTTTGCTTTAGATGGACATCAAACACGTATCCATGCATGCGGGGAAGCCTTAAAATATGTCCACGATACGATTCGGAGATAAGCGACTCCCATGCATTCCGAGGAACGACGCAGGTGAAGTAGATGCTGTTGCTGCCCTAGTACTTCCATTATGGATATCGGAAGAAATTGAGGGCCCTGCGGCTGCGCCTAGAGCGAATGTTGAAACGATCCACAATCCATCCCCTCCATGCATACTCCTTGATTTCTTCTAGTGCTATTTTGTCAAGTTTAAGAACTTCTTTATCGTACTGAGTGACTTATTTTTTGAGGCTTTCAATTTGTCGGGATTTCCTCCTGACTGGTGTGTCTGTTTCGTTGATGTTATTATTAATTTATACTTAGAAGTGGTTCTGGTTTGTTAGTATGTTTGAGGGATGGACTAGGATGCCATGATAATGTTCGTGCATCTGGAGATGCTGTGTTCTCATCACCAGCATCACATGCAGCTGACCTGGAAAACAGGGACGATGCTCCTCTGCTGAAAATCTCCGGAATCTTTATCAGCCCGTTGCGAACCTGTTCACATTAGATAGAGTCGAATGATAATCGCATCTTTGTCGTCAAGTCAAGTCCCCTTTTTCCAAGGGTGTGCCTGCTACAATATGTTCATGCACATTCATGTAGTATCTTGCTTCTAAGTAATAGCATGCTCAACTTGAGGTAACGATTGATCTACTCTAAGGCAACCTAAAACTACAGCATCTCAAGCAAGAGCAACGACGATTGAAGTAAGAACCAGCATAGTCACAAGGGTGAGGACGAAAACGGGGAGAAGTATCTTCCATTTAAGTAAGTCTATGCTTGCTGTTGCTGTGTTTGATTATTAGGTTTCAGCGCTGTGTCCGCTGTTTGGTTATAATTAGGGTATCACACAGACATGTTCGTAGCAAGTAGCATTTCTAGTATTCTTGTTTCACCAACCTCTTCCTTAATCCTCATAGCCGAAGCCGATACCCAGACCTAATCGGCCAAAAGTGGAAATCACCTCGGTTAAACGAGTACCCGCGGATAGTTTTTCGCTCTCAATTTCCTGCTCAATGAGCGACACATACCCGAATTCGACAGAAGGCTGCGCCCTGCTAGCGCGCTGAACGGGGGTAGAAGAGGACATCTTATTCGCTCTTCTTCGTCAGTTCTGGAGACACGCACGACGCGGACAGGATGGGGTAGCAGCTCCTGGAGAGACAGCAACAGGATTGCAACCACTTAGCACGCAACAAATCTACGCACGGCATTCATCTTGTCCCTAAATCATGATGCGCATATGCATGATTTATCTTCTTGTTTTTGATGTTACCATGATGAAGATCTACTATCGCCGATTGGAATAATACAATTAGACAGCACCGATTGCGAAATAGTGATCAATATCCGCAAGAGCAAGTACAACAAGCAATTGTGAACTTAATCGTAATCATCACTCAGCCTCTCCTTCCGAATCCACCCGATATCGTACTCTCTCTCTCTTTTTCTGCTCTCTCTGATTGGCCCACTCATCTACTCCATCTTTGCAGGTTATGTGCGTGTTTGGATTCATTCGCTGTAACTAATATAGGAAAGAGCCAGTGAGTCAGTGAGAAGCCCGTGGAATCACTGAACAATAGACTACTAACTTGGTGTGTTCCTGACCAAGAAAGATCTTAGAGGAATCGGAACACCTCGTGTAAACAAGAGGAAACTTCTCGTCTACTTACTTTATTCACCAACATGATCATCTGCACTTCTTCGACATGTATTTGATGTTGTGCCTATCGTTTCAGTCTTTCTTCCTTTAGTCAATATGATGTTAATATCCCGTACATAGTTTCCGACTGACACTGTGTCAGTTGTTCTTTCCGTGGCTGCAAATTCAATACGCATACTCAACATCGATGAAATATTTGTTCCCATTGTCATACGTCCTTTTTCTTTTTTTCGGATAGGATAGGGCGCCTTTGCTAAGTCTTCACGCGAGGTGCCGACAGAAGCTATGTTCTGTTCATATCGCTGTTGTCACCCTATTCATTATTAACTAACACTAACATGCTTCTTCACACGACACATAGTTGTAAGTACTACATTTAATTACTCGAATCAATGTCCTCTTGTGTTTTTACTTTCCTTTAAGATTTTTCGTAGCTACAAAATGTTGAATTTGAGCATTGCTTGGCTTTGTGGAAATACAACTCAAAGCTGCTTGCGTATGCGACGTCTTTTGTCTAGTTTGCTTTTCAACACCTTAATATTCATCTGATATTTCACATGCACGAGGTTGCTGCCTAACAAAGTATGATGTTCTACCCGATTTCCCTCGCGCTCGCGAGCCCGCTTAATTTTTGGTCGAGGGTCACAGGAGCAGCACTCGCGAATGATCTTTTATCACAGCGTGGGACGCAGACAGCTCAGACGACAAGGACAACTTCGACTGTGAAGGCGCAGCACGTCATGTTGCTCACTTTCACATGTATTTCATACACTACTGCCGTTAGAAGCCTGTAGTTTGTAGAAAAACTCCTCTGCTCCGCCAAGATGAGCACTTCTCGTCGATCGACTCCCTGTCCCTACTTCCACTACTTAGATGAAGACGAAAAGTACGGCCAGCGTGTACATCCAGGAAGCCCGACCCCGCTGCTGCCCGTGTGCAGCGAGCGTGGTTGGCGGAGCCTCTGGAGTTGCCTTGTTGAGACGTAGGAAGCTATACCAGGGACACACAGAACCCTAGGCCCGTCCCCGTGCCCACAAAATGTTATACTGAGGTAGAGGCTACAGGGTCGCACTACGCACTAGACACCGCACCACTATCAAACGACTATAACAATTTTCTTACCTAGTCATTTTGTGTAGAAGCGTAGCAGTGCCATCTTTCAATAGAAAAGATGTAAGTGGGTCGGTATAAAGTAAATTCATACTTGTTCCATTGCTCAATTCATACTTGTTCCATTGCGATCTTCTTGATAATAAATATCGACTTTTTGAAATACCTTGATGAGCTTAACTATATCTCTCTCCATACATCATTGACGAGTTCTCTAGTAATTCCATAATCAGTCGTATTCACTAAATGAGATTGATGCCTTTTGTTCTTGTTTTTGTTATGTTGTCTCAACAGACATACGAAAAACGGTTTTGAGTTGTAGGAAGATGTAAGTAACTCTTTGTCTTTGATTCACTGCCCCGCTTTTGAGTTTTGCTCCCATGAGTCTCAAGTAGGAAGTATTGTTTTTATATCAATCCAAGATGCATTAGCAAGCTAGCCAAACGTCGCTCCTGACAAGAGTCCTCGCTCTCTGTTTGAGCCCGCCTCTGTATTGAAGCGTGCGAAGTTTTAGAAAAGAGTTGATTGGCAGGAAAAAATCGTCTTCCTCCACCAGATCAAGAAAATTATAATGCATGGTTACTACGATTGACTGCTTACTTCGATTTCTACGTCAACATGGATTATTAATAACTCTTGCAGAGTACTAGGTAGTGCTCAAGAACTTCTACTTCCCAACTCTACCACTACCTACTGACCACATAATACTCACTGTCTTAGTTTTTGCCTATTTTTTGAACCAACGAGCAAATAGAGTTAGTTAGTTAGTTACTACGTAGACCTACAATTACAATAACATACAAGTCACATTTTAGGAATACACTTTCATTTTCATACATATTAACAAACGACTCAACATCTTAGCAATTATTCGCAAGATGTAGTAGATGTAGATGTTCGTAGTCAATTTTTTGACTACTTATAATATATACACTTGCCTGTACCACGGGGGGGCCTCCCTCCCTGGTACATATATAGGCACTTACTTCACACACATATGATAACATGGTCCGCATACGCGTAATCCTTAAATGTGAAGAATCTTCAACTCCCCAAATTCCACCAGATGGGTCCTTAATGGACCTCCACTGGGTCTAATTCTGAAGAAAACACAGAGAATAAATGATCGAGACGCACCGGCATGGCAGAAATTTCCGCATACACCTGCCCATTGCCGAGGGCTTCAAGCACTTCCTCCGCTTCTTGCGGCGTTGGAATACCCAATGCCGCGGGTTGGGAATCCGTATGTTTTGCTCCAGTTTTTCCTGACAAGAGTCTCCTAACAGACTGTAATCCCCGACGCACATTGCGCAGCATCCCCGGCTTCGATGTGGAGGTGCCGGCTATAACGTCTTGCGGCGTGCGGCCCTGACCCTGCAAGGTAAAATACGTATACACGTACTTCCCTCCAGCCAACTGCTCGAATGTAAAGACTGTGACATCTTGAGCACGCAGAGTATTTCGCACTTCTTCGTCAATGGTCTCCAGAAGTTTCTGAACGATCTCTTGCTCGCGCTGTAGCTTTTCCGCTTGCTGGACATCCAAGGCGTGCTCTTCTCCATATTTCTGTATGGCCGTGAGGAGCGCTTCGTCATTCACGCGTCTCTCACTGCCTATACTCTGCTCCCGCAGCCGGTGCTCTTCCAGTGGAGTCACCGACACTGTATGTGAAAGGACGTTGATCAAATGCGTTGTAGCAACAACGATTAGGTATGGGACATACTCTGACTTCGGACCTAAGAACCAAAGTGGAGATAATTGCTAGCGTTGCAGCTGCCACGGAGGCAGATGACCGGAAGAGCTAAACCAATAGAGTCTACTCGTTAGTGTTAACAGCGGGTTGAGAATACACAAGGCGTCCCACATATGTATCACAAAGGTATCAAGAGGTTGAAGCCAAGGAGAAAATCTTAAAAGCACGTTGGCCATGTCGGCAGCTCGCGGGCCCTTGAGCATATTTGCACTTTCTACAGCAGTACTTTTAGTTTATTGCAATCGCTCTTATCGAATGCTGTTGTACTTACTTAGACTCTAAGAGAGATAGTACCTCCATCTGTGCTTCCCAGCCTCTCCCCCTGGCAAGCTTTCAGGAGGCGCTGCACCTGCGCTTCGCGCTCCTCAAGCGAACGCTGTAGCGCAATAACGCGCTCCTGTGTCCGTCGAATTAAAGCTGTTGTGGTTGCTGTATCAATCTTCCTCATAATAAAGGAAACAGAACCGGACCGTCTTCTATCTACTTAACAGTGGTGCATTGACATCGTAGAAGTTGTGACACATCTTCATTTACATTTTCTAGATTGAAAATCACTAGATGCAAAAAATGCAAATCTTCTTTCTTTCATGCCCATTTTTGGAGTTCAATGGCCTTAACCTAAGCTTTCCCCGATCGTCCTCGAGAAAGTTCACGATACTGTTCTTGAAGTTTGTCGCCATGGCTCCAACCGTCTCTATCATCGACGCTTCACCGCCCACCTCGGGTTCGGGGTCGATTTTTCTGTACAAGGAGTACAGCCGATTGTTGTCATCAGGGTCGCCAGCACGACGAGTAGGACCTTCAGAATCTTGACGTAGTTCCTCGGAAAAATATTCCACACCAAGACCGTCCACAGCAGATGATGTTGTGTAGGCTCCAAAAGGCAGACCGTCGTAGACAAGTTTTCTTGCAGCAATTGTTTCTTGTTCCGCCGTCAGTTCTTTTACTTTCTCCACATATTTGACATAATCACCCTCTTCTTGTCTACGACCTTGATCAGCATCGCTACTAGTGCCCGTGATGGTTGATTTTGATACCGGGACAATTCTGAAGCGACCCAGGCGACAGATCCACGGCCCAACATTTGACGGTCCTCCTGCTCCAGTAGAGAGTGATGCCGAGGAGGACAGTGGAGCGGCAAAGAGAAGCACGGCAGCACATTCAGGGTCCTCCTGGCACATGGTGAGACAAAAGCCAGTAAAAATTTGCTGCTGACGTTCATAATTCGTGACTTCGTCCCCGACGATACCAGCCTCTTGAGCAAACTGAGCCCAAGATCCGCATCGCATGCCAGGTCCAAAGATTTGACGAGATTGAATTAGAAGAGGTATTTATTTTTTTACTTCAGTATTTATTGAGGGCATGTTGTTCATCAACGTGCATATCACTCCGAAAAAGAGAACCACGCTGTAGTAATTCTAATTCAAATATTAGACCAAGGTTGTAGGAGGTTTGTACTTGTAGTTGAATTAAAGGAGAACAGTCGTGAAATAGTTTTACCTTTGTGTTGAGTAAACCAAATGCCTCCTTTTTATCAAATTCAATTATGAGCCATCTCGCTTATAAACTCCCTGTGACGAATCTTGATATTCAATTTATTATACATAGATGGATATCAGGTGGTCTTCTGCAAATATGTATACATAGATACTATGGGTATACATACTTAGTCAAACAAATCATGACACGTTACCATGAATACAACGATCACTTCACCTACTTAGTTGTATCGTGCAGGAATCTAATAAATGGAAATCTCGCGGGGGATATGAATGACTTTCTTATGAATACCAGGCAGACCACAGACGAGCCTTAAGTCACGGTGAGGTACCTTGCATGAAGAGCTGTCAGACGCCTCCGGAACTGTGTCGAAGATCAGAATAAGTGAGAGTTGTCCTCCCTGATCCTGAGATCGACCTGGCAATTTCCTCCCGGGTCCCGACCTTAGCAGCTGACTATTAAATTCGAACATCGAAAGACGCTGGAAAGGAAACATCGGACGACGTACATATTGCACTCGGTCTCGTACCTTGTCGATGTGTTCCGTAGAGTGCGCATTTACATCTATTCCCGTTACTTGAAGGACCTCTTGCGCGCTCACTTGCGTGACTACGTTTTCCATGCGAGGGAAGCGCTTCCTCTCGAGCATCAAGAGATTGAAGGCGAGATCCTCACTGAGAAAGACGAGCTTGCGCCATTCGGCGGCGATTTTACTGCTCTCCTCTTGAAGGCTGATCACCTCCTGCATCATTTTCAGCCATACTCCGCTTTGCATGACAAATTTCATGTCAGTATCATCTTTAAGTAGAATGCGTTGCGTAGTCTTTAAGGAATCTTGGAACATCGTTTTCTCCACCTCCAGATAATATCGCGCGATCTCCCTGTTGACTGCACGCCACTCCGCCAACTCCCGTTGAACTTGTTGACTGTGCTTGTACTGCGGTGACCATTGCCCTGGGAAGCTCCAGTCCGAAAAAGGGGGCATGTTCGCTTCATCCGTGCTCGCAAAATCAGACTCTAACCCGCTCCCGATTCCCATCAGCGGTCCCATGACAGTATGAAGATTTCCACAACAACTACAACAACAACAGTCCAGAATCTCCTGTAGATTACTTGTATACATAGTAGTTGTATTTCTAGTTCCTCATCTACTTCTACTAAGAGCACAGCATGTTGTAGGAGAGGTATACAAATGCAGTTCTAATTTGGCACAAAAAAATGAATTGAAGAGTCCATTGGCTTTGATACTGTCGTAGAAGTAGACGAGATCTTTAACATCAAAAGGCTGGCTCAATTCATTAATAATAAAAATAAGTTTGAATTCCTTCGCTATATTGAAGTCCTTGGGTACGACGTCATCGTCATGTCAATGTCTAACACTAACTTTAAATTAAAGTTAGACACTGTCACTGATTAACGTACACTAGAAGCAGTAGCTGCAGTGTTAGCTCCTGTAGATCCAGCTTGTAAATCCTGAGCTGAGAGGCGCGTCAGGTGGTCATGCTCATGTCTGTGTGTGCTCGTGTCATGCTTCACCTTAATGCATCTTCGAAGAAGCAAAATATTGTTTATTGAAAAGAAGTGAAGTTAATATCTAATGGATACTTCTACGAAAAATATTTGACTTCTGATAGATATATCTGTGTCCATTGCCGAAGTTTATGAATCAGCAAGCTCGTCATGAATTCTGGGGAAAATATAGCATGGAAATTAGGGAAGGTAGCTGTTGTAGTGGTATGCATTCATAATCGCTGTGCGACCAGGCGTTGGGCATTGGCACTCCCCTTTTGCCAGCCGTCGCATCAGACCCTGAGCGTGAATCTGATCCAGGCTGTAAAATGTGTCGTGTGGCGGCGTCTGACACGGCATTCGCAGCGCCATTTAGAGCGGCGAGCCCCGCGGCCCCCAGCGCCCCCACTTCAAGACCCGACTGCAGAAACGATGCTCGGCTCTCAGCCGCATCTGAATCAACATCTTCATGACCACTGCTGTTCAGCGTCCGAGTGCTCCTCGTCCCCGTGATACTCTCGTCTTCGAACATTGGCATTCCGTTCCCAGAAAAAAATGTCTTGTGGCCTGACTCGAGGAATGAGGATCCGCCGGTCATTCTTTTACTTCCGTTCCCACTCCCGAGAGGTCGCCCTGGTTTTGCCTGTGATGGTGTTGAGCCCTGTTTTCCTTCAGGAGAACTTGACGTGAACCCATCTTGTTTTACGTCTCCGTCATATTCCGTATCACTTTGAGTTGCATCTTGTTGACCTCCGCCATCGCTTTCGAGTAGTTCCATTGTCACCTGCTCGGCTTCCTGTTCATCCTGCTTAGCCTTCAATTTCGACGGTCGCATCACCTCTTCCATTTTTTTGATTTTCTGATGCGTGTTCGTGTTTCTCGTTTGCCCTTTCCCGCGCCTTTTTTTCAAGCTTTCTGTCACGCCTAACCACATAGCTCTCTGGGCAGCCTCCACTCCGGTAATCTCCACCATAATCTGCTTGAAGAACCGCAGCAGAGAGACGTAGTCGAGCCTGAATCGGTGTTGCTGCGTGAAGTGGCCCCCTTCTTCGTAACGATAATCATAGCGTTTCAAGCGTGAGTCGAGAAAAAGCATCCGCATGCGTAGTCCGCGTTCTTCTTTGGAAATCTTTCGTAGTTCCGACACTTGTGAACGCAGAGCGGAGTACAGAGCTTCGAGCGGGTCCTTGATTAACATTTGCTTTAAGGTGGCTGTGGTGCCGACCTTTTCCAAGACTAGGTACTGACCAGATGCCTGAGCACCTTTTTCGAAGGCACTCTGCCACCACGGACAATACGGGGGATCAGATCCAGCCGGCTCTTCTACCGACGCCTTTCCTTCTTCTCCTCGACGAGGAGAGCTGGCCGAAGCAGGTGATTGCCGCGCATCTACCTCTGGTGTGAAGTCACGAAGTGCATCTATTCCGTCAACAGTTGGGAAATAAAAGTCAGACGCTGGCCCTTCGTCGCCGTCTTTCTTGCGACGAAAAATGCAGTCGGCTTTCTCTAGGAGAGACCGAAGCGTAGTTTGTAGTTGGTGTCCTGCCTGAGACGTCTTCGAAGTTCTTGTGATCGATGTCCCGCCAATGCCGTCCCCATGTGGGCCACTAGCGTTTCCTGCTTGCTTCATCGCGCCCCTCCTGCTACCTAAGAGACAGAGCGTGGCAATCGGTACGTCGATGCTGTAAAGTTTTCCCTCACCCTGCATTGTCCTCGTGGGAGATGTCGTGGTCGTAGGAGCGAATGTCTTCTGCGGCTTCTCCGCTGCAAACTTCACCACGGCAACGTCGCACGACGTTAGGCTCGGGTCAAGCACTTCTCCCTGGGCACCTTGCATAGGTTTCTTGTAGACCTCTTCGCTGCTGCTCAAGGCTAGACACTTGCGTGAACACGCTGCAATGACATCTGCCCGACGTCGTTGAGTCATCCGCTGGATCGTCATCTCCCATGACCTCTCTAGTTCTGAGTCCCCATCAACGCGAAGATGGAGTGAACCTCCACCCAGCATAGAAGAAACGGCGCTGGTGCTGGACGAAAGGGGTGAATGAGCCGATTCGTGACTAGACAACAATTGTGGCCCTGCTCGTCCAGCTGCTTGCCCAGTAGATGAGTGCGGAGGTCCAGAGTAAAAAGCCTCACGCCAGAAGATGTCCTTTGACAGATCAGGTGCATTAGGCCAGTGTTTGCCAACCACTACCATCGTCTTGGGTCGTATCGCCTCCTCCCGAGCTGCCACCGCAGCGACTTGCTCCTCCCTCAGCTGTTGTAGATCCCGGAGCTCCTTGGCGACGTGTTTTGGAGCGATGTCTTTCGCGATTTTTCATTTTCAAAGAACACATGGATACTCATACACGACAGGCAATTTCCTTTTCTCATTCTGACTAACAGCTTGACATTTATAATAAAATATAAACACTTTGATATAATTAAAGAGAATAATGGAATTTTTTTAGACGGAAGAAGTGCTAAAGAAAAAGAGTCGGCATCAGTTTAGGTATTACTTCGTCTTAATAGCGTTTTAAGCTTGAGATAGTTGCCGGGATAGTTGCCAGAAAGTTTTTTGTAGGCGAGAGTACTTCAAATCATCTTAATAAATTTTCTCAATAATCAAAATTAGTATTCATTTTTGCAAAAAAAATATGAATTCTTATCGAGAGCCTTAACTTTTGCTTCTCCAGCGACAAGGCCTCGCGCTCTTGGACCAAATCTTCGACCTTTTTCTGCGCCAAGATCTTGGACTCCAGATCGGCGCTGCTTTTGAAGAGCTTAATATACTTAGCATCCAGGACAGTAGACGAGCTCTTCCTCTCAGATTGATCTTGATGGCCCTGTTGAGAGCCGTCTTTTTTTGCACCAGTGGAGGTGGACTTTTTACCTTCAAAGAGATGACGTCCGGCGTTGTTCAGCATACTTTTGATTTGTTCGCTGTACGAGGCGTACTTTGCGCGTAGCAGCTTCTCCTTGTTCTCAATCTTGGCCGTATCGCGATTGATTTTCTGGAGGTTCGCTAATTCTCGCGCAACTTTCTTCAGGTGCGTCCGATTCCTTAGAAGTGCTTCTGCTTCTTTTTACTCATATTCTAGATCAGGTATAATGAGATAGGACTAGGAAGGAACTCTTCAAGCTACTATTTCGATGAAGGAGACCGTCCAAACGAGGCAAAGGTACGCCTACGCGGCTAAATCTACTCTGCATAGTCAATTCATTTTCATCCGGCACGATTAGTTTGCATCGCTCTGGGAATCTCATGCTCATAATGAATAGAACTACGGAAAGAAAGAGAAACGCAGAATGAAAATAAATAAGTAATATTCTCTGAATAAAGTGGTGCGATCAACATCATGATCAACATATTAGATGCGGGATCGACCACAATAAAACGACGAACAGGTGGTTAAATTCATTGATCACAAGAAGAAGAGTCTTAAGTATGGGTAGCCTCCGAATTTCCGAAAAATTTTTGGGACCCAGGTTCGGTCGTGTGCGAGTTTCACCCGGTCATCTAGTGGATGTTTTTTCAGCCTCGCGCCAACGCTCATCGTTTCTGAAGCAGCAGCAGCCAGAGCTTTCGGACTCGCCTTTGCCAAGACTGATTCAAATGCGCTCTCAAACACCTTGCTTCCCAGTGTATCATCCTGAGCTTTAGCTTGTTTCTTCATCCACTCTTCGATCTCTTCATGCTCATCATCAACGGAGAAATCCTGAAAATAGGCTGCCTGCGAATCCTGTTCTCTAGACGGAGCCTGAAAATAGGCTGCCTGCGGATTCTGTTCTTTAAACGGAGGAACGGCCAAGGATTGTTGATGTAATGCTTGTTGTGGACCTTGTTGTAAAATGATCGGAGACTGAGTTTTAGCCGCAGTTTGGGGGTCTCCAGCTGGATGCAGCACGCTCGTGGACGATAATGGTTGCGACGAGGATGCTTCTCCTTGGCCTTGAAGAGCTACAGTAGGTGGCGAAGCTTCTAACACCTGATCTGCGGTCTCGGTATTTTGTTGTTCTGGTCCGCTCCAAGAATCGTCATCTTCTGAAAAATTGGCATCTGATGCTCCTGTTCCGGAATCGCCTACCTCGATGTCCGTGGATGCCTCGCTCATAGTGGTTTGCCCACTGGGCTTTTGGTTTCCTTTGCCCGGAACCAGATTTGGAGAAGGTGCAACAGCGGTTCTCTGTGGCATAAAATTACCGTGACCATCAGGGTTCTCGTTCGACATAGGAATATCTCCAAAGTGAGTCCCAAACCCTATTCCATCCGCTAGGGTAGAAAATTGCAAAAGAACCAACCGAAAGCTCAACATCATCTGAGGTCAATGAGCCAAAAGCTGGGATGTTAAATTGTAAAAGACAGACCCTATGTCGGGATATCTTCCCACGTTCACTGGAGTCGAGAGAAAGATAAACGTGACACTTCCACGATTCGCTTGGGAAAATCGATTTTAGTTTGTGGCGATGCAAATTGAAGAAGGAACAGAAACTAAATATCTCACTTCAGCTACCTCCACTCCTAGACTTCTGAAAGCGTAAGCGATACTACTATGGAATGATCGATAGTATACTGAATAGTATCTATCATCGACTTTGAGTTTCGAAGGATTGATTTTTTTTTGATCTAGGGTTTGGATCGTAGAGTTGTTGGGGAAATTGTCAGGACAAACGAAAAAGAAAGGATGATGATACCATCAACCTCTTCGCCTTATTCACTGAAAGGACAAGGATTCATAGAAAGATTGATTTGAAGTTCAACAACAACCACAATGGTATTCCATGATGGAGAAGAGCTCACTCAGAATTCGCTATAGCATTTGTTGCTGGTCTCCACCTCCAGCGCATCGACTTTCTTGTCGTGACAGAGTGATGATCGCTCACGACAAATGACAGATCGTAGTAGAATGATCTTGTAGTTATCTATCAGTATCACTATCAGGAGATGACAGAGAGATGATTTAAATTTTTGCCTTTTCTCTCGCAGAACAGAGATAAAAAGAGACAGAGAAAGTAGATCCTTTTCCTGACACAGCCTTACTAGACAGACATGAAACAACTCAACAGAAGCTACTCCACGACTAGCTCTAGCATCTTCGGGTTGCTTTATATTTTCTCATCCAAACATGTACAACTACCAGTGAAGCGTTTCAGCACCTGTCTAATTCAACACGCCCAAATTCAACACGCCCAAAAATCACAGCAATTTCGCTCACTCTAGAACAAAGCCAGAAGTGCTTGTAGCTCTATGATCTCCTGCCATTTCATTCTCTTTACTGATCTTTGCTTGCTTCATCACGATTGCTTGACGAGAATCATGACCACTTCTCCTGAAGATTCACAGTCGTGCATATTTCACAGTTAGCTTAATATATAAGGCAGACAACGTTGATGAAAAAATCTGAATGCAGGAAGGAACCAGTCGTGATAAATGAATTTCTGCAACTAGTGTTGAATGATAACTTCGACGAGTTTGTCGTGTGGAGTAGAGAGAGAAAGAGGTAGTAAAGAGAGAGAGAAACAATTGATTCTAAACAATCATCCAACACGGACATTCACTGACACCCCCGACGGTGCAGTGGAATTCCCTGCTAGCCGTTTCATTCGACGACCACGCGGAGCTTGCACTTTCGCCGTTTTCTTGTTCATCATAGCTTTTCGCACTAACGTCTTTTTTGAAGACGTCGCTTTGCTTACCGTTTTCATCATGCTCTTCTTGCTCAGCATCTTCATCTTCATACTCGCAACGGACTTCTTTTGCATCGATTGCATCGTCGCCTTAGTCGTTCTGTTTGCTATTTTTGTACCTCCTCTAGTACGAGCAATGCTTGAGGCTAAAGGGGTCTTCTTCATGCCGGTGGGAGAAGCTTTCATGATCTTGTACTTCACACTCTTCATGATCTTCATGCTGCTATTCTTTGTCTTAAGAGTTGTGCGGGAACTCCGCATTGCTTTCATGGCGGTCTTCTTCATGCGAAGAAGTGGCTTTTCGGTTTTCTGTTTCTTCATACTTAAAGTAGTCCCCATTTTTTTCATCGTTTTTCTGCTCAAATTCCCCAGCAATGTTGCAGAAGACGAACCTGGCACGGCCACGCGGACGGCGACAGAAGGACGCGCTGCTCCTGCGGAAGAGTTTTTCTCGCCTTCATCGCGGTCTACCTTTTGCTTCAGCTCTTTTAGCTGCTTCTTCAACTCTTGAAGCTCCTCCGAGCCACTGCTTGCTGGCGACGCCAGCACGTTGTAGACATTTTTCGTCAGATTGTAAGTCACACTGTGTTTTTCTGGGTAAGAACGCGTCAGACTCATCGACTGGTGAGAACTACCGTTGGTAGTATGGGGGGCGAGTATTTTGTTGCCACCTCCTCCAGCACCACTCTGAAATTTCGAGATAGAAGCAATATTAGGGTGCTGTGATTGATGCTGGACCACAGCAAGCGCATTCGTGGAAGAAGCTTTGGCGGTCTTATAATTTGCGTCACTAGAAGTACTATTGGATACGTATCGGAAACCTGGGTACTTCGCGCCGTCATCAACTACATGACGTTTCTTGTAATAGGTGGGCGTGTTGGCGGATGAGCCACGGCCAACTAGACTGGTAGTCGCACTTCCAGTTGTTGCACTAGTCGTTCTACGGTAATGACTACCACCTTCCGCCGCCGACGACCCCGACTTATCATAACCGCGACCTCCTGGTGTCGAGTAATTGGTGTAGTTGCCTCGAGGATAAGTATAGCCGCCATGTTGCTGACCTACATTGCTCGAGCCAGTTGTGCCATAGGTCGTAGATGAAAATGCCGCCGCAGCGCTACTCGAGCTGCCCCGCCACGAGTTTGCCGATACACCACCAACCACGCTCCCACTTCGGAGGTTGTACGTCCGTGATTCTCCTGCAGAGGCTCTGCTCCCACCTGCAGCAGACGCTTGATTGTAGGAGGTGTGCTGGCAGCTCCCCGAAGCACTAGAGGAACGCCGATGACGATCCATTTTCAAATCTTTGGAGGTGGATGTCGAGCTTACTATTACGTTGTTACCTCTTTATTAACAATAACAAGAAGAAAGACTTATAAACTTCTACGATAATTACACGGGATGAATCTATCAGGCAATATCGAACTGAGATTATAGTAAGTTCGGAACACTTCTGCAGACCCCTTCTAATCCGGAAAAAGGAGAATCACCAGACTGAATAAACCAAATTACGATTTCGTCCAAGGAGTAGGAACAAGAAATCCTAGGGATACGGCGAATCAACTTAAGTCCTAAGGTAGGTTGTAGCAGATGTACCAGAAATAAAAGACACATGAAAGAATTATTTATTTGGCTTCCTATCTTCATCACGAATATTGATATTTTTCTTACGCTCGAGCTCGATAATACAATACGAGGCTCTGGTCAATCTGTGAGGAAGGCTCATCCATGGGAGAATATTATATGTTCTGACTGTGTCTAGTCAAGGTTTTGTTTTGCACTATAAATTCACACTAACCTGGCCGTGGTACGTAATAAAGGTTCAGTCAGTAAACAAATCAGGTACAACATCACGCCACTCGGTAACAGATTTCTTCGCCTACGCCTCTGTTGACGATAAACAAAAGAACTGAATACAAGTAGATCATTGTCCTGTTTTGAGGCTCACAACGTGGGACCGATGAATTTGAGCCGATATTGTCGAGAACTCTCATGACAGAATCAAGAGAACCAGACTTCGTAGACACATTCACGCCCTATGTGCTGTCAGTTGTGGAGGAAATCGTCTTCCAAAATCAAGGAAGAATTACACGACTCAGAACCAGAAGACTCACACCTATTAATAGAATTCTCATGATAGCAGAAGACGATGCGTACTACGATGATTTACAGTAGAGCAACTGCAAACTCAGGGTTCGCAAGATCGTTGTACGTACAACTGCTCAAGTTCATTTACAAAATAAACTGATTCAATAGATGCTGCTCCCTGTGCAAAATTTGTAGTGCAAAAACAAAAGCGAAACGAAAATCATGTTGTTTGATAAGTGTGAAAATCTATCACATTTTTTTATGGAGAAGTTTGCACGAGTTCGTGTGCTAGTGTCTGTACATACTGAAAGAGAACTGTCCATTCCCGTGTGTGTAACCGTTCGCATGTCACGATTTCTTCCTGTATCGCTGTTTCATTTGAACCGGGACAGCGTGACGTACCTGTTTCAAGAGCGAAAGTTGTACAACTAGATGTGCTTCTGGTTCTGGATGCTGATCCTGATATTGAAGTGGAAGTTGAAAAACGAGCTCGTTCCGTCTTGATTCTTGCAGGGGCATTGTGGCACTCGTGATGCCACCTCTCTTTCGTCAAGCCAGCTTTCCCTGCTATTTCGACCGCTTGGGCGATGCGCGTGTTCAGCATGCTTCCAAAACAAAGCAGCTTGTTCTTCCTCGCCATACCAATAGCTTGATGTTGGTTTGCTGTAGATGGGACTTTGTCGTGATGTTGTTCTGCTTGATGTTGTTCTGCATCAATCGCTTTTCGAAGATGTGCATAGATCGGACTTTGTGGTGAGACTTTCTGCAATAAGGTGTTCGAATTCTGGTAGCCAGTCCGCCCAAACTCACAGCGAAAATGCGCCTCATACCGATGAACCAAAGCATGCACATAGTGCAAAGCTTCTAGCTTCCGCCTCGAATTTCTTGCTTTTCCTCGATCTCGTTCGACCTTATTTTTTATTTACGACATTATCATAGCAGTCGTAGTTGTATCACTTTCAACGTGAAGATAGCCCCATTTTGAGTATAATTATGATGTGGTGCTAAGTCTAGCTGTAGATGCTATGCAATCTACGCTGGACAATGACTTGAAATGCAACGAGACACACTACCCCGCAAAAGGGCAGCGCTGATGCAGATACGATGTATCTATCTTGTAGGACTACCTAGTGAATGTCACATTTGATATCTCTTTACCGTTAGACCATGGAAGAATGGTTGTCACTCAGAAAAACTTTTTGCTATGTTTAGCATTAGAGGGTGGTAAATGTTGAGATACCATCGACGGAGCGGCGTTCGTCGGTTCCGCATTGCCATGCGTTTCTTCCGGTGGCGCAGCAGCGGCGAGCAAATCCGAACTACAAAAATGCAGACTCGCCTTCGGTACAGCACTTCCACGGCGCCGCGGATCCTTCAGATTTGTCATCACCCGTTCAAAGAAATCACTACGAGATTCGGCGTTAGACTGTTGATGTTGTGCGTCGACGCCGTTCGCCATCGTTAGTGTTTTCGCGAGATTATCGATTGAATAGTCCTCCACTTCTATGACTTCGCCTCTCGCACGATCGAAAACGAAAGCTCGTCCGTCACTCGCGTCTACTTCGTAAGGCGAAAGCCTTTTCTTCGATGCAGAACTCGACGATGACGTATCCTGTTCTAAAAGCATCATCGCTTCCTCAGGCAGCCAAGGATCCGCCACTAACGGGGACTGCTTTTTCGCAATTCTACGCTCTTGTACATCATGTTCACCTGTTCCATTAGATCTTTCCGGTCGGGGATGTGTTCTTGGAGAAGAATGTGTTCGTGGAGTAGAGGATCGTTGATCAATTTGTTGCTCCCACCTGTTGTGCTCATGAGTTGCATTCATGCTGCATCGATTTTCATGCTCTAATGCATATGCCCCTTGAGACTGGACGCCTAAGGACCATTCTAAGAGCGTTACCACGTTATGCGCCTCATTAACGCGATTCTGAGCCAGCAATGCCAAAGCATACAGCATTCGAAAACAGTCGGCATCCTGGGCTGCGTTGACTACGGCAAGTGAACCCTGAAATGCGACACCAGGACGATGTCGCAACTTGATTCCATGGCGCTGTTGCGTTGAGTTCGTCACCGTGGAATCCAACCCAGAGGCCTGCGCATCCGAAGAACTATGTTGTATTTTCTTGGAAATCCCATTCGGATTCTGCATTTTGTCTCCTGCTGCTCTGTGTGTGCCAGAGTCTCTTCTTGTCATACTACTGTGATATGCTGCAAAATTTTTACTGTTCTTTTCAGATCCACGACGGAGTACTCCTATATGTCCACTTCTGCCAGTTGAAGTTGTTGATGTTGCATTTGCACGTGAGATTTTTTCCCCGGAGGTAAGAAAATTGTCCATACTATTGATGTTCATCTTACTATGACTAATCATGTGACCACTACTTCGTTCATGATTGTTCACATCTGCTGAACCTGTAATCTTTTGATTCATCAGAGGACTAGTTGTACTTCTTTTATTTTTTGACGCCCTAGTTGTTGCTGTATGACTTTGCGCGTGGGAAACTGTGTATGAGATTGGATTATGTCGAGTGCCGATAAGTTGTGCCACTATGCACATGCGGCCCTTTTGCAAAATGATCTTCTCTTCGGCGAGCTCGATGACCTCACGTGGCGTAAAGCTTCGCGCCATTGCCGCCTCAGCACACCCACGAAGCTCCTCCGAAAAGGTGCGAGGGCGCGCTCGGTCGCTTGCCGACATAATAACATGTTGCGCTGCATGTTGTATCGGAGGTAAGACGTCATCGATGTGGAAGTCAACATCGTAGTCGTTGTGGCAGAACTCTGATGAAGCTTCTTCCTCTCCAGCATCATCTATTTCCAGCAAGTCAGCACGTCGAATTATCGTCATGGTATTGCCTTGTGTTCGATGATCTGGAATCTTCAAAAATGGATCAGTCGCAATGTATTGTGGTTTTTACTTTTCGTTTGGCCTTAGATTCTTATTCTTTTCTCTTTGTCACGGAATGTCTTCTAATTTCGAATATTACGCAACATCTACGAGAATTATCTGTCACGAAAAGTGGTGCACTCAAAGGACCAGCACGTTGCTGCATCGAAGAAAAAATTCCAGTGCTATCATCTCATTTACAGTGGTGGTGCCAAGAGATACTAGCAGGCGTACCTATGATTCTACAATTAATGGAAGAGCAACATTCGTCTTCATCGGGGAATGCTTCTTATCTTTCTGCACACCATGTCGAAGTAGTTTAGTATCTCGCCAAGGCCAATGATGCAGCGCCTGGTGGTCCTGGCTTACAGGAGGTCATGTTTGTCTATATGATTTTTAGGAGGTGTTGTCGTGGCTCTCTTGCGGGAAGATGAATCAAGAACAACACAGTATCTCATCCACATGGATGCGGTTCACGTTATCACATGGTTCGCTGTACTACCCGATACTGGAACGAGCGAAGGGGTGCTTGTCGTGGTTGCGAGTCGTGGGGCATGAGCAAAGAAATGCCTCAAGAAAGATTCTACATCCCAACAGGTCTCACTCTACGTACCATACCTTTGCGTGCTTTGCATACCTTTCTGGTGAGACCGCTTCGATCACTACAGGCATAAAAGCATGCAGTGACCCACACAATTCACTGCACTGACCGTAAAAAACACCCTCTCGCTGGATGAACAGGAATATACCTGAGATGAGTGAGTATGAGAGATAGACTTGTTATGCACGAACATGCTTTGAAAATGTTCGGTGGTATGCTTCCACTTCCAGGTGGTTAATACCTATCTTCTATCCTGTCACTGATATCATTTTCTTTCACAGCAAATCTACCTGGCTAACTTAAGTAGGTTACTTCGTCCCGTCAGATAAGAACAGCAGCGGCCTGAAATCCAATGCACTGAGACTCCTTTAGATATCCGGTAAGCACGGGGAAAGACAGACCAACAAAGATACATTACGCAAGATTGATGTGGATACATTCAAGGAAAACGCAAAAACATTCATTACGATTGATTCGCCCTGGGCAACAATCCATCTTGATGTTCAGTGCAGGACACGCCCAACAGTGAAGAACGTCCTGCGATGTAATCAGACAACCTGTTGATGCGTCGTAGATTTCGTTCGTCCGCAACATTCATTCTTAGCTAATAGAAAAATGTCCCCACAAATATATCGGTGTAATTCTGCATTGCGTTGGCAGGGCTTGATGTGCTACAACATCGGCATCATCTTCATACATTCATTCTTTAAAGTTATTGTTCATTATCCTCCGTACAGTACAATCTATGTATTAGGTATAATTCATCATGTTGGTTCTATCTTGTTCTGAAAATCAGTGAGAAGTAGAGGTCTGTTTTCTTGTATTCAAGTTATAAGACGGGAATGTATGGAAGGAGGTGTTCTAAAAAAAAGAGTACGTATATGGGTTCGTGTTGGAAGGGTAAGGCGCTTGTCGACCTCGAGATTTCTGAGCATGCCTGGCTTGAGATCCTCATCGGTGACCATATTACTCTGGAATTGGAAGAACGTTGGCACTTCTGCGCCATCTAGGTACTTCTGCGGTGTCGCATATTCCTCGGCCTGGTCGTGTCATCGAAGTAAGGAGATGTAGAGACTTACCACTTCTGGAGACGAATGAATCATGATTGATCAAGACGATAGTTACAGATACAGTGTTGCTACATACAGATAAGTATAAATAAGTCAAAGATGGAGAGGAGCCTTATTTGATTCATCATTTTTAGCTCTAGTTCTGAGATCTGCTCGCAAAAAAACTTCTTTCCCTGGAAACGTTGAGAAAGGTATTTTCCATCGAAAGCTGCTGTTCGCGACCTGCTCTCGCAGTCGCAGACAACAAGATGATGATATGAAAACCTCAAACTCTGTTAAGAAGAATACGGCGCAGTTCTGAAACTTTGGAACTGTCCTCGTGTCGGGTCGTAAGTCCTGCACCGCCTCCCGCCCACGGAAAAAGCTCTTCAAGTTCGCCAACATTGTTCCGAGTGATAAGCAAGCGTGGCTCTCCGACAGCCGCCGCGAAGTGCTACCCTATTCAAACATAAACAACCACGACGACCTGCGTACTCGCTACTGGCTGAGGCTGTATCGTCTTTACAACTCGGTGTCGTACAGAAGCGGTTTGATGGCGTTGACGAGGATTGACTGATACTGGTGTAGTTGACGGAAGCACAGGATCAAGAATACGATCACCGGGGTTGTGATATGGATTGCGTTTTTTTCGAGAGTTTCAATGATATAACAACTTTATATTTTGAGCAAGTAGTTGGAGTGGTTGTGTTTCTTCTTGTTCACATGCAGGAATTCTGCTCAACAACACAGCAAGTACGTAGTCCTTGCTTTCGACATATACACTGATACAGCTCAAATCCAAAACAGCTTTTTTTTTAGGGAAAAAAATCAGAAGGCGTTCATGAGTCGAGAAGAAGAGGAGTCAGTATCTAGGACCACCGGTAGCCAGTGTTTCGCAAAAGAAAATTTCCACGTCTTCACAGTTTTCAATCTGCTCTTCGAGGATGTTGAGTGATGAAAGTTTCACTTTCATCTGAAATCCAAAACCAGTGAATAAGAATCACTAAGCTGCGGATCAACATCCCAGCTGATTACAGGCGCCACTACAGCCATTGACTTTCTCAGTGCATTTTTACATATCTGAGGTCGCTCGATCTTTTCTGGTTGATGGGTTCGCCTCCGCCAAAACGTACTATCTCGTAATCTTCTCTCCTTCACTCACCCTTTCCTGTAGTTGTATACAGAGTGGTCCTCACAACTGACGCTCGTACTCGCGCGAAGCCACCATCAGCCTCTTACCTCCTTCTGCGCTCGTCGTGGCTCAGCTGGTGCTGCAGACCATCTTAGTCAGGCGCCACAGCGACGATTCTCTTCATAAAATCTTGAACAGAACTTGACAGTATTGAGTAAGTCAATTGCAAAGACATACTCTTGAAAAATTCAAATTGGACGATTCTTGTAGTGACTACTACCATTCAAAATCCGATTATCCTCGCACTGCAACACGAGGACCGTTGTTGAGCTTGAGATCGCTATCGTTTATAAAAAGCCGCGATGAAGAATGACAAAAATGTTTTCAAGGTTCGGAATTCCAAAAGTCATGACTGAGCATAGATGACATGATTCGAAACTAGTACGGCACCATTTATGAAGAAATCAAACTCATGATTTTCTAGACAATAGGTACTAGACGTAGAAAATTTCTTCCTGATCGGAGGACTTGGCTTCCAGCTGCAACTCCATGATCTGGTTTTTAGTACTTCTACTTTTTTCAATTTTCTGAAGTGACCAACTACGTGTCAGCATGTCTATGATTGGTGAAGTTCTTTTTCCTTCCTTCTTGACAAAAAGTCGACTCGCCGTAGGTTGCAGAACTACAGACCACGGGACCTTGTCCGGCTCCGTTCGTTGTCCTGAAGATACTCGTGATCCACGTACTAGTGATGGCTCAACTTTTACTCTATCTGCTAATGACGCTATTTTTGAAGAAGAAGCTACCTCCTCGTTTGACGCCCTTGTTCTTCGGGAAGCCAGTTGTTCGACGTCATCGGTAGTTACTGCTATCGAAGAGAGAGGCTCTCCCACATGCACATCTCCTTCTCCCGACCCTAAATCCTGCGATGCAGTTGTAAATTTCCACGCCTCGTTCATACCCTGTAGTAACAATGGATCAACGTCGAGGGTTACGTTAGCAGTGCAGGTGTCGTTCAAATTGACGAACCCCAATGCAATCCCGTCACTCAGCCGGCGAAACCATATCTGGACGTCCGCAGCTGGGGCGACAGCTGGGACAAGAACAGGGTTGCTACGATGATCGGTTTCTCCTGTGATCTCAATCCTTGTCTTCGTCCCTGCCGTCATGGAAAGGCTTTTCCCTGTCACGGGAGTCCTTGTATTCACTGCTGTACTACTGATTCCTTTTCCTCCTTCTTGTGCAATATCCTCTGCGGTCTTAGCACTGCTACTACTAGAAAAGCCAGTAGGAATGAACTTGCTCAACAAGGCGCTGCTTCCTACATCAACATCTGCTAGACCTACGCCCGACTCTACTGGCGCTCCCTCTCTACCTGTACCTTTTGTCACGGACGACAATTCGCCGCCACAGCCGACCACGCATCCGCCGATTGCTTCCCCTGAGTCCTGCACCACACCTAGAAAGGTGTCGTCCTTCAATAATGGTAGATAGTTTGAGCCCAGATTATCCACGTTCTTTGCGAGTTTCCGAAGGTCAGCAGCTAAAAATAATGGTGCGAATATTAGAGGAATGCGAAAGTTGATGATTCAAAATATAAATAAGTAGAGGCATAACTCGTCTTCGACTTATGCATACTCCTAGTCCTATTCATCGAACTAAGACGCCTACTAGAAAAACCTTAGCGTAATTTCACGATCGACCACACTGTGAGCTGCGTCTTTGCAAGTGAGGGTGACAAAACCTTCCCGTAATGATCGTCAGCCGCGAGAATCATATCCGGATCGTTAAACGCGGGAGCGGGGACCTTGACCATTGAAATTCAGAAGCACATGATTCAAATCAGTATCAGTAAGCGTAGAAGTTGTACTTATTTTGTGACCACTAAACAGTATTTTTAGCATGGATGCGTATTTTTGCTGTCATAGAACAAGTCTCTAAAATGTCAAGAGCGAAAAAAATCTGTACACAAGAACGAAGATTATAGTGCAACCTCTGACTCGTACGACTTCTGTCGTGTCGTAATTCTAGTTGGAGAAAGTATTTCTAACTATGATCCACATCAACAGTTGCAGTACAACATAGGAGGTACCTCTTGGAGTGTTTTCGTCCATTCAGCCCAGTGATTGAGGATGCCGACCATACTTGCTGCGCTGTTATCGATGTCAGCCCAGTTCCGCCATGTGTCGCAATGGGCAGCTTTGAACATCGTATCGTAGGGCTTCTGCGTCTCATTGTCCCCAAGATACGCTGGCCAAGAGCACGAATAGCCGATCTTCCTAGAGACTTTTGGCGATTAGAAATAGATAACAAATGTTTGAACTTCAAAGTTTGAAGCTAACCACGTTACTATAATTCTTCAGCCAAATAGTACGAACTTGTTCACAAGGTTGTACAAAAATGTGCCATGACAGAAACTGCTGCTGAACAAACTACAAGACGGAATGAAAATTAAAAAGATGAACAAGAAATTTCTGCCCATAATGCAGAGCTTCGCCGAACTTTGTGTACAGCTCGACCATTTCCTCCGCTGTGTCGATGTAACAGCCATCCAGTTTGAGATAATCAACACCCCAGTCTGCAAATGTTTGTGCATCTAGCTCTTCGTAGCCTCGACTCCCGACATAGCCACCACATGTCAAGTTTCCTGCATCGGAATATATGCCTAATTTGAGACCTTTCTCTTAGAGCTAGCTTGGTCGCATCCCTGAGAGCATCCTTGGCCCTACTTTCAAGTAGAAAAAGAGCCAGGAAGAGTCACGCTGAGGATGCTCCAGCGGTAGCCCTAATTCTCATGCAAATAGTCTGCGAGTGCTTTGATTCCATGCGGAAATCGGTCTGGATCCGCAAGTAGCCTATTGGTCTTGCCGTCTCGGCCCTTGCTCCAGCAGTCGTCGATGGAAACCTAGTTGTGTACGAACAGGAAGTCAAGAACTTGTTGAATGCAGCCGACGCCGACACCCTTTCGTATAAATTTGGTTCATTTCTGATGTACATGCCTTGGGAGCCCCTTCTCACCAACTACACCAGCGCACGCATATTGCCAACAGCAACAGCAACAACAGGATCACCACTTGAAGAATACCTGAGTATATCCCTTTTCTGCTAGGCCTGTTGATACCAGGGCGTCTCCCATACCCCTATAAAGCTCTTCGTTGATGCATTCGTCAGGGAACGCGGTACAGTTTGTCTCACATCGAAAGCGTTCCCAGGACATCCACCCCATTGGCGGACTTGACATCGCCGCCTTTGTGACCGTCGGAGGTATTAGAAGTAGCCTAGAAGGATAACCAATTATCGCTGCGAAATAGTGTTTGGTCTGCGACGACATAGTCCACATCAACAGGCGGGAAAGTACTTAGCCTGTCAGTCGTTAATCACTTTGTATACGACCGCGATGATTCACGACCATCGAAAAAGACTTCAATACCAATACGTATAGTGTTACTTACCAGAGTTAGCAGTGTCCATTTACTATAACCAGAGTCTTAAGAGCATCATGCTGCTTACGAGGAGCGCTTTCGTCGTAGCAGATCGGGCCATCGTTCTGCAGCGCCCTGGACTTATATGCGGTAGCGACCTTTTCGAGCACGTATCGGAGATGTCATGTTGTTAGGCCCTTGCTCCCCACTTTTTCACGCCAGTAAAACAAGTCGTATGTAGATGAATCAGAGAGACTTGTTCTTTATCTTTTATTTACAATCGAATCAATTTTCAAAATTGCTATTCTTCATAGAATGAACCTATGTGTAAGAAAACTATTTCTTCTCCGTACAGGAAAAATTTCGCCGACTATTAATCATTTTCATACTACGGTATGATGTTGTAGTCGTCATCGTTCCGGTAGTATACTTCTCCCTCTCTCTTTCGTCAAAATAGACTCTCTCACAACCCAAAAATATTGAGCCTCTCCCAATCCACATCCAATACGTGTTCAATGGAGTACCCGAGTCGCCACGGCGTCATGACGAACGTGAGGAGCTGGTGCACGCAGAGAAAGCAGCAATTTTTAATACGGGACTTTTGACTGCAGGGCAGTATGAAATCTGGGCCCTAAAGTTGAATGCTGTGTATTTGATGAATGTTGTGTATCTCATGTTCGAAAATTTGTCTGTACCAATATATCGAACGTCTCTACCTTATGATACAATCAATGTCAGATGTCTTCTCCTCATGATATTCATGTCAAAAGTCAATAAATCTGAGTATATAACTGCAAATATCATCAGTCCTTCGAATTAGGAAATGCGTGCGTCACGTAGGAAGAGGGCGCGAAAGGGACCAGTAGCTTTAGTGATATTTCGAAGACTACATCATTTGCCAAGCGCGTCTACGTGATACTTCATGTCACCCTCCTCGAAAATAAAGTACTTGTTAGCTACCGATCAGTGTAATATCTCTGCTTTTCTATGTTCTGACTTCTGCTGCAGAAGGAGGCATGCAGCAGCAGCAGCAGCAGCAGCAGTGAGTAAAAAAATAATAAACTGAAGATGATCAAGACTCTTAGAATCTAATATGATGTATGAAATAGATTGTAGGTTTTTCAGTTTTACTAACCTTGCTAATAGAAGATCTAATCTTAATCGCACACGCTGAAAGTTAAGGGGAGGGTTTTTGTTGGTAGTCAATTTTATTTAACCGACAAGCAATTGAGGGATGTGGTCAGGGCTCTGGGCCATAAGCACCACTTGCAGCCCAGAGCTCCCAGCACGAGGAGACAAGGTGCCAACCTTAGGGTCCTCACAAAGTGCATCACGGTTTGGCAGACCGTCTTATGAAAGCCTCAACCGATGGTGTAGTGGTAAGAACATGATACAGCACAACCGATGAGATGACAGATAGAGAGCGCGTGCAAACCGACGAACAGCCACCGACAAGACGACGAGCCAACCGGAGAACACATCCAACAATCACTCGTTTACTTACTCATAAACTTTGTACAACAATAATAGTGCTTACACAGTGTTCTAGATATTCGATCGTCAACTTTTACTGTAACCAGGATGCACCTGTAGACATTTAATAAACAAGCCGCAATTCCTCAATTGGCTGTTAATATAACAAGTAACTTGGCAAGTAAGATTAGTGGAGCAGAAAGGAGACGGGAAAGGACGACCTTAGTGTACAGGAAGGCATAGAGTCAGGAGGGTCAGCAGACCAGGTAAGATGAAAGCAGTAATAAGTAAGTCATCGTCACATAGCAGGACAGCGAAAGGGAAGGAGAGGAAGGGGAAAGAAAAGATATGGTCATATAGGCCTTAATTGGAAGCACATTTACAGGCATTCACGGATCAGAACAAAATCAGAAGATAGGTCAGTCAGAAAGGCAGTAATTTCTCTCAGTTATTCTCTCTTCACATTGTCGAGCCTTCAGTGAACAGGATCCTCTGGCCAGCATTTTAACTCAGCTCTTTAAGAGTCTTGATTTTAATTCCCGCTCAGACATGAAACAAACTCTCTTTCCTCATGATGTACAGTTGTAACCTTCAATTACCCTGAAACATGACCAAGAGGAACCCATCAAATCGGGACCCATTTTTATTCTTGCGAAGTCCTTACTTTTTTCGAAGACAGTTCAAGGTCCTGGCCGCGCGAATTCTAAAGAGACAACAAAGGACGAAGGTGGAAGGCGATCGGCGCAACACTTCACAGGGGGGAGCACCCACCGGCTGACATCTCTGGACGCTCGCGCGCTCTGCCTTCTCACTCTCGGCGGGTCGCTCTCACTCTCTCTCTCACCGTGTCGCCGCTCTTTTCGTACGTAGATACACAAGGCGCGTAGCACTCTAAGCAAAGACAACAAAGAAAGGAGCAAGACTGACAGAACGCAGCGAACCTATCAGCCAACGAGCCCACCTGTAAACTCATACTGCCAACGCGTTGGCCGCACGCTTTCCCCTCGCTTATAGTATAAATGTACTCACTCACACACCTCCAAAGAACACACAGCACTCGCAGAGAAGCCCGAGGCAAAACATATAAAAACTAAAGACTGACCGACAGACAAACGAGCGAAAGCCAGCGGTTACTTAGCTAAGTTTCTCTCTCTTTCAAGGTCAGCCAACTTACTCGGTCGAAGCGCTATCCGATTTGTGCGCGGTGAGTCAGTCAATGAATCGCAGAACACTCCAGGCGCCCTCGCCTCCTTGCGCGTTGCTGGAGCCGCGCCCCTCCAGTCGCGGCCGCTTCGTTCTTCCTTAGATGCATAGCTATACTCATACATCAGACTACGTACTCGAGCGAGCCCCAGCACCTACCACAGAAAAGAGCGCCCGCCCCCTCTGCTTGACTATTTATATACTCCCTCGCAGGCCCTGCCCTGAATCAACTCACGCACCCGCCAGCCCAGTGAACGAGATTGATAGATAATAGCTAGAGCGAAGACCTGCGATAATTAACGCACGCCCCCCCCCTACATACATTCATATATACATACATAGACAGACGCCACGCGTCCACCGACGCCCACAAAGTTCAGGGCCTGATAAGTGTCCAGCGGTGCCCTGCTTTGTGGGTATCTATCGCTGCACACTCGTCGCCGATGCCTTTGCCGATGGATGGGCTCACTCTCTACCTAGACTACGCGCGAGGCTGCTGGCCCACCCCTCGATGGTCCACGCTGGTAGACCAACGCCCGCCACACACTTGCGTGCGAGCGTGCATGCTTGTTAGTCGAGCGGCGCAGCCCACCGCCGCCACGATGGAAGGCGCGACCTCTTTCAAGAAGGAACACCCAGACTGACTCAGCTGACTGACTGAGACCACACGCGAATCGCGTAGAACTCAACGAACTGAACACAGAGCGAGGCAGGCGCCCCCGCTCGCTGGCTGCGTTCGTCTTCCCTCGTTGCTTCGTGTCCGTTGGTCTCACTCTCGTAAACTAACTGGCGCATCCTGAGCCACGAACTTGCTCACTTCGTGAGGCTCATGCACTGTCTGCGCCACTTGTTCACTTGCTTCCTTCTTCGCGGTGTCATCTATGAATGTACGCGCTGCGCCTGCCTTGTGCGTGTGCCTATGTATCTCCCGAAGCTTGCGCCTCTCTCGCTCTGTGTTCGTTAGTTAAATTTATTATGCGCGTCGTTGTCGTTCGTTGTATTCATATAAAAAAAAGAAAGGCCGGGGCGTCGTCGGTAGTTGTTAATACATCAGCCAGCAGGGCTACGCACTGCCAGCACAGCTCAGAAACAGCGGCCAGCGAGCAGCAGGCTTCTAGTTACGACGACGCATCTTTTCAATTTCAGCAAGTTCACGCTACTGAGTACTCATTAGCTAGACTAGCTACCGAAACCGAAGCGGAACGCTCGGGCACATATGGGATCTGCCCTGCTCGAAATACAGCCAACACGAAGCCAAGCCCTACTCTTTCGGGGTAATTCAATGAGGCGAATGAAGCCCAGGCCTCAATATACAACGGGGGCCGTCTGCTGAGTGACTGCCTCCCTTCATGGCCAGACGATTCTTTCACTGGCGCGAGAGTCTCCTTGATATATTCTCAGACGGGGCCAAAAGACTGAGGCCGTGTCTTCTTACTTTGCCGGTGTCTATGTATTCACACACTGAATCGAAGCAACTCAGTGCGACGGGCTCACGAGGTCGCTGGAAGGGGGAAGAGTGCGCATCCGTCGATAGATATTATTTTTTATAAGGCAGCACGAGGCTGGTTGTCTGTTTTCGCATTCGTTATACATAGGCAACACAAGGGGACGAAGCTGGTTACTTCGCAGATTCATTCTGCTCTGATGCTTGTTTCTCGCTTGGGGGGTCGATAGAGATTGACTGGCTAGATATTAGTGGAGCGATCTTGTTGCATTTGCTCGCGATAATTTGAAGGGATTCACTTCTTAGCTCCCTACGCCCTAAACTTCTAAGGAAAACTAACAGCGCGAGCAGCTCAGCCATACACTCATACTAACAGCATAGCGCTTGAGGTGGTCGCTATTGAAATAGATGGAAGCCCAATTTTGATTAGTCATTAGCGCAGGCACGCACATAAATGGAAGCTCAGTTCTGAATCAATCACGCATAGACATAGATAGAACTACAAGCGCCAGCGAGCGCGGCAGCAAGAAGCTGCTGCACCTGCGAGCGCGACACACATCGAAGAAAGAGAGTCCCGATCAATGGACGCCGCGTCTGCGAGTAGTCTATCTAAGAAGTTCAGCTTGGAGGAGAATGGCACGCAATGCCCCTGATCTGATGAAGGAGATCGCGACCAGTTAGTAACACCGTTAATAGCTCAGCCATATTCTCACTTCCCTACGTCTCTACCTCTACTTCTCATCAGCTGAGAACCAGAGAGAGGAAAAAGGAGCTCAGTAATCTTTACACAGCAAGGGGCTCGCGGAATCACTATACACATAGCCAAGCGCGCTCTCTTCCATAGTTTTCTTTACAGTCTACAATCAAGAAGCATGTAAACAGTTATACAGTTGGCAACTTCGTCTCTGCTAGCTTCCTCATCCTCATACTGTTGGATAGGTAAGATAGAAGCTGTGGCTCTCGGCTCTAGTACTTAGTTCGCAGCTACAACCTACCCCAGGCTGCAAGCGGATACAAATGCGAAGACAGCAACAAAGCTAGAGCAGGCCAAAAAAGAGGCAGCTAGCTACATGGCCATCCCAAAGGGGTTGGCCTTCGCAAACTCTGCAAAGGAGAGACGAGCTGCAGCGGGTGCGACTGAGTAACACCGGACGGCTCGAGCCTTGCTGGGAGCTAGGTTGGTTCTGTAGATTTGTGGCGTCTTGCGAGGAAACTTCGCTGCAGCAAGTAGTGACGCCATCAGCAAAAGCCAGCTGCCAAAGGGGTTGTTGATGGGTTGTTGATGGGTTGTTGATGGGTTGTTGATGGGTTGTTGATGGGTTGTTGATGGGTTGTTCCTGGGTTGTTGCCGGTTGGTTCTTGGTTTTGCTGGTTCGTTGTTGATGGCATTCGAACAAGCTGCAGCACTTCTTGCATACATCTAGTCAACCTCTAATACATATCTTGCTGCTTCTGGTCTTGCGTGTATGCTACAGATCTCGAAGGGCCACGCCAGGAGATAGAAGGACTTTGCGTGTATGCTACAGATTGCGGGAGGACTTGGGAGGCGGTCCGTCTTGGGCCTGCCCATCATTTTCATTCCTGCTACTCCAGTGTCGTGGCTATACTGACCTCCTTGCGCGTCTGCGCGGGGCAGCCCGTCGCTGGGCGCTTTGCTTCGGTTTTTGCGACAGCCTGCTCGCCTTATTTTCGTACTTAATAAATTAATACACACACGGAACCAATTCAGAAAGATACACACACAAGAGAGAACTGGGGAACGTGTGCAGTTGTCTTCTCTCTCACTTTGCTCAATTGGCGAGCACCTCAAGAGAGAAAGAACCAACACACAGACCCAACCCATGCGCGACGCCGACGCCGCTAGCAAGCTAAGCCGTACCTACGTACAGACTAAATCTGTGCCAACTAATTCCGCGAGATGCACAAGAAAGAATTGCGAAGGCTGTGCAATTGTCTTCTTGCTTTCTCGCTTTATTTATAAATCAGACAAACCAGCCAACGCGCGGAGCCTGATAGATAGAAAGTCCGACGGACTTCGAACCGGACGCCTGGGAGCCTGACTGCTGGCCAAAGATGCGCAGGAAGTTGAATCACATCCCGAAAAGCAAGAAGAAACTTGGAAGGTTGCGCAGTTGTCTTCTGTCTCCCTCTGCTATATTTATTAACTTACTAACGAGCACAATCGGCCCCAGCGAAGCAAATCACTTAAATTACATCCCGAAAATCAAGAAGAGACTAGGAAGGCTGTGCAACTGTCTTCTGTCTCGCTCTGCTATATTAACGAGCGCAGAAAAGTCCAGCGATGTCCGGAACTTTGAGACGGGTGACAGCTCTCAGACAGCTGGCTAATATATAGTTAGCAAATGAATCTAATTGGGTTACATTTATTAGCAGCTAATATTATAAATTCCGAAAGATATGCAAGAAAGAATTGGGAAGGCTGCGCAATTGTCTTCTTGCTCGCTTTGTTAAATTAGCCGAGTAGATAGCCCGACTAATTTCTATCCATGCACCAGCCACGGCGCAGGCTGGTGCCCGCGCGCTCTGCCTTGTTACTCTTGAAGCGCAAGGAAGAATTGCGAAGGCTGTGCAATTGTCTTCTTGCTTTCTCGCTTTATTTATAAATCAGACAAACCAGCCAACGCGCGGAGACTGATAGACAGAAAGTCCGACGGACTTCGAGCCGGACGCCTGGGGGCCTGACTGCTGGCCAAAGATGCGCAGGAAGTTGAATCACATCCCGAAAAGCAAGAAGAAACTAGGAAGGCTGTGCAATTGTCTTCTGTCTCCCTCTGCTATATTTATCAATTTACTAACGAGCACAATCGGCCCCAGCGAAGCAAATCACTTAAATTACATCCCGAAAATCAAGAAGAGATTAGGAAAGCTGTGCAATTGTCTTCTGTCTCGCTCTGCTATATTAACGAGCGCAGAAAAGTCCAGCGATATCGATCCGGAACTTTGAGACGGGTGACAGCTCTCAGACAGCTGGCTAATATATAATTAGCGAACGAATCTAATTGGGCTAAATTTATTAGCAGTTAATATTATAAATTCCGAAAGATCTGCAAGAGAGAATTGGGAAGGCTGCGCAATTGTCTTCTTGCTCACTTTGTTAAATTAGCCGAGTAGATACATACATAGCCCAACTAATAAACTTCTATCCATGCACCAGCCACGGCGCAGGCTGGTGCCCGCGCGCTCTGCCTTGTTACTCTTCACGAACGAGCCCACTCAGGTGATCTAGTAACTAACTTCATAAATTCAAAAGATACACAAGAGAGAATTTGGGAAGTTGCGCAATTGTCTCCTTTTTGACTTCGCTCAATTTACCAACCAACACGAAGAGAAAGAACCCAGCGCCCAAGCCCGCGCGAAAGACTTCGAAGGGGCTGCTGCGTCGTGCATTCAGTCACTGCCCTCGCCTTCCTGAGGTGAGGCGGCCCAATTAATTTCGCGAGATGTACAAGGAAGAATTGGGAAGGCTGCGCAATTGTCTTCTTGCTTTCTCACTTTATTTATATACTCCCCTCTCTATGTACTAAACTATCTAACAGACTTCGGACCGCCTGGAAACCTGACGGCTGGCCATAGATGGCCCCAGCCTTCAACCAGGCAGCGCGCTGACGCTACTATATAAATTGAAACCCGGAAAATCAAGAAGAAATTAGGGAAGATGTGCAAATGTCTTCATTCTCGCTCTGCTATATTAAAAAAAGAGCGCAGAGATAAAGAGCGCAGAGAGAGAGAAAGGCCCAGCGCTGTCCGGAACTTCGTGAAAGCCTCAGCGAATTGACAAATACACGACGCACCTCCAAACTCTATTGCTGAACAATATCCAAGAAAGAATTGCGAACGCTGTGCAATTGTCATCTCCTTGCTCGCTTTGCTAAATTTATTAGCGAATAAATAAAGCAACTTACTGACTCCTATGAATGTATGGACGTAGTTAATTCCGAACAATATCCACGAAAGAACTGGGAAAGCTGCGCAGTTGTCTCCTTGCTCGCTTTGCTAAATTGCATAACTGATTCTCATTTTTTCCATACTAACTTCTAAACTTATTACCTGAAGACATTGAGGAACGAAGCCAAGCACAGAGCGAGCGGCCGGCCCGTGGCTGAAAGCTTTGCAGCAAGCTGGCACCTCGTTGCTCTGTCTTGTCAATATTCACGAAAGTACGCGCCACACTTCCGAACTTAATTAGTATATAACCTCTTTCATTCTGAGGATGCTGAAGAGAGGACTGAGAAAGTTGCGGAATTGTCTTCCCTCTCATTCTTTTTTTGTGTGTCTGGCTCACTTTGCTAAGTAAGTTTACGAGGAAGCGCGCGAAGGAGTCAACGAATGGGCTCAGTGAGTCACTCATTGGTAGTCAGACTAATGCGCGCAGAAGTTCGGAGAACGACGGGAAGCAAGCACCCACCCCCTAGCGACATGCATGCCCCAGAAAACGCCTGGCCCTAAGTTAATTGGTAGGCTGACTCGCTGGGCTTACATTCTACCTAGTCACTAACAAACTTAAGAAATGGCCCCAGCTGACAAACCTGCAGCGCCATGCGCCGCACTGCACAGACAAAACACCAAGCAGAAAGCCCCCAACTTTTCAAGTTTCTTGAGTTATTTTCGAAAAAAGTAAGGATTTCGCAAAAATAAAAACGCGCACCGATTTGATGGGTTCCTCGTCCAGCCCTTCAGGGTAATTGAAGGTTACAAGTACAGCATTCATTCCCACACGCAATAGGTAGATCAGAATATATGATTTTCATTTGTGACATTCAATTGCAACTGCTTGCATTTCTTGTTATTAGATTTCTTTACTGCTTTCGATTTAATTCCAGAAGGTAGAGATGATGTTCAGCTACTCACTACTGAACTCCTGTAGTACTAGATCTACAACTTGTCGTGACGGTGCATCATTTGCGTGTATTTGTAGAGGACGTCCCATTTTCCTACTCTGATCTCGTCCTGGCTCTAGTCGTTCTTCATCGGGAAAGGTAATTGGAACCTGATTGCTGCAGATTGTGACATACCGCTTCACCGCGTATCTTGTTACGTCACGTTGTTCGGTCATGCCAGATGTTTGCAGTAGAAGTGCTAACCTCGCACGCTTTACATCATCTTGTTCTTTGAACTTGAGTCCTCCACCAAGAAGACCATAAAACTTTTGACTTGTGCTATGTGCTTTACTTAAACCTTGTTCAGTTGAAGTGTAATAAGAGGAGGAGGAGTTGTGATTACTAAGTCCTTGACAGCGTTGTGCTCGTTCGTCAGGATCTTGAGATGTGTTGTTGCTGAGGTCAAACGTTAGAATGGTGCTTCGAAGTATTACCGTCGTTTTATCCTCATCGCGGCAGCGTCGCACTGGTCGTCTAGTAATTGTACTGTACGCTCCATTGAAGCATCTAGGTTGTAGTTGGCATAACCGACAGTCGCCATCCTGTGCTCGTAATGAGTGTTGTACATCTAGTACTAGTTCGGCTATTGAGAGAGGATCTCTATGGTCAAGTCTTTTGTAGTGAAGATGTATGCTGGTCGAGCAGTTACAGACAAGCTCCAGCTGTTTCTGCAAATGTGAAGTGAAGAAGTAGTCACCATCATGCTCTTGCAGAAGATTGAGTGGGTATACCGACCGTTCCGAGTGTTGCTGCTTATATGTAAACGATCTAGCATCCCAGTATTGTTGTTGTAGAGCAGACTTTGTTTGACACTGAAGATGATTTGCAGGTACCGCAACTTCCCAATTGAAGAAGTTACTGTGTGGGAAGTTGTCAGAGAGGATGTGAAAGTACTCCCCTTTATCCGGGTGATTGTGAAGCTGCTTGACTTCCATCTGTGAAAGCACACTTGCTTGTAGTGCTTCGAGAGGTAATGGGATGTAGTTCTTGCCAGACACAAGGACATGTAGTATGTCCGGAAGACCAGCCGCGCACAGCCCGACGATGGCCAGTTCAGCAGCATTCGCAGCTACGCTTCGTATATATCTATCTCCGTACCCTTGTTGATGTGCTGCAAGTATCACAGAGAGAAGGTTCGTCTCCTTATGTAGCAGGAGGTCAAGCTGGTTGTTATTGAGAAGATCCCAGTGTCCGTGCTTGGTCAGGTAGTTGAAGATGGTTACCCAGTTCTCATTCGCCAAAATGGGTAGGACTCCAGATTTGGTTGGTCTTGAGCGTTGTCCTGGTTGTTCGCTTTGTACTTCATGCTTGGCTGTCCCTTGCGGTGACTGTAGTTCATCGACCGCTGATGGGCTCAGATTCCGCACACCGTTAACTTCCAGCCGTGTATCCAAGTTCCCATATCGTTGCTCAGCTGAAGTTACTTCGTGTTTCTTTATCTCTTCAGAACGTCGAAGGTGCTGCTCATTGTATGCCCTCGTAATTCTGCAGTAGCGTTCTTGACAGAACCCCCGGAATCTGCAGTACTTGTAGTGTAGAAGGTTTGCTCGACGTTCGATAGTGAGTAGCTCACTCTTGTTGTCTAGCTCGTTCATGTCCCTGATTTCTTGCTCTATTGCTTGGCACGTGAGAAGATCTGTTTCTTCCGGATGATGAATAAAGTGTTCTAGTTGAGCAGCTCGATTTTGTGCATATTCTTTTAGCTTGAAGATATTACTTGCTTCAGATTCAGCAAGCAAAGACGTAGCCCTGCAGTTGTAACAAGTGGCTTCATGATGTTTCGAAACCTTTGTACTCTTTCTTCTTTCGTCCATTATTGTACTTACTTCCCTTGCGTCACTTTGTAGTGACCTGATTTCGTCCACTTCTTGTGGTGTAGGTCGCGCTAGTTCGTGTCGATAACCCGCTCTGCTCTTCCTGGCGTCATGTAGAGCTACAGCTTGAATCTCCGTAGTCTGATATACAGTTCTATCAGAGCGCGACTGTAGGGGACCAAGTACCTCATCCGTATCATTTCCTTTTGTCATTTCTGCTATTTCTTCCGCTGCACTGGCAAGCTGCTTACGCAACAGAGCATACTTTTCCTTCCTCTTCAGCTCCCTTGATTGCTCCTCTTCAGTCTGCTGTGATTGTACTAGTTTGTAGTTGATGTTTGACCAGCTGTTGTCAAATAGGTGCCATTGGTAGCCAGCTTGTGAATGTCTTTCAGGTAGCTTTCGTTCGTGTAGTCGTTGCGCAATCCTCTCTGATCGTTGTTCGTGAGACTCTTGCATGAGCTCATCTGCACGTAATTGCAGCAGCGCCTCCAGTTGCATTACTTGTTCCTGGTTTTCAAAACTCGTAATGTCCTGCTGAAGTTCATACATGTCCGGCGTAATCGAGCCATTGCATTCTTGTAGTAGAGGCGGTGGAATCGCTGTCCGCAGATGATAGATTTCTTGTTTCAGCTCCGCTACGGTATTAGAGGTCCCTGTTCCTATTATCTTTTATAGTCAAAACATGGTTGTTCTAGGTATATAGCTGAGTCTTATATTTGCTCTAAAATATTGCTCTTACTAAGAACCGAACACCAAACGAAAACCAGAAAAAAACACCGGACAACCAAACAGCAACAGACAGGGACCCAGGGAAGAGAATAAAAGAACAGAAGAGCCGAAGGACCGAAGACAGCAGAGAACACAAAGGGAAGAAACAAGAAAGGAAAGGGAGAACAAGAGGGAAGGAGGGAGAGAGAGA